>PVJD01000196.1:0-568787 GCA_004026545.1 Mormoops blainvillei | reverse complement strand
GGTATGAATTGCATAACAGTATAGCCATTTTGTAATTTCAGTGTATTTATTTTTAAACTCTCCATACTCTTAAAATCTGGCAATCATGAGGCTCAAAATGTGACACTTACAGAATTGTAATAATCCCCTTTACGTGAGTTTCTACACATTCTTCCCCATCGTAAATAGGGAGAAATTGCTCAGCAATGTCTTATACAATGATAAAAATATAATCCATAATCAAAGCCGGATGGAAATCATATCACTCACGGGACCTTCCAGGCCAAGAATGTTCCTGCAGCTCCCGAAGGCTGACACAGTGACAACTCCAATGTATTTGGGACATCTACCATTCTTAAGACACATTCTTAGAACTGATGGGAAGAAGATTCTACCAAGGAAACACCCCAACATGCATACTGGCTAACGACAATAACAACAAGTGCTTAGCAAAGTACTAGTTCTTATATGAACACAAAAATAAGACTTTTTCTCCAAACATTTATACCATCACGCCGCCGAGAAAGTGGACTAAGAGATGGATCAGCTGGTTCTCTCTAGTGTGGCCCTAGAGCACTGTCTCTAACACGCCCTGAGATAAGCCAGCCCCAGGGCCTCTGACGAATTACACAGATTATGGAATTGTGATGTCTGGGGGGAAAAAAATTAGTACCTGAAATATCTCCAAATGTAGACATACTGTTATGATTCATAGTTGACTTACTTGTTTCAATCATCTAAAGGTAGAATACCTGTTGAAATTATACAAATTTTGGAATCTTAGGAAAAAAACATATTAGTTTTTCCCAATTATTTTCTAATACATTAAATTGAAAATAACTTCATATTGAAAAGAAAGAAAGGAAGGAAGGTTAGGAAGGAAGGAAGGGAGGGAGGGAGGGAGGAAGGAAATGAAATCAAAGCCTGGCCACTATATATCACCAGGGTTAGGAACCCAAGGTCCGAAGTGTCAGTGCCAGCTCTTCCATTTACTAGCTCCGTGACACTTAATAAAGAACATAATCTCTTTAAACACCAGTTTTCTCATCTGTAAATAGGAATAATAATGTTAGCTAACATAAAACAAAGGTGAAAATGGAAAGAAAGGGATAGATGTAAAACGCTTTTCGCAAGTGCTTGATTCAGAGTTAAATGTTCCATAGAAATTAATGTGGCAGTGAGATGGAGGCTATGAACATGAGAAAGTCACCCCTCACCCTTTGCTAGTCACATGGAGAACTCTATGGGAAAAGAAAAATAAGTTAGTATATGCAAATTCTCATAAAAGAACCATGAAATCAAACAAAGAACTTCTCTCCCAGGGCCTCTACTCTTTGAGAGAAGGCAGCATCTAGTGAGAAAAATAGCAGAAACCTGTGGACACACGTGAAGGTGCTATGATGGCATAACAGTGCGAGAGAGTTGCAAGAATTGAGGCCTTTAAAGACAGGAAAGGATAGGAGGTAAGTGTTAGTGTGGACAAAATCATCATATGCACGTTGATTGAGAGAAGTACGAATAAAGAATGAAGTTTTTACTGAGGTATTTTTAATGAAACACATTCCAGGTTTGGAATTCTGGAGTCACAGCTTACAGAGGTACTATGGGCTAAAATACATCCTTTCAAAACTCCTATGTTGAAACCTTAACACCTGGTACTCAGAGTGTGACTATATTTAGAGATAGGGTCTTTAAGTAAGTCATTATGTTAAAATAAGGCCCTTAGGATGGGCCCTAATCCAGCCTGACTAGTGTCCTCACAGAAGAGGACATTTGAACACACAGAATACACCCAGCTGCACCAGCAGAGGAAGGACCATGTGAGGACACAGTGGGAAGGTGGCCATCCGCAGGTCAAAGCAAAGGGCCTCAGGGGACGCCAAGCCTGCCTACTGCTTGGTCTTGAACTCCTAGCCTCCAAAAACAAAAAAAAATTTTTTTTACTATTGTTGTTTAAGTCATCTGTGGTATTTTATGGCAGGTACAGTAAACTAATACAAGAAGTTAGTATTTATATTAGCTGTAAAGGGACAATATGCTTTGCTTAGTAGTTGAAGTGGTGGGTAAAAGGGGTTGGCTGGAGTCAGACTGACTGAGCTCTCAGTTCAAATCTGGTCCCACTACATTCAGATTATATGGCCATAGGCAAGTTATTCCCTCTCTCTGTACCTCAGTTTCCTCATTTAAAACAAAGAGCATTATAGTGGTGTCTACTTCATTAGGTTGTTGTTAGGCTTAAATGAGATAAAATGCTTAATATGTAGTACAGTGACTGGTTTATAATACTGACCAATCATCTTAATTAATTTAATTAACTATTATAATAACTTCCAAGGGTTTTCTGTCTTTCTGACTCTCAGAATATTCAAAGACTATTGTGGAGAGAGTCTCTGAGTCAGCAGAACTTAGCTGTGGAGTTATTATAAGGCACAACTTACTCCCAGTTATGTGTATCTACAGCTCTTCCTTCATGGGATTACAGTGAGAAAGAGTTTTACATGATAATATCCAAAGGTCGGGGTTCACTGGAAGAAATGTATTTAGTAAAGAAATTTGGATACAAATCAAGCTGAAGAGGCAAAAGAGAACACCACACTGTAGATTTCTAAATTTTGGCATCCTGATATATCTTTGTTGCACACCATTTTTCACAACTAGTTTTTACTTTTCTATTAATTTGCAGTTTTAGATATGGTTCGAAGTGCTTAACATATTTTAACTCATTTAGTCCTTCTTATAAACATATGTGATAGATATAATTTATAAATGAAGATACAGTTACAGGGTGTTTCAATAACATGCTCAAAGTTATAGCATTAGCAAGTAGCAGGCAGGATTTGAATCCTGTGGTCTAGGGCCAGAATTTATGCTCTTGTTCATTGGGTCAGCCAATAAGTTCATTTGGCTTTTTCCGTACGATGGCTCTAGTAGCACTTAGTCTTCTTTAACTTCATTTGAAACAATTTTATTAGATTGCATTGTGACAGCTGTCATATCACTGTGCATTTTTTTAAAAACATCAAAATTGATGAATTTTTGTGTAGTCATTTTAATATTGAAGATGGAAGAAAATACACAACATTTTCGGCATATTGTGCTTTATTATTTCAAGGAAGGTAAAAAAACTCAACTGGAATTCAAAAAAAATTGATTTGTTCAGGGTATGGAGAAGGTACTATGACTGATCAAACATGTCAAAAGTAGTTTGCAAAGTTGCATGCTGGAGATTTCTTGCTGGACGATGCTCCACAGTTGGGTAGACCAGTTGAAGTTCATAGCGATTACATAGAGATATTAATTGAGAACAATCAACATTATACTATGTGGGAGAGAGCTGACCTACTCAAAATATCCAAATCAATAAAATTGTTGGTGAAAATGGAAAATGGGTCATTTATTTTACAGAAAAAAAATTAATGAATTTTTGGGCCAACCCAATACTTCAAAAGTTTATTGGGGAGACAACAGTTTTTTTCTCAAATACATGTAACTCACAATTCTACAGTGCTGCCATTTAGTAGGGGAAAAACTATGATTCATTTATTGAGCATTAAACAAACATGGATATGCACTATCGTAGTGGTTAAAAGCGAGATCTCCGCTCTTAGGCCTGCATCACAGAGCTCTATAAACTTAAAGCAAGTTACGTAGGTTGATCTATATGAAATTGTTGAAGACCAGTTTTACAATATCATGACCAAGGTTGACTGGAAAGGAAAATCAGATCATATACCAAGAACTTTATTGTGAAGTTTTTCTAGAGCATACACAGTAAATTGAAGTACAGTAATTCTAAAAAGATATGTTTGGGATCAGCTTGAAAAGACCCTCGATTGAGTTCCAAGAACTCAAATATGATTTTTAAAATGAAAATCCTCATTGCTTCTTGAGCAGGAGGTTAAATTAATTAAAATGTCCTGGATGGGATGTGTAGAAGAAATCGAAATTGGAGACGTGAAAAAGAAGACCATTATAATATTTCCAGCTATTAGATAGTAAGGGGCTGGACTTGGATCTTGCAGCAACAGTCATGCAAATAAAAAAATAAAAATAAAAAATAAAAACAATGAAAGTGTTGCAAAAGAAAAGTCAGATTTGGTCACTCATTTCATGGAAATTGAAAGGAAAGATTCAGAGAAAGCAGGTTTTTTGAGTTCCTTCAAGTGCTATCAAGAGAAAGCAAGAGAAACAGAAGGTCCCAGTTTAAAAAAAAAAAAGATAAAGTTTGATTTTATGAAATAAAACTGCTGTTTGTTTTCCATCCATGTACATTTCTGTTCTTTCAGTCTTAAAAAGTAAAGTTCTAGTAATTTAGAATAATATAGCCCAAGGAGAAAAACACCTTTGAATCGAAGATACATAAATTCAACATTATTTGATTTTTAAGTGAGCCAAGCAAGCACAGAAAGAGATTGTTCCTTCAGGCAAACCACTTGTTATTGACACAAATTAGCACTGGACAAAGGATTAGGAAAAAAAAAGAGTCAGAAGGAAAAAGCAAAATGTAAACAGTGCTTTAATCATCTTCCTTTCTGCTTTTTGCTAGGTCCTTTACAAATTGTAAGTAAACTCTAATTTCAGAGTTTTAAAACAGTTGCCTGATATTGTTTCTAGAGATACACAGCACCAGGGCCTAATTTCCAACTATGGTATTTGTACAGATAATGTAATTTAGGTGACTAAATTCTAAATTCTAATTCTAATTAGAACACATTTTAAAATACCAACATCAAAGTGATGGGATTTTACTGAGTATTTAGGAATTTCAGAAACATGGTGATTTTTACAGAAGCTCTGAGGAATATTTGCAAAAACTTCAGCAGGATCTCCAGAGTGTGTTGTTGTTTTTTTAATAACTCATTATGCTTCCACAGAAGCCAGCATGTTCTCTGGAGCTTTAACAGACGACATTCTTCACTTTGCCAGCAAAATACTCCAGGATGTATTACAGACCAGCACAGCACTAAACAGGGGCTTGAAAATGTTAATGCACCTCTCTAAATGCCAAATTTTTGCAAAGTGGCTTATATACATTAGGTTCCTTAATAATAGATATTATTAAACAATATAAAAGTAGCAAAGAAAAGTAAACACACTTTGGAAAAAAGTTTAGATTTTTCTGACTCCTCGGGAAAAAAAAAGTCTGATAAAACCATTAAAACTTTCCACCAGCTCTCCCAATAATAATTAAATACAGAGAAATGTTAGTAATTTCTGCATGTTAGTATTTAAATTTAGCCAAGTACACGAGAACAAAGACTAACTTACTTGTTTTTAATTGCTCCAATAATATAAACAACTGAGTATACATATGTATACTTATATTTATTGTATATACAGGTATACACATATACATGTGCATATATATATACATATATACAGATATATATCCTGTCACTTATAGTATTGCTTATATGTATGTATTCCTATATGAAACTTTACATATATATTTCTTCTAAATATATAATTTTGTGTTTTCAGGTAAAAATGGTTTATGAGCTTGGAGGTCAGCAGATTTGAGTTCAAGTACTGGCTCTACTACTTTCTAATTTTGTGACTTTCAGCAAGTTAGTCTCTGCAAGCCTCACTTTCTTTATCAATAAAAAAATATAATAGTAAATGTCCCATAACATTGTTATGAATACTGAATAATTACCCTGTGAAATCACTTCTTATTGTGCCTAGATATGGTATACCTTCAAAGGAAGGCTTTGTTAATAGAAATTTTATTGTTACTTTTACTCCTCTCATTAAATTATTTTTATGGTAATCATTATACCATACTATGTTTTTGTAATTCTATATACCATCTAACACTTCACCAGCCTTGAGTGTCTGCTTTTCAAAGATCCCCCCTCCCTTATCCTCTGCGTCAGGTCCTGACCCATTCCACCATTCTCTAGATTTGGATGGTTATGAAACTTACAAGGCAAGTCAGCCTAAAGCACAGCTGTCACCAAAATTTCCTTTGAAATTTGAAAACAGAAACACTAAGACAGAACAAATGTTTTTTTCAAAATAATAGGAAAGATTTTCCCAAGTTAGAGTCTCCACCCCCTAAGGTTCTTATATACCAAAATCATAATACTAGAGCCATGAATGGCCAGTTAGGGACTTTAATAATCCTATGAAATACCACTGCACCTCTATTGTCTTGGAAGGGCAGTTGTCTATCCATATTCAATGTTCATCGTCTTTCCACTACTAAAGGAAATAATTTGCCTTTCTGGGTTGAAAACGTAAGACATGCACATAGACAATTTACCAGTTCTCTTGGAGGAGAGGCTCAATAGCTCGTATACTTGATATAATAATTTTAAGTCATTTAGAGTCTAATCACTTTGGAAAATAATTATACTTGTGACAGCGGAAGTCTCCTGGCCTCTTATCTTGCTGCCAGCCTTCTCTTCTTGTAAAACCCTTTCCTTCCCCTTCAGCATCACTCTGAGTCATTTTTCAAAATTGACTTCACAGGTAACTTCCACAGGAAAATCTTTTTAACATCTTGAGATTGAATCAGATTCCATTATTCAAGCATTAATTCAACAAATGGCATTTGATCACCTACTATGTGCCAAGAACTATTCTACATATGAAAATGCAGCAGTGAGCGCAGTAACTAAAATCCCTCCTGCAGTTTAACTCAATAGAGGAAGAAAGAGAATAAACAAAATGCATAATAAGCCACAGGGAATAGTAAAACATATAAGTAAAACACAGGATGGCAGAAAACTAAAGCACACTAGGGGGGCTAGGACATCCTGGCAAGTAGGATAATTGCTGTTAAATAAGGTGGTCAAAGAAAGCATTAATGATACAATGCATTAAGCAGTGATCACAAGGATGGACATCTTGGGGGCATCCTTCTGGCTACTACAGTGTAAACAAGCAAAGCGTTGAAAAGACATTTAGAGAAACTACAACATACATTGAAGGACAAAAAAAATTAAAAAGAAAGAAACTACGGAAATTTCAACATTAAACCTTATTGAAATTAATAATACCTCAAAAGAGAAGCACATTTTAAGATTATTAAATCTGAATTATATGTATCAAAAATCTGGGAGGTTCAAGTATGCTGTTGTGCTTATTCAATCTCCATTCTTTTGCAGGTAATGCCTATCAATAGTTTTAAAACTCAACCAATTAGAGAGAGAATTAGTGAATGAGTTCGGAATAATGTGCATTTTAACATGAGATGACCTTTCCCCCTATACAGTTAGCAGAGAATTTTTAAAGCTAATACTCTACAAAGAAATGATAGCTCTGTCATACTGATGGCGGAAGTACCAATTTGAGCAACCTTTCTATAAAACAATATAGCAATATAAGCTTTTAAAAACTTCTGTTCTTTTGCTTTAAAAACTCCGTTTCTAAAATTTTAAAATTCTATCCTAACAAAAAAACTCTAGAAATGTAGAAAATTACTTACACAAAAAGACATTCATTACAATACATGTTACAGGCTGAAAACTGGAAATGACACATTGTGATACATCTATATGGTGGAATACTATACAGTCTTTAAAATTAGTTTTCTAATATTTTTAGCTATATAACGGAATATTATGATAAGCGAAAGCTGTTACAAGCCACATTATAAATCCAATATAATTTAAACTAAATGAAAATACACATGCATGGACAAATGACTGAAAAAAGTATTCTGTGACTGTTTCTAAGTGCTGTAGTTGTAAGTGATATTTATTTCTTAATTATGCTCTTTTTTCTAATTTTTAAAGTTTCACATAAGTTTTACTTTTAAAAGCATACTTTAAAAAAAACAGCACTGTGCATTTGAATTAATAAGCCATGATTTTATACCACTATTTATTATCTCCTTTGATACTTCTTCTCCTTCTTCCCCAACCCAGCATGCATTGTTTTATAAATAAAAAATTTAAATAAATAAAGAACAAAAGTTGCATCGATGCATTTCTTTTTTTATAACTTAAATTCTTCAAAGTACTAAATCTAATGCCAATGTGGATTTTGTTAACTTTCAAACAAATTCTGTTTTCCATGAATTCTCCTACCTTATTCTCTAGCTAGATAGTAGGTGACCTTTTCAGAAAAGATAGGATTTTAAATTTTAACTCTGCATGTTATTTTCTTAACTTTCAAATCTGTTGAAATATTACAGCATCCTATGATTTCCTAGCACATACAAAATTGAAAGGAGGGGCAAAACTATGGAGCCAGTAAAAAGATGTGGATGTCTATGTTGAGGGGGGTGATGAATAGAGGAAGCACAGAGGATTTTAGGGAAATGAAAGTGCTCTGCACAATATTATAATGATGGAGGCATGTCACTACACCTTTGTCCAAACCCATAGACTATACAGCACCATGTGAACCATAACATAAACTGCAGACTTCAAGTAATAATGATGTCTCATTGTAGGTGCACCAGCTGGAACAGGTGTACTACTCCGGTGGGGGACGCTGCTAATAGGGGGCATGTGCCTATGTCAGGGCCAGGGTACATGGGAAATAAAGCTCCGAATTTTTATGTGAACCTAAAGCTGCTCTAAAAATATAATCTTTTTAAAAATTAAAAGAAAGGGTAAAAGGAAAAAAAGGATATACAGGTATAATAAATTCATGCCTCCTTGTTCATTAAAAAAATAATAAACTAACAATTTTTTCTTTCATCTCCTAATTTTAAATACTAAAAATTGAAGGCTACCACTCAAAATCATTTCAACAAATTTGTTTCCACACGTTATACATATGTATATTTGTGATACATACATTATTTTCAAACAGGAAATATAGTCTATTATTAGAGAAATTGGTCCAAGAATCAAACCTATTTTCCTTTCCCACCTGTCCTTTGATAATTGCTTTTCTCCCACTTTGAAAAGAAAAAAGTATAATTATCTTTATTCATGCAGACTCTCAACATCATCCACTGCCTTGGAGTATAAATTTCTTTGGTGCCCAACAAAAGAACAATTTGAAATATTGGTATCTGCGAAGACTTCTTAAATCAAGGCAAAGCAAATGACGACTTTGTGCCTATCCTGACATTTATTATACTTATTTCCATTAAGGGCTAAAAGTAAAATTAAAAACAATCAAATTTGGCTTGCATTGGAATGATTTGAACTTAGATATACTGTAGTAGGATAGTAGGAGTGAAGAAAAAATTTTTAAAGATTTTATTTATTTATGTTTAGAGAGAAGGGAAGGTAGGGAGAAAGAAAGGGAGAGAAACATCAATGTGTGGGAGAAACATGGATCAACCCCCAACCAGGGACCTGGCCCACGATCTGGCCCACAACCCAGGAATTTGCCCTGACCAGGACCAGTGACCCTTCTGTCTTGGGATCAGCCCCAACCCACTGAGCCACACCAGTCAGGTTAGTGAAGATAATATATTTTTTTTAACCTATTCTATTTTGTTTCTCCCCTGCCTATTGACATTGCTCCTGAGAGCGAGTTTATAAGCACTTAGACACAAAATATTAAAGGTACAACCACCTTACTAGATCCAAATGACAAATTAGTGTTAAGAATAAATTCCTGATTTATCCATCAGAATCACCTTTGGAAATCAGAAGTAATGTGGTTATCATGAGAAAACATATCCATGTTTTTAAGTTTAAAAAAGGTGACATTTTGTGACAAAGTAAGTCTGCCTTGGTTGATTTATTTGGCAATAAAAATTGAACTTTCCAATTAGGTTATAAAGTGAACAGTTTCCAAGAACTGAAAGAGTTAAGTCTCAGTTTTGATGAAAATATATACAAAATGCTTTAAAAAAAAGAAGTGCTTCTTCAAAAAATGTGTATTGGCATAAATGTATTGAAACAAGTGATATTTATTTCACCAACCTTCTGAATATATTGAGTTAAACAAGGTGCCTTTATGTGAAAAAGTAACAGGAATGACTGTCACTTGAAAAGCCTTGGGAAAGCCTTTATGTTGTTGAGAAAGTAAATGACTATTGACTGGGTAATAAATCCTTTTGCAAGTCAAATGACTTCTAATTCTTTGCTTACAATGAAATTGAAGGAGGCCATGATCAAGTTGGCAACTGAAATATAATTTTAATAATACATTACCAAACAACTTTTGACATGAATGATAAAGAACTAAAAATAGTGACATTCCTATAAAAATAACTTCATTTCCATCTAATTATTTATGTAAAATATCAATGTTTTCAACTACAAAAGAAAAACAGGAATAAAATGAATATAAAGCATGTTTTATTCTAGTAATAATAATATACAACCATGAATACATGATGCCTTTCAAGCTAACAAAAGAACCTTTAAAATTTAATAATTTTTTAAGATTTATAAATTTCCATTTTGGTCTGATCAATTATGTGCTCATAATAATTGTAATGGTAATTCAATCCTGATGGAAATTTTAACATTTATAGCTTTATGGTCAGAAGAAATAGAGGTTTTAATTTCACTTAATATAAATATTTTTGTTGTCATTAATTATGATAAGGTATATAATAATAAAAGATATTTAAGCATAAAAATGTATTATCATGTTAATTATTATTAGGTTAAATCCTTTGAGGGATGTGGAATGGCATCTGCATCTTTTAAGACATTTTGTTCCTTTTTTTTCAGTTGCTGTTGTTGGTATGATGTCACTGTAGTATTTAGATTCCATTGGAGGCTTTTAAGAGACTGACTCTGTAGTTTCAGTTTACATTGTTAACATGTACAATAAACTGGAAATTATATCCTTCGCAACACTTTAAAATTAGAAAGAAAAATTTCAGACAGCAGCTTAATATTGTATGAGGGTATTCGAGTATATAGGGATCACACGAGAAAAAAAAATCACTCTACAACTTAATGCATCGTCCACTATTTAAATAAACAAAAGGGCAGAGGCACCCAGACGAGATTTCTAACCAGGTACTCCATTTAGGCAAAGAGTTCTATAGATTGCTGTAGTAAGAGCTAAAGAACGTTTCCATTTGGGACCACAAGTTGTTTGTAACAAATAGTAGGATGCTTTAAGCCCAATTTTAAGTAAAAGGAAAACAAAAACATTTCCCTGCAGAATGCTAACTGGAAGTAGTTTAATGACTGAAAATTCGCTTATACCACACGATTCATAATTTGCCTCAAGAGATCAAATGAACCAGAGTTCAACACAGTTCTTTTAGCTGATAAGATCCCCTCTACAGACTACTTAGATATCTTCACATGGTAAATTTGATTGTTTGAGAGATAACGATGGTTAATAAATCTAAATTATCCAAAATGGCTGCTTAATTTGGGGCCGCAATTGTGCCAGGGTACAGCAGAGCGAGTACTTGTGAACTATCCGAGCGTGCGGGGGCTGGTCTGGGTCACGCTGCCAAAGGGCAGAATGACGCTTCTTGCCTCATTTAAACGGCTCAATGACTCGAGCTCGCTCATTTGACAATGACTAAAGCAGAGGTCGTTTTAAATGGCCCTTTCAAAAATTTAACTTTTTTTTTTACTTATTGTTTTTAATGAGATTCAAAATAAAGTGCACAAATCTTAAAAGCATAGCTTTATTAATTTTTGAAAAGCATATGTCTATGTAACCTCCATCCAGATCAAAATGCAAAATATTACTAACACCACAGAAGCCTCTCTGCTCCTTTCTGGTCATTAGCGTTCCCTCCACCCACCCCAAGAAAGGTTAGCACTATTCTCACTTCTATTACATTACATGAGTTTAACCTCCTATTTTCAACTTCATAACGTAGAACCATGCAATACATACTCCTTTATGGCTGGAGATTAGAAAAAGAAAACGAGTGTGAGAAAGTACATTGGCAACAGATACGCCTGATAAAGAAATTGTACCAGGATATATAAAATACAAATCAATGAAGAAAGACAGCTAATCCAATTTCAAAATAGGCAAAATATTAGAACAGAAGTGTTACTACAGAAAATAACCAAATGATGTTTCATATGTTTTAGAAAATTCCTTTTAAGTCCTAGATCTTTTGAGATCTTAACCTATTGACAAAAGCTTAAAGTTCCCATATTTAAATTAACTAATCTCTTCTTTCACATATTCATAAAACATTTGTTAAATGTCTCTCGTGTTCTAGGTACTGCGTTGTCATACAATGGGGAAGCAAGGTAAATAAAACTCCTGGCCTCAAGGGATAAAGAATATGGTAGTTTAAATAAGTCAAGAAGAAAAATGGCCACACTTCAATATAAATAGTAATACAGGCCACAATAGAAAAAAAAATGATTGACTGCTCCTACTTGACATGGGGAGAAAAGTGGAAAGAGGTGATTAAAGAAGAAAAGGTGATATTTGGCTGATTTAACATCTTATGTGATTAGTGTTATGAACCTGATATAAAACTTAGATAAATATCCCAAGGGAATGTCCTTCTTAATGATTTGCTTTCCCATGACTCCCTAATCGTGGAAGTCAGACTTTGGCCCTAAGAGAGGGGGCTATAAAAAGCTTTATAGTACAATAGCAATTTGCTGGATCAGAACTGAGAACCATTCTTACTTCTCATTCTGCTCTGACCTTGGTATTCCAGAACTGGATAACTCTTTCCAATCTGTTATAATAAACACTTGTAATATAATAAAATGTAAAAAGATCTGAATTAAAAACTATACATAGATCTCTTCATATACCCACATATAAAAGTGAATGGCATGCATTGAAATTTTAACAGTGGCTATCTTTAATGACATAATAATTTTTAGTAGCTTCTATAAATCCTTTCTTTATCAATCTTATATAATGCGCATTTATTATTTTCATAATTAGAAAAAACACATTAAAAATAAATGCATAAGTTGTATTCTTGCTTTCTTTCAGAGTTCTCAAATTGATATTTAAAACATCTTTTGTAAATTAATCAAAATAAAAAAATAAGAAAATGTTCGTTTTCCCATGAGGTTTACATTGAGGACTAGGAAGCTTTTGCCTAAACAATATCTAATATACATACTATATCAGATGAAAAATTAAAAACCAAGTATCAATAAAATATAAAATAAGAAGTACTGGATGTTGCTACAGCCTCAACCATTCAGGCATTTACTCTATTTTTACATATAAATGCTTATCAGTCATATTGTGTTTTTCTTTCTAAAGATGCAATTTTTCTATTTGATATAAAATCATGTATTAAATTTATGGGAGTTTGGATAGCTAACCTAAGTATCAATGGAAAACAGCACTTTGTACTATATCCTCTTAGAGTAAGGAACAAATATTGTACTCTAAGTAATAAATTTGTTTTCCATAAGGGTATAAATTAATACTTATGAAACTACTTATGTATAGTCTAGGCAATGATAAAATGTAAATTAATTATTAGCAAATAAATATTTTGTCAGTATGAGAAGCAGCTATCTCATTGTCAGGGAAAGGATTTATAAATAAAGAATTGCAGAGGGCTAGAATAGATCTGTTAGGTTTGAATTATAATTGCACATATCAGTATAAATTTTGTTGTAGTTGTTATTGTTGTGGTTGTTTTAAATACCAAGAGATATAGAAATAGTTATATTTACATCTATATATCTTTCCTAGTTCTAACCACTAAGAGTGTCTACAAGAAAGATTACCCTGTAGTAATGAAAATGCCTAACACCCAGACTTTGGTTTCTAAATACCATTCTCCAAGAAGAGTAAGTAAAAGTAACTGGAGCTGGGCTAGGAAAAATACAATATAAGCTTGGAACATTTTATGGATAAGAAGTTAGAGCAATTTCTGATGTGGTACACTGAGAAGAATCAAAAATCAGTTCTCTACTGTTTTTTTGGCAAAACTCATAAACTTGAACATCAGAGAACATTATACAAACTCAAACTGAAATAGATTTAGTCTATAAAATACTGGCTAGTACTCTTCCAAGCAAGATGTCAACACCACAGATGAAAAACTAAGACTGAGGCAAGGCCCCAATTAGAGGGCACTAAGAAGACATGAAAACTAAATGAAGGTTAAGGTTTCAGGATCGGATTTTAGACCAGATAAAGAACATTAGCAGGAAAACTGAAGAAATTTTAATTAGGGTTGTAGTTTGGTTAGTAGTAATAGATGGATGTTATTCCCAGGATTGATCTTTGTACTATGGTTATATAAGATGTTAATATACAGTGTAAATGGATGAAGAAAGTCTTTTATTATTGAATTTATTGGGATGACTTCAGTTAATAAAACTATACAGGTTTCAAGTGTACAATTCTGTAACTCATCATCTGCATAGTGCACCTGGCTCTCACCATCCTAAGTCAAGTCACTTTCTACCATTTGTCCCCCGTTTGACCTCTTCCACCCCTCCCCACCCCCTTTCCTTCTGGCTATAACCATACTCTTATCTGTGTGGCCTCTTTTTTTGTTCATTTAATCCCTTCACCTTTCTCTCCCAGTCTCGGAACACCCTTCCCTGTAGTAGCTGTCAGCCTCTTTTCCGTATCTATGAGTCTGTTTCTATTTTCTTTGTTAGTTTCTTTTGTTCATTAGGTTCCACATGTAAGTGAAATCAGATGGTATTTGTCTTTCTCTGACTGGCTTACTTGATTTAGCATGCTCTCCCGGTCTGTCCATGCTATCGCAAAAGGTAAGATTTTCTTCTTTTTTATGACTGAGTAGTATTCCATTGTGTAAATGTACCACAACTTTTTTGCCCACTCATCTACTGATCAGCACTTGGGCTGCTTACAAATCTTGGCTATTGTAAATAATGCTTCAGTGAACATAGGGTGCATATATTTTTTCAAATTAGTGTTTCAGGTTTCTTCGTATATATTCCCAGAAGTGCATTCATTGGGTCACAAGGCAGCTTCATTTTTAATTTTCTGAGGAAGCTCCATACTGTTTTCCACAGAGGTTGCACCAATCTGCACTCCTAACAACGGCGCACTAGGGTTCTCTTTCTTCTACACCCTCACCAACACTTGCTTGTTGATTTATTGATAACAGCCATTCTGACAAGCATGAGGATATCTCATTGTGCCTTTAATCTGTATCTCTCTGATGATTAGACATATGTCTATTAGCCACCTGTCTGTCCTCTTTGAAGAAGTGTCTATTCAGGTCCTTTGCTCATTTTTTTAAATCCTTGCCCAAGCACATGTTCATTGATTTTAGACAGAGAGGAAGGGAGGGAGAAAGAGAGAGAGAGCAAGAAAGAGAAACATCAATGTGAGAAAGAAACCTTAGTCCGTTGCTGCTCATATGTGCCTGGATGGGGATCAAACCCATATCCCAGGTTGTGCCCTGAACCAGAATTGAGCCTGTGACCTTTTGGTTTACAGGATAATGCTCCACCCAAGTGGGCCACACAAGCCAGAGCACCCATTTTTTTTTAAAGCATTGTTTTCTGGGTGTTGAGTTGTTTAAGTTTGAAGAAGCCCTTTACATCATTTTACAAGGCTTTTTTATAATCTGAAAATATTTGAAAAGTAAATTTTTTTTAAAAAGGATTTAATGTGGGACACTATAGATTTTTATTTTGATATCATTCAAACTAATGTCCAGAAGTTGTTCCTAATTCTGTATTTAATAGTCATTTTATCTTTTTAAAGACTTTCCTTTATATTATACATTATATGCATTAAGACATCATCTACACAGTATAACATCAATGTTATAATATTATAAAATTAATGCCCTTATTAGCAGCAAGAAGAATCAAGGAAATGTTAGGCAATAATATCTAATCCTTTCTTCTTCCAATAACTTCCTTCCCTCCTTTTAAACTTGAATCATGTTATTGTCTCATCAAACCTAGAAGAGAAAAGATCCTTTTTAATTTTTCTAACATTTTTTATATTGTACAGCATTGTGTAAACTTCCAACATCATTGAAATAGTATGATAATGTGATTAAGGACACTGTGCTAAGCAATTGCTACTGCCTTGATAGCTACTCAGAATAATATAGTTAAAGCATTATTCTGCATTCTATAATTAATTAGAGTTGTCTTGCTTGCATGTTACTTTTATTCTTCATTCTGTTGTTTTTCTCCCTAAGGCAATACTGACATATATCTGGAATGCTGGGTGGTTTTATTTGTTTGTTTGGTTGGGTTTTGGGGGGTGTTTTTTGTGTGTTTGTTTTTTGCTTTGTTTTGTTTTGTCTTTTAGCATTTCCTAGAATGGGAGTATTGAAACTTTCAAGGGATCTTCTTTTCTTCCTTTTCCTTTTTTTAAAAAATTTAATTGTGGTAAAAACACATAACATAAAATGTATCATCTTAACCATTTATAAGTATACAATTCAATAGTGTTAAGTATATTCACATTGTTAAAAAAAGTTCTGGGATTGATTCCTTTTTACTTTTATTGATACACCCAGAAAAGATTCAATGCAAAGATGATTTGCTTAGTTTTAAAAGATATTAAGAAGTGTGTATTCTTGGTTTCATGTAATGTTTTTTCATATTTTATTTGAAGTAATTTACATGAGATATGAATAAAGGTATTAGAGCTAATTTTGAGCTGAAATGATTATGGGAAAAAAGCAAGCAAAAAAAAAGCAGCAAAAATACCGTTATGTGTCTCCCATATAGAACTTGTCTATCTATTAAACTCAATTATTCTGAATACAGCTTTTCCAGAAAAAGTAGGTAAACAAAAGCTCTCTGAGGAAACAAATCAGAGTCACAAAATCCATGACTTACATTTTATATACTTCAGATACAAAAGAATCTCATGTCTTCATTCAACAGTTTATTCTTACTTTGAGAGCGATGTAACATACTTGGCTACTCGGTATCTAAAAATCACCACAAGCTAGAAATAGCAAATATGAAGTACAAAGAAAAACAGTTGTACACAATATTAGCAATATACTTGAAATAGGGAGTTGCATGTAGAAGGTACAGGAAAACCATGAAAATCAGACACAATAATGCCATAAATAAATAGTAAAAAAATGATTGTATGGTTAACAGATAAAAATGTCTTTCATGTCTTGAAATTCTTTGAGGCTATGATGAATTTAAAAACATTATGATAATTGATGCTTATAATGATACAAAGGGGGACCCAAAAACCCAGAATTCATTTATTAAAAATTGTGTATTTGTTCTTACATGTTTAAACTTCAGTCACCTTCAAAACATTCTCCATTTGATGCAATACACCTATCAAGGTGTTTTTTCCACTGCTCGGAGCAGTTTTTGAACTCGTCAAATGTGATGCCTTTCAGTGCTTCTGCCATTTTTTGTTTCACCTCTTCCACATCAGCAAAACATTTCCCTTTGAGGCTTTTTTCATCCAGGGAAACAAACAAAAAAGTTGCTTGGGGTGAGATCAGATGACTAGGGAGGACAGGACATGGAGGTCATACTGTTTTTGGTGAAAAACTGCTGAATACTCAGCGCGGTGTGGACAGGTGCGCTTATAAATCACCCATCATGAAATGGGCAAACGCGTTGAAGGAGTTTTCAAAAAAAATTCACTGAAGCCAAAGGCACCCTCTCACAACACCACCATCTGGTGCACTGACATAGGTGGATTCCTAGAACACTCCCTTAGTAGGGGAAGCTTGTACTACAAGAGACCCACCCTTCAGAAGATAATTTCAGATTTATTTGGGTCCCACCTTGCGTGTTTAGCATTTATTTTTAAATACAAGGAATGAAAATAAATTCATAAGGAGTGATTTCTATGTTCTGGTATTAACAGGTTTAATTTATAGGCTATATACTGCACTGGAGAATGAAGGAATTATAACGTTTTATTTTTTGTTTCTTTTTCTGTTTTATTTTTACTGTAGTTTAAAATTTGGGTGCTTCACACCAATGTGGGGGGGGTGGGGAGGTCATACTTATGCAAGAAAATTTTAATAAATTCATATATTTACCAAAACATTATGTCACACAATTAGTTCTAAAAGGAGGGAAGGAAGGAACGAAGGAAGGAACGAAGGAAGGAGAAGAAACGGTGCTGTTAACAAGAATTATAGTATTTCAAAACTATTTTTTCATTAAAATTCTATTAAACATTGAAACAAAATAACAAAGGTAAATATTAAAGAAAAATCTAGAGAGATAAGACTGGAAATGCTTCAACACATCCACTGGGAAATGACCACTGGCATTCACTGAGAATTTTATGTCTGGGGTCGATGTCCTTGGGCAAATGGTAAAGGCTTAAAACTGAAAATCCCAATAAAAATTGAGACTATAAACTCTGGGAGGCCCAGAACACTGTTCCATTGCAGCACTGTGCTGCCGACGCCTGCCAAGTAGAGCACAGACTGAGGCAAAATTGGGACTTGGAGTGGGCGCTTTCCACACATGATGAGTCTTCTTGACATGAGGACATGATGAGTTCTCAATGTTGTGGTGAGCTAAGGAAATATGACATGGGAAGCAAGTAAACACTCTTCCTTTCTGGATCTGAAGTCATTTATTGTAACAGATCCTATGAAGCCGAAATAGCATTATCAGTCGTTGTTGGTGGTGTTGTTTTTTAATCAGCTCACAAAACTTCCTCGAAGTTTTCATGACAATAGCTTTATTAGACGATTCAACAAACGCGCCAGTACCTTACTAATTGCTATCTACACAGGCCATTATTTTTGGTTTAGCCTGCCTCCTCGCCCTATGTCTGCTCTGAACATGTCCAAGAAGTTTTGGAACCCGAGTCCTCTTGTATTCTTGGAATGTTTCAAATTTAAATAGAAATAACTGACAGTTTTTTCATTTTTGTCTTTACAAAACATGGATTTACTTGACTAGACATTAGAAATAGAGTGGGGAGGAAAATAAACATAATCTCTTCTCATAGATAATAAACTCTGGATGGAAGACAGGCCAAAAAATTATAAAAAATATTAACAAAATAAGGAAAATTATAAAAACTATTGGAAGAAAATATGGGGCTAAAATAAGAATAAGAGAAGGGGTGGGGAGGTGAAGTGGAATCTGAATTATTCAGGAAAGGCTTCCCAAAGAGGTGCCATTTAAGCTAAAATCTGCAGAATGAAGCAGCATTTAGAATTTAAAGAGACTGGGGAAGGTGATCCTCTCTGGCAGGAAGGAACCTGCCATGTTAAAGTGTTGAAACAAGACCAGGAGGGCTAAGAACTGGTCAAGAGGCCATGACGAAGAGTTAGGTTTTTTCCTAAGAGCACTGAGAAGTCGTTGAAGGGGGGTTACAGAGAGGATTTATATGGCCTTGTTACATGTTTTTTCTTAGTTCCTAAACTAAATAAATGCTGCCAACTTAAATTTGATTTGCTCTGAAATTTTCCATAGTTCCTTTAAATAAACATTTCACCGATCTTTATTGTTTGAACCTGCTAATGCTAAAATGAAACTCAGTTTTTTAATGGCTAGTTTCCAAAGATCACTCCACACTGAACTCTCATGTAGCTCACAACCACTTATGCCCTTAAACATCCTAGCTGGGAGCCCTCTTCTCCCTCTATGCTGTTCATGACCACAGAGATCTCCAGTTCCCACTGTAATACGACAACATGCATTAACTGTCTGCATCAAGGGGCTCCATTTGTTGTATTGGCAGTTTTTGTTCCTCCTTTTGCCTCCCTAATGAGACCCAGTCCTGCTCACTGATGTCCTATATCAGTCAGACAAACCACCATCTCAAGTTCTGCCAGGAATCAAAAATAACATTAATTGCATTCTATATTGTGTATCTATATTTAATGATAATGGATAATATCTCTGATGACATTTTTTCAAAATTTGTTTCTCCATTTCCCCTTCATCTGGAAAAATGCCTTCCTAAGTGTCTGTCTACATAACTCGTTCTAAGAACATAAATGCTCGTTCACCCTATAACTTGTATATTATCATCAGTACAGAGAAATGCTTTAAAAGTTCTTGGTTTTACCAACTAGAAGGAGAGTGGGCCTCACAATTGTTCAGGAAAGTTCTCTATAAAACTCCTAACTGGGGACACATGACATTAATGTGATCCTGAAAATGGACTTGTAGATATCTTGGTACTTCCTCAAGGTAACAAGATTATTTTCTCAGGACACAGGACATTTTAGAAAATGGACAGATGAAGACACCCTGTTCTTCAATGCCCTTGAGGCTGCATAACTTACATCATCCAGTACCTAATAATCCTCCGCTTAGGTAGTCATGATTTCTCTAGACTTCATGGTTCTATACTCTTTACAAAGTCATATGGAAAAATACCAGATCAAAACATAGGACATCTCCTTATGACATTCCCCTGCAGACGCTCATGGTCCTGCATATCCTGGCAGGACAAAATATCCCTCTGTCAGAACTTGCTGAGGACATGGAATGAAACAATCTATGTGAAACTACCCTGAAAGATACAAAGGAGTGAGTCACTAATAAACTTTAGTACTAAGTCTGTGGTTTATTTTTCTTTGTTTTCCCAATGGGTAACACAATACTTGATATGCAGGGGGGTGAGAAAGAGAGGGAGTGGGAGGGAGAGGGAGAGAGAGAGAGAGAGAGAGAGAGTCTAGTAACTGCATTTGAGCATTGACAGATTTAGCTATCCTTTAACTTACTATTTTATTATTATCATTACAAAAGTATTTAGTATTTTTATATCTCGCCTCGCCTTTTCTGAGCCTCTCATGTTAATGGTGTTCCCCAATACATACACATATATGCCCAAGGCCTTCCTAGCTGGCATATGATGCCCCAATCCAGTCCTTAGCACCTCAGCTCTGTTATCTCCACATTTTTCCTTCCCACTTCCCCGTCGGCTATTAAATGGAAGAGCAGACATTCAAGTACAGGGCTGTCTGTCTCCAAAGCTCCTTTTGCTAATCTCTATTCCTTCCCAAGAAGTTTCTTTTTCTGATGAACTGATATTGATGGGAAGACCTTCCCGGTGCCCCTTATGTCCCTTACCAAGTGGTTCTGCCTCTCCCTCTATAGCAAATGCGGTAGTACTTAGAAGTCGCCTTTATGTACTAGGAAACAAGGGGGTCGAACATTTATGATCTTGAAGTTTGAGTGTCTAATTGAAAATAAAGTAATCTGAAAGCTCAGATGAGGACAAAATCCTCTCCTGAAATCAGCCTTTGTTGTTCATTCTTGCACTCTTAAGTCAGTGAGTGTTGAGTGTCAGACTTGAGGAGTCCTTTAGAGATACAGCCAGTCATCTTATCACTCGCTGACTCAAGAGCAGTCCCTGATGAGTCACACATTGCTTCTGTCACAGCAGATCAGCCAGGAGTCAAAAGTCACCACGTGTAGGGGGAGCCCTGCCCTCAGCGATCAGGAGCAGCTTTTCTGTTTCTCTGGAGAACCAGAAAGGACTCAGCTGGAGCACAAAGAGTTTAGAATGGATTTGTATAAGTATATAGAGTGAAAAGATTATGAGAAAGTGAAATTGCCCGGTGGTAACATAAAGCAAGGGACATCCTAATTTTTTTTTTTTTAAGAGGAAAACTTCTCATTTCCCTAAAGTTTTATCAGGTTAGGCTGGGGGAAGTACTGCCAAAAAATGCAATAGACTGAAAGCAAGATAAAGATAATTTCTCCCAAACATACCCCTGGATCAGCTCACAAACCTGTGCTTACAGTTTAAGGATTGTAATGGCAACAAGCTATTGTACACGTGCAGCCAACTTCTAGTACAACTTGATGCATTGTCTGGAAATTATTCAAACAATGTTCATTTCTCATGAGAATTTTCAGAAAAGGTAGTTTTCCCAAGTGACTGAAATACTGTCTTATTTACTTCCATGGGTAAATTTTGAAATTCTTTGTAAATCTGAAATTCTATAATTCTATATGTTTATTAAAATCTAAATAAGCATATAATAGAAATCTTTTATATAAGGCATTCGCCCTGAATATTTCTAATATTAATCATTGTATTCTGTGAATCTAAAACAAAATAAATGCCACAACACAAGGAATGTCTTGATATCTAAAGTTCCCCAACCAGCTATTTGAATTGGCCATAAAGGCTAATAATTTCAAGCCAAAAATGTTTTAGAAGGATAACCGCACATTGTCGAGTGCTTGCCTCGCTGCACCTGAAGCATTGTTTAATGAAAATAACATGGCCCAGTTGTTCAAGAGTTCTTTAGATATTTATGGGATTGAAATTAACTTCGAATTAACCTAACATTTTGAATGCTAGCTACTACTTGAGTTTTTCAAATGCCTTCTATTTTTAGGACAGCATAACTTTTTAGTAGCTGGAATTAGGTCCTTAAAAGGCACTGCAGCGGGGAGAAAAAAACAACCAACCTCCTAAACACAGTAATACAATAGACATACATTTTTATGGGACTTGTTTATCTATCCTCCCTGGAAGACAGGATTGCAAAGAGATTTTATTTCTTACTCTCATCCAGGGCTAGAACTTTATCAGGTCCCTGCCAGAGCTGAGTTCTGCTAGTTCCGGAAGGAAATCCTATAAGTGGTTTAGTAAATGCTAAATGGAAACCCTGGGATATCTGACTACACAAAATTCAAAAGCAATAGCTCAGTAACTCAAAACAGGACCTCGGTGTCTCTCATAATTGTCTGTTAGTTGAGCAGAAGATCTCTACAGTTTTAGAAGCTCAGACCCTGCCCTGCTTGCCCCAGCCCAGAGCGATGTTTTCTCACCAACATTAACAATGCGAAGGGTGAGCTATGTGCTTATTTCATCATGGAAGGCTCAAATATCACTTCCATGTGTTTGTCTGTTTGGGTTATCGAAACAGTTTTAATAAGTGCCTAGTTATATCATTATACATAAAAATAGTTGTTTTCTTTCTTTTTTTACTTGCCTACAGACATTGTCTTCAACACCTCAAAAATTTCAGCTCAACATTCTATGCTCTTTCCAGTAATAATAGTCAATCACAAATTTGGCTCAAAAATGGCAATTCAGTTACGTTTCTGCTAAACAAATTAGACCAAAGACCAAAATCTCCATAACAAACGGAGTATTTGTAGAATAAAATTTAAAAAATAGATTTTTTTCTTAAATAAAAGAATTATGAACCTCTTAAATGGAGTGTAATACAAGTGATCTGAATTAGGTTTTAGATTTGACCACAGTTATTTTTCCTTTTTCTAGATCTAAGAACTAATAGTTATTTAACTGAAATTTCAATGAAAATTATTTGGTTTAAGCTTTATTAGAAAGTCTACCATTCATTCTCTAACATCAAATTTTACTTGACTATGTAAAGCTCTTTAACAAAGTTAATTTTACTTAACACTCATCCCCTCAATAGACAAATTAAATAAAGCTCATCTCTAAATTTTAAAGTATCATTTATTCCTTTAAAATAATTAGAATAACACATCAGATATCTAAAATTCAACTACAGAGAGGCCTCATTTATTAAGAACACAAAACAAGAGTCCCAGAAATCTCCAAGTGGCCAAGATAGATGTTACTAATTGGCGAGCGAACATACGAGTATGTTTAATATATCAGGGATCAGGGAAGGGTTTGCACTCTTTCCCTTGGGCTTTTCTGGCCAACAAACTATGTATGGGAAGAACTATAGCTAAGTAAAAAGTGAATACTAGTTTGGAAATGTTTTCCTATCCTCACTTCATTCACTACCCCACCTATTTACTCAACTTCTCTCATTAAGAGCAAAGTTTGGCATGAGGTCTAAACAAGGATTTCTGCTCTTCTTCCCAAAAAATGAAGATTTGGGGGCCCTCAGAAAAGGCCAAACATGGTTTACCTACCCAGTCATAAAGACAGAAGGATTAACTAGAAAGAGAAAATGCTCATCAGTAAACTAGATCTGTCTCTAGGAAGTAAACCCTATTTGATCAGTTTGACATAAGGATGTCAAAAGTGCCAGAGGCAGGCTATGATAATGGATAGATCACAGCATTAGAGGTATAGTAGCACTCCCTGCTTGTAAATGTGAATAAATGGCATGTGTTTTAATCAATTATATTATCAATTCCCTCCCTCATGCGATATAGAAATGCAAATAATGAAATTACTCCAACAATTGTCTCAACACAATACCCTATATTATGGTCATGGAATAGCTCCCCAGGAGTTTCCTTGGAGCCTAGTTAAACCAATATTTAGAGAAAATTTTATTAAGTAGAGACACCCAGCCTAAGGTAGCATAGAATATGAAAAATATAGAGAGAATCTAGAAGATCAATGGAAGAGCTGTTTGAGAAGCAGTCTCATGAATAGCAATGAATATAGAGTGAGGCTGACACAGAAAAAAGGACAAAAGTAGATATACCAGTAAAGAGCACATCCCTGTGAACTCTTCAGGGAGGAGACAAAACACTTCTGCAGCTCTTGCAAACTTTGTTGTCTTAGGAACCAAAGTATTTTCTAATCCTGACTTAGCAGAAAATAATTATAGCCATGTGTTCTTTATAAGAACCTCCAAAGCATTCACTACTTTGAAGATGTTCTTCAAATTGTTGATTTTTAAGTGTAGTTTTCATAAAACTATGCCTCAGTCATATGCAAAAGTCATTTATTTATATGAAATGCTATATGTATTTTCAATTAATCAATTAATTTGTGTCATTTAATTTCATATTTATATAAATATAAATTTAAAGTTTCTGTGGTAGATACCAGATATATCAATAATAGAAAATACAGATAGGCTTTTGTGAAGAAGCAAATTTCAAGATTTATTCAGTCCTTCTCAGAAACAGAAACAAACTAAAGAGGAAAAATTCAAGTGTTAAAAACTTCAGTTTCTTACATTGGCCTTCGTTTGCCATTATATATATAAAATAAATGTGTGTGTGTGTGTTTATGGAAGGCACAACGTTTCTTCTCCTATAATCTGAGTCCAGAGGCTGTAATAGAATGTTAGCCTAGGGTCTGACAAAATTCTCCCTATATGTTATATATCAAACTCACACAAAAAATCATTTTCCCATGGATTTCCCATGTGCAGAATGAATTATCTAGTGGCCTCTACATGGTCAAATTTTGATTTTGGCCTGTTATGGCTTTTTATCTCATAACTATATGTTAAGTAAATTTTATAAATAGATGATACATAACCTAGATAGATAGGTAGATAATAACCATGAAAATTCACATGATGTTTCCCAAAATATACTATAACTATACTTGAATTCTACATTATCATATTTGTCACTGACAAGAATATCAACGATAGAGAGTTAACTTACCTTTTAAAAAATACAGTTCACTAACACAAAAACAACCATCGAAATTATGAAAATTTTGATTTTCATATGAAAATCACAGAAGTAATTCTAATACAACTTTCTTAGCCATTTTAACTGTGCTTAAAATGCTTAAAAAATAATGCTTACCAGTGATAAAATGTCCAAAACTTACCTATGTTAACTTGATTTAAAGGGTAATAACATCATCTTCAGAGACAAAAGTTGAGTATCCCACGTCTGCTCTGTCTTGATCCAATATTCTAGGATACATGATTTGAACTTCTATTTAAAAGATGATACCTCGAGGACAATAGACAAAAAATTATTTCCATTTATTCTGAAAAATGTCTACAATTGAGGTGGCAAACATTTATAAGTTGTTAAAGGGAAAGAGATATTTTTCTAACCCCAATGAAAATATTAATGGGATGATGCTGGAGCACAAATAATCATAAAGGTGAGTTATCTTAAAGATACTTGAATTCTATAACCAGTTTTTATGTGTTAATTCACTAGAGAGGGAATTAGAATAATACAATCAAAATTACCCAAAACGTTTAAGTGATGCCTTTATTTCTCTCATTTTTCCTCTTTTGATAACAAAATCTCTAAGTTTTTCTCATATCTATTTTGATTACTTAACTTTTAAAACTCATAATCTTGGCACCAAAGTTGGCCAGGGATACATGTTTATTTTTCTTATGGGTCTGTTTGGTGCTAGATACATTCAGCTTTCTCAGCCTTATTAGGCTCACATTATTTTAAAACACACCTGTTGTTTTGTAAAAATTTTGGAATATCTTACTACTCTTGAATCACCCCATATATGCTAATTTATTTTCTTGTAAATGTAGAATTTAGATAGTAAGACAGTTAACTGAAATAAGATTGATAGATCAAATCTTAGGTATTAAATAGAACCCTTTCTTTCCAAAGAGCATTTGGACAGGGTCCTCATTTACCCTGTCTGGACATAACTGGTCAATAATTGGAAAGATTTTCTCAACCCTAATATTAGTATCTCAAAGAGTGGTCAGTCTTAATCCTCCCCAAAATATGACGGAAATCAGGAAATTTGAGGTTTGGAAAATGGGAAAGTTGACAGTATTGGAGGCAAAATCTATAGCCTTCCAAGCACTGAAAGTTCAATGAAAGTTAAAACAGGGTATATAGGACAATCACACAGTATAGAGAAAATTTGCAATTGAAATCTAGTAGGCCGCTGTGTCCCAACTTTTCCTTCCCATTGTATTCCACATGTGTGATGATACTTTCAAGAGCCATATAATTCAGTGGCAAAATTAGATTTGTTTTGTTAAAAAAAAAAAAAAAGTAAAAGAAAAAGGAAAATTAGAAAAACAAACCAAACAGTACTAATTTCTTATTTTCACTGGAATAGCATTCAAAAGTATATTTTAAAACAAGAATTAAATCATACTTTTAAAGGCCTAGAAAAATGGTTTTATAGAGAAAAACAAATGACTGATATTTCCTTTGATATTAACTGCATTTCTTAAACATGAGTTTTAACTTTCTAGAATTCTACTCAACAAATAATATTAATAATTTAAGCAATTATGTAATACTAAGGGGTACTCATAAATACAATTCATTTTATTACAATATATAGAATGTATAGTCTGTAACATGTTTTTATACGAAGAGCCTCATTCTCAATAAGACCTATGTAAAACTCTAAACATCCTCGTTTTATCTAGCCTTACCTTCTTTTCATTAAACATATATTCAGAATTAAAATTAAAAAGGCATTGAAAGTAATTATAATATCATAATTCATAAATTCTGCAAAATGTTCTAACACAAAGTTGTTAGCTATAGAGCAGTAATGGCTGGTCACTAAAGGCTACTGGATCTGTGGTTTCTCTCAGCTTCTCAAAGTCATATCAGAATACATTTGAGTGCAAGTGATATCATTATAAGAGTAACCAAAAGGTTTTTACTATAAGTAACCTTAAAACCTTTTGAACAGATGAAACTCAATGTCCTTCCCAAATTTTAAACCTTTGACTATTATTAGCAATCAAACACTTGTTATACACCTCAAAATAATACAAATTTTCTAGTATCTACCCTCAAATGAAAACACCCTCATAGGATTGTTAGCTCCTTGAGATTTCAACATTGGTTCCTATTTAAGTCTCTAGCATATAGTGCAAGGAAGGCACATTGTCAACATTCGATACTTGTGGGTAGAACTCAATTCAGCATCCATTAGGTGGCCCTACCATTGAGAAATTGTCTCCCTTCGCTAATTGCAGATGAAAACTGCCAAACACAATTTGTTCCTACAGACTGGCTGTCAGCACTTTTAATCCATATTAAAGTAAGCATGCTTACAAAGGAAAAAAATTAGCTTACTTTTGAAAGTTTTGGAATGATTTATAAATTTTTTATAAATATATATTTTAGTCTTCCCCATTTCATCTTCTCTTTACTGAGACTGCATCAATGCAGAGGAAGCGGGGTGGCTGTCTACATTTATAAGTTTTATGTTTATAAATGTGTGTGTGTGTTAGAATAAGTAATATTGTCTCAAAATATCTCTGGAAAAAAAACAGTAGAAGGAACGTGTTGATTCTATGTGGATGACATGATAGGTACATCTTAAAACCTGGGAATCACAATTTAAATTCTGAGACTTAGAGAAGAGATTTTGTTTCCAACCAGGCTGTCTAGACTTCTCACAATTCAGATTCCTAAATAAGTTTCTAAGACTAGGGAATGACAATAGAAGGGGTCCCTTTCTCCAATCCTTTTTCCCATTCCAGAAATAAAATTTTCAATTCTTATCTCTATATCAGTGGAACACTTAAAATAATCAATACATAACATAATACATAATATCAAACTTTTACTAAAACTTTTAAATGTTTACAAAAATTTACACAATGAAGAGAACTACATTAAAAAAAATTTTTTACCTCAATGATATGTAAAATCACCCTAATGGAAGCAATAGCTCCTAGTCATATTGAGCAGGTCTCTTTTGATATCTATAGATAATTACATACAAGAATAGTATAAAAATGTGCCCCTCCTTTTTGGCACAACTCATCTGAAATGCCTACTTCAATAAGGTCAAAATATTGGTAGCATTTGACAAAACTTGCAATTTTGTACAATGTAGCAATTTCCTACACTTCTACAACCTCAGATGCAAATTAAATTTCTATGTCAGTGCCATGTTAATTTCCCCAAAACACATTTTGAAAAGAGGTTTATTGAATGTTTCTTATGTGTTCAGCACTA
Source organism: Mormoops blainvillei (assembly GCA_004026545.1). Classification (NCBI taxonomy): domain Eukaryota; kingdom Metazoa; phylum Chordata; class Mammalia; order Chiroptera; family Mormoopidae; genus Mormoops; species Mormoops blainvillei. Next base: position 540,468 of record PVJD01000196.1, on the reverse strand, counting down.
TACTAAGCAATTTTTAGGCATTATCTCATTAATTCTAATACCTATGAGGTAGATACCATTAAAATCCTCATTTCACAGATGAGTGAAGGAGACTTGGAGAGATTATACCATTCGCACAGGGTTTTAACAACTATTGCATGGTAGAACTATGCTTAGACACAGGTCATTTTAACTTCAAAAGCCAAGCTATGTACCATAGTGCACTCTTCTGCGTGAAAAATCTTCAATTTGGACTCCTTGTTGCATATAAGATAAGGAAGAGTTTGGAGAGTTAGTGGAATACCCATTCAAGGAAAAATTTTGATAGTCCGCTAGTCTCCTATGAGTTCCCTCTCTATTCCCCATGGCTCTAAGACTAGTGTAGACACCAGGTGTTACGAAGTGAAGGTAGTGTAATTTGTGAGTACATGGGACTTTCCCTTTAATACAATGAAAGGTCAATTAATCTTTGATGCAGACTCATTTTTCCACATTTCAAAGCAAAACTTCAAAGTATGGTCCAGATCTGGGCTTAAGATTTAGTCATTCAAGAAATGCATTTTTATTGATCATCTACTATTTGTTTTTGATTTTTCTCATTCAAGAAATTTTTTAATAAATGGAGTATGCATATAATGTATTCCCTATGCAGTAAGTAAAAAATACCCAAATACAAGAGCATACTATAGGTATAAGGAGTTCAGTTATAACCCATCCACTTTAATAATTTAAATGGAAAGAAAGCTACATGAGTTATTAGTTCCTTAGTTTTAGAGGCACCCAGTTTTTCAGGCCATGTAGAGTAAACTCACACCATCAATTTATTTTATCACTTTAATGGAAGATTTACTTTAAAATACTTCTAGAATGAGCTAAAACTAATCTATAATATAAAATTAGGAAAAGCATTTCTTACTGCTTTGAGCAATATAATATCCAATATTTTTCTTTTATTTCATATTCTAGAAATACTTCTGCTTAGAATCAGTCACTTTTTAAATTTCAAATATATATATTTTTTCCTCTTTTTTTCTTACTGTTTCACCATGCCAGTCCTGATTACGTTGTTATGTTACCTTCGGTCAAGGTCTACAGAAAGTGAAACCTCATAACCTCTTGACAAAGTTTCCTCTCTCCTCTTAACTGGAAATGAAAGAGTGAAAATTTGTGCTGAATGAGATCCAACCTGAGGATCTGTCTACAAAAGAGAAACAGATATTTCAAACCCTTCCTCCTCTTTTTTCCCTCAGAAAATATAAAGAGGACAATTCTCAATAGGGACTTTTCCTTTCAGAGCAACAATACTTGAAAGTTGAGGATTCATCCCCTTTCACCACCTGTTTAAAACACCCAAGCCTTCCTTGGCCTATTGCAGCAAGTGGTCTGTAAATCTGAGCAAACTCAGAATTCTTACATTCCTCCCACCTGCCACATTTTCTTAACTGAAAGCAAAAGTGTTGGAATTGTATGTATTCCCATGAGCCTTCAGAGATTCACAGAGTTCTAACACACTTTGCTTTACGTTTTTAAAATAGGACAAAGCCGTCTGAAAATAGTGAGGTTTGGGGGTAGATCTGTTTTTTAAAAGACTTAATATGGTAAAATCAATCTAAAAACTGTTCTAGGCAGCTGAGAGGCTGGGGATAACATGAGCAAAGGGAATAAAGGGAGCTCTGAAGAGCCAGTACCAGTTGCTAATACTTAATCTCTTTAAATAATGAATTAGCTGCTCATATCTACTGCGGCTGCTAAGAGAAAGCACTTTCTTTGTGGAGTGAAGTAAAGCTTGAATACCCATGAATTATTCAATATAAAGTGTGCCAGTTAAAATGCCTTGATATTGGAAGTCAAGTGTAAGATTATCTCTTGTCTGTCAAAAAGCATCTCTACCATGTTCCTGAGCCCTAGGGGAGGGGTCCAAGTAGCGAGAAAAGAAAGGAGGAAAGCCATTCAGAAACATCATCATCAAGCACTGAGCATTCAAAATGAGCTGCGAGCAGCTTCCTCACTGTGAGGAAAACTTTATTGACTTGAGCTCTTCAAGCAAGACTTATTGCTCACCATTGTCAGGCACTACCTCCCTCTGTCCTCCAGGATGATACCATGGAAAAGTTGGCTAACTCCTTTCAGCTGAAGACAATAAATATTAATCCACTAGCTATTGCTGACTTAAATAAATACTTTCCCACCTAAAGTCTCTATGAGAGTGGAGTGATGATCTTTGGATTTAGAAATTTTAAATCAAAAGTGATTAACCACAGAGCACATTGGAAGGTAGAACATGGCAAAATTTCAGTGTATAGTACTCCATTATCTATTATTTTATGAAGTAATTTTATATTCAGCTGGATATATTTTTTCTTTCCTGGATGCTCTTCAAAATTTGCCCCATTTTGGAATAACTCATACAAATAATTTGTTACATAGATAAATCGAAACCCTAAAATCACTGTGCTCCTTTTAAAAATGACATACCTGGAAATCGTATATGCTGTGCCCACAAAAAGCATTCATTGAGACTAGTTATTGCTAGGCACTCTTCTAGGTCCTGGGATCAAAACCAGGAGTAAAGATGGTCCCTGCCTTCTATGTATTTCCAATGGGGAGGGGGAAAAGATGCGTACGCATTTAATCCATGAAGTATCATAGATGATCTGATAGTATCAAAGGAAAGGGCAACTCATTTGTGTGGGGAATGAGGAGAATCACAAGAAAGTTCATAGAAAATATAATGCTCGTGGTTAATCGAAGGAAAATGAAGGATGTTCATCAAGGTAGATTTGGGGGAAAAGTCTCTATTAACAGGCATGAGGATGAGGAAAACAAGAGTCCTGTGAAAAGCACCTGGTATATTTGGTTGCACACAGTTGCAGCCACCTGTGTGTGAGTGAAGCATCATCTCGATTCTGGCAGGTAAAAAACAGGCTATAGGCAGAAGTCTGATTGCCGATGCCATGGTTAGGAGTTTGATATTCTCTAAGCAGTAAGACCTAACTCAAGGGGTTACACAGATTTATTTCCTAAGGTTCTTGTTAAGGAAGTTCCCTCTAATGGTAAAGTGGAGAGTAGACTAAAAAGTGCAAAGCTGGGAATGGGAGGGCCAGCTGTGTTCAAGAACTAATGCCACTGTAGTAGAGATGAAAGGAGTAGAAAGGATTGGTGACTGCGTTACTATGAGAAATAAGTGAGGGTAAACTTGCAGGGACCTGGTTAGATCAATGGGTAGAAGGTGATGCTAGTCACTAGATAAAGAATCCAGTGGAATAGGTTTAGAGATAAGACAATTAGTTCAGTTTGAGATAAGTTAAGCAGAGATTCCAATACCCATTTCAACATCATAATCTGGAGCTCAAGTCAGGCTTGGTTGAAGATGCAAATTTGAGAGTCATCCAAAGCTTGCACTCAGTGAGTGAAGACATAGGGACGGATAAATAAAGCAGGGAAACTACATAAGACTCTCAGGAAACTAGTGCTTAAATTTTTCCTCTACCTTAGGCAGAGGAAAAGAATAACACAAATAAGATTAAAAATTTAGAGACGTATAAGAAAATTACACATGAGGGTTTGAAACTAAAGGATAAGTTATCTTTAAGAAGATAGAAGTGGCCAACACACTTAAGTGTCCCTTAGAAGTCAAGATGATGAGAGTTAAAAATTATGGGCACACGATACGATATACAGATCATATATCATAGAAATGTACACTTGAAACCTATATAATTTTATTAAGCAGTGTCACCTTAATAAACTTAATAAAAAATTTTAAAAATGTAAAGAATTTGTCAATGAGAGGAACATTGGTGGCTTGTCAGGGCAGCTAGTTTATAGCGGTAGAAACAGAAATCAAATTATCCAGGATTATGTAGGATGGTAAGAAATTCAAAACCAGGAGTATAAATAGTTTCTTAGAGAATGTGAACAATAGATGATATAGTGGGTTGAATTTTTTTCCCCTAAAAAGATATGTTCAAGTCCTAGTACCCGGTACCTGTACACATGACCTTATTTGGAAACAGGGTCTTTGCAGATGTCATTAGTTAAACCAGCAGACCTTGGCACTCCTTGGCCTGTAGCTCCATCATTCCAATCTCTGTCTTTTTCTTAAATGCCTATCTTCCCTCTGTGTGCCTGCAAATAACCCCTCTGTCGAAGGATATCAATCATATTAGATTAAGGGCCACTCTAGTATGATGTATCTTAAGTAATTATACCTGAAATGACCTTATTTCCAAACAAAATCACATTTTTAGGTACTGGGGGTTGTGACTTTAACATATCTTTGAGGGGGAATATAATTCAGTCTATTACAGTAGCCTGGAGACATAGTAATCTAGCAAATAACTACAGTCATGGGTATAAATAAATGAATAAATGTGGTCCAGAGGTTTATCTCTCACACGTCACACAGCCAGTTAGTACCACAGCCAGGGGAACAGTGGGAAACTGTAAACCCCCACCATTCTTTTGACATTGTTTCTGTAAGTGCTGACTCTGACTAACATGTGGCTTATAGATGAACATGTTTCTGTAAAAATCCTAGGAACTAACTTCAGAAGATACAGGCCCCAACTTTCAGGCATCTCAGCTCCAAGAGATTTGCCAACCTTCACCCATGGAGCCGGGATGACATGAAGCTGTGATGACGTGAAGCCAGGATGACTACACGGGACCATCACTTGCCTTATTGGAACAGACTGTGCCATCTGCACGGAGAGAACTTTGCGACCCCCTCCCTTGATGTTTTTGTTCCGTTCCCCTCTTCCTCCTTATAAAAACCTCTGCCTCTAAGCAGAGGTAGAAATAGGCTTCGTGACATGAGTCGCCCATCTTCCAGGAGATGGGCTTTGAGATGTGAGTCCCCCATCTCCCAAACGGACAGCATCTGCAAATAAACTACTTTCCTTCACATCGGTGCCTGACTCTCAAATGCTGGCTTTCGTAGTGGCAGGCAACTGAACCTGCTTTTGGTTATACCAGCATAGACCCAGGTCTGCTGACTTCTAGTTAGCTGTCCTGTGTATATTGCCAGCACCCCTTACAACCTATTCAGGGGGTTCATTTGGCCCTGTGGATATAGTCTAACTATTCATATGGTCTAAGGCAGGGGCATATTAAGGTTGAGACCCTGGGCGCAGAAGAAAATATCTTAAAAAAAAAAAGAGAGAGAGACAGGGAAAATAAAAATGCACATTAACCATATTTTTAAATAAATAAAAAATATTATGTACTATTAATGTTTTAGTTCCAATAAAATTTGAATATAATATATATATTGCACATATGAAACCAAACCTGGTGTCATTAGAAAAAAGTGTAAAGTTGGGGTTTTGCGGGGCCCTTCAGAAGTCGGAGCCCAGGCACGCACCTGGTGCACCTGCCGTTAAATCCGCCTCTGGTCTAAGGACCTATATCATCCAGCCACAGCCTCAACTCGAGCCACCTTTCCTATTCTCCATGTTCAAGCCACATGGCCTTTTTCTAATTCCATAAATTTCTGACCTCCTTCCTGCTTCAATCCCCCGGCACATGCTGACTCCCCCAGCTCGAAACCTAGTCACCCCTTGTTCCTGCTCTCTCCGCCTTTTTCCTCATGTCTCACCAGACAGTTGTTTCTTCAAGAAAATCAACACCGAGTTCCAAGTGTAGTTAAATTCACCTGTTATATTCCTCTGTGGCATCCTTACACTTTGGAGTAATTTTCACTTTATCATTAAGATCATGTGTGCTTAATATATACTTTCTCTAGTAGACTGTAAGTTCTGAGAGTCCAGGCAATATGTCGGTCTTCCCAAACGCCTAGCAAGCAGAGTGTTTGCTGCAGAACGGCATTTACTGTGTGCTTGTGGAGTGAAGGAAAGAGCCCTGACTTCCCAGCCTGTCAGATGCCTGACAAAAATGCTAGAAATGGTGAAACACTTTGATCCCTGCTGTTCCTTCAATACACATTTGCATGCTTTCTAGGACATTCTGACTCCAGATTTCTTCATGGCTACCCTATCTTCTTCAAGTTTTTGTTCCAATGTCATCACAATGAGGACTAATCTGAGATTAAAATTGTAACCCCATCCTCCTGACCCAGCTCTAATTTTTATTTTATCCATAGCACTCATCACTTTCTAAAATACTACAATTCACTTGTTATTTGACTATTTATTGTCTACCTTCTACTAAAAAATATAAATTCTAAGGCAAAGATCCTTGAATTTTATTCAATAATGTTTACCAACTACCAAGACAGCACCTGGCATGTAGTAGACCTTTCGAAAATAATTATTAAATAAATATATTCCAGAAGCATGAAGAGGCGTTACTAAACTAAAACAATCTTCTTTTTTTTTAATTAAATGTATTGGGGTGACATTGGTTAATAAGATTGTATAGGTTTTAAGTACATAGTTCTATGATACATAATCCATGTGCTGCATTGTGTTCCTACCACCCAAAGTCAAATTATCTTCTGTTGGCATATATTTGGTCCTCTTTACCATAGACTACCCCCCACCATGCATCCTTTTGGTAACCACCATACTATTGTCTGTGTCTATGAGTTTCAGTTGTATATCTCACATATTAGTGAAATCACATGATTCTTAGCTTTGACTGACATTTCACTTAGCATGATATTCTCGAGGTCTATCCATGTTACTGCAAATGTCAGTATTTCATCTTTTCTTATGGCTGAATAGTATTACTTTGTATATATGTTTTACATCTTTTTTATCCAATTCTCTATCAAAAAACATTTAGGGTGTTTTCATGTCTTGACCACCAAGACTAATGCTGCTGCGAACATAGGGATGCATGTATCTTTTTAAATTATATTCTATTGATTATGCTATTACAGTTGTCCTGATGTTTCCCCCTTTGCCTCCCCTCAAACCAGCATCCCCCACTCCCTCAGGCAATGCCCACGACATCGTTCATGTCCATGGGTCATGCATGTAAATTCTTTGGCTACACCATATCTTATACTGTACTTTACATCCCCATGGATATTCTGTAACTACATATTTGTACATCTTTTCTTTTTTTTTTTGCACTTTTAAATTATTTTATTAATTATATTATACAGTTGCCCCATTCTTTTCTCCCCTTTATTCCCCTCCAACCTGCATCCCCTCACCCACTGGCATTTCCCCCCTTAGTTCATGTCCATGGGTGGTACATATAAGTTCTTTGGCTTCTCCATTTCCTATACTGTTATTAGCCTCTCCCTGTCTATTTTGTACTTACCATTTATGGTTCTTATTCCTTGCACTTTTTCCCCCAATCTCCACCCTCCCTCCACCTGCTAATGACCCTCCATGTGATCTCCATTTCTGTGATTCTGTTCCTGTTCTAGTTGTTTGCTTAGTTTTTGTTTTTGTTTTTTTAGGTTCAGTTGTTGATAGTTTTGAGTTTGTTGTCATTTTACTGTTCATATTTTTTATCATCTTCTTTTTCTTAGATAAGTCCCTTTAACATTTCATTTAATAAGGGCTTGGTGACGATGAACTCCTTTAACTTTACTTTATTGGGGAAGCACTTTATCTGCCCTTCCATTCTAAATGATAGTTTTGCCGGATAGAGTATTCTTGGATGTAGGTCCTTGTCTTTTATGACTTTGAATACTTCTTTCCAACCCCTTTTGCCTGTAAGCTTTCTTTTGAGAAATCAGCTGATAGTCTTACAGGAACTCCTTTGTAGGTAACTGTCTCCCCTTCTCTTGCTGCTTTTAAGATTCTCTCCTTATCTTTAATTTTGGGTAATGTAATTATGATGTGCCTTGGTGTGTTCAAGCTCTTCCTTTGGGACTCTCTGAGCTTCCTGGACTTCCTGGAAGTTCATTTCCTATGCCAAATTGGGGAAGTTCTCCTTCATTTTTTTTCAAATAAGTTGTTCTTCTTCTTCTTCTGGCACCCCTATGATTTGGATGTTGGAGTGGCATTTAAAGTTGTCCCAGAGGTTCCTCAGCCTCTCCTCATTTTTTTAAATTCTTATTTATTCATTCTGTTCTAGTTGAATGTTTATTTCTTCTTTCTGCTCCAAACCGTCAATCTGAGTCCCAGTTTCCTTCCCTTCACTATTGCTTCCCTGCGTATTTTTCTTTATATTACTTTGCATAGCCCTCACTTTTTCCTCCATCTTGAGACCATACTCAACCAATTCTGTGAGCATCCTGATTATTAGTGTTTTGAACTCTGCATCTGTTAGCTTGGCTATCTCTTCATCACTTAGTTCTGTTTTTGGAGCTTTGATCTCTTCTTTCGTTTGGGCTTTTTTTTTTTTTTTTTTTTTTTTTTTTTTTTTTTTTTTTTTTTTTTTTTTTTTTTTTTTTTTTTTTTTTTTTTTTTTTTTTTTTGTCTCAGGGCACCTATTATGTTGTGAGGGATGGAGCCTTAGGTCTTCACCAGGGCGGGGCAATCCACATAACTGCCTTGTGGTGTTGTATGTGGGGGAGGGGTCAGAGAGGGAACCATTCTGCTTGATCGGTGCTTTCAGTCACTTACCCTGCTACCCATAAGCAAATTGTGACCTTCTGTTGCTGATTCCCTGGTGGGTGGGTTTGTGTACATTCTAGGACTCCGTGGTCTCTCAAATGAACTCTCCTGTGAGAATGGCAGTTTTTCCCAGCATGCTGGAACCCTGGGTTGCACAGTCTCTCTCACTCCACAGTTGATCCTCCCAGTTTTTCTGAACACAAATGTGGGATTACCCGGTTTGCTAGCTGCTGCCTTGCCTGGTCCGCCAGTCACAAGCTTGCCATGTCCTCTCTACCCTGGCTGCCCATCTCTGCCCTTCCTACCTGCTTGAATGACCGTTTCATCTTTAACTCCTTGGTTGTCAGACTTCTATACAGTTCTATTTTCTGGCAGTTCCAGTTATTTTTTGTTTTTAAATTTGTTTTTGTCCTTCTTTTGGTTGTGCAAGGAGACAAAGTGTATCTACTTACACCTCCGTCTTGGCCAGAAGTTCCATATTTGTACTTCCTGATCCCCTGACCTCCTCACCCATTCCCCCACAGCCCCTCCCACCTGCCAACCATCAAAACACTCTCTGTATCCATGATTCTGTGTCTGTTCTTCTTGTTTGCTTAGTTTGTTTTTGAGATTCATCTGTTGATAGATTTGTATTTTTTGCCATTTTATTGTGCATAGTTTTGATCTTCTTTTTCTTAAATAAATCCCTTTAACATTTCATATAATAATGGTTTGGTGATGGTGAACTCCTTTAGTTTTTCTTGTCTGGGAAGTTTTTTATCTGCCCTTCGATTCTACATGATAGCTTTGCTGGGTAGAGCAATCTTGGTTGTAGGTCCCTGCTTTTTAAGACTTTGAATATGTCTTGCCAATGCCTTCTAGCTTGCAAAGTTTCTTTTGAGAAATCAGCTGACAGTCTTATGGGGACTCCCCTGTGGGTAAGTAATTATCTTCTTGCTGCTTTTAAGATCCTCCCTTTATCTTTAATCTTTGGTATTTTAATCATGATGTCTCTTGGAGTGGGCCTCTTTGCATCCATCTTGTTTAGGACTCTCTGTGCTTCCTGGACTTGTATGTCTATTTCCTTCACTATATAAGGGATGTTTTCTTTCATTATTTGATCAAGTAGATTTCCAGTTTCTTGCTCTTTCTCTTCTCCTTCTGGCACCCCTATGATTCAAATGTTGATGCAAATGTTGGGCCTCTTGAAGTTGTCCCAAGGGCTACTTATACTATCCTCATTTTTTTGGATTATTTTTTCTTTTTATTGTTCTGATTGGGTTTTTTTTGCTTCCTTATATTCCATATCATTGATTTAGATTCTCAGTTTCATCCACTTTACTGTTGTTTCCCTGTAAATCATCCTTTATTTCAGTTAGTGTATCGTTAGTTTCTGATGGGTCTTTTTTATGTTGTTGAGGTCCTTACTAAGGTCCTTGAGCATCCTTATACCCAGTGTTTTAACTCTGCATCTGATAGATTGCTTATCTCCATATCATTTAGCTCTTTTTCCAGAGTTCTGATCTGTTCTTTTATTTGGACCATGCTTCTTTGTCTTCTCATTTTGCCAGCCTCCTTGTGTTTGTTTCTATTTATTAGGTAGAGCTACTTTGACTCTATGTCTTGGCAGTGTGGCCTAATGTAGTAGGTGTCCTGTAGGGTTCAGTGGCACAACCTCCCTTATCACCCAACCTGGGTACTTGAGGTACACCTTTTGTGTGTGCTGAGTATACCCTCCTCTTGTAGTTGAGCCTTGGTTGCTCTTGGTAGATCAATAGGAGACATTTACCTAGGCCAGTCAGCTGCAAGGATTAGCTGCGACCACTTACCACCAACCCGCCCTCCCTGAAGGATCAACTGTGTGGAGGGCAGGATGGTGGTGCTCTGACATGGTCTGTAGTTGTCCACTGGGTGCACAGGCCCTGGGATTTCCTGGGTTTTGCAGGCCAAGATCAGCTTCCACATGTGTTTTTTTTTTCCCAGGGCCACCCTGCCTGAGCTCTAAGGCAATCTGAGATGGTTGCTACTAGTGCTGTGCTTGGAGATTCCCAGGAAAAGCCAAGCTGTAAATCTAGGCTGGCTGCTGCTAGTGCCAGGCTTGGGGCTCACTGATGCCAGCTGTTGCTTGTTTGATAGGATTTAGGAAGTCGTAAAGCAAGAGGCAAGACCAACCATTCATATGGAAAAACAGCTTGAGTGGGCCAGTAATGTGGGTTGGGTTGAGTCTCTGGGGATCTCAAAGGCGAGTCAAACAGTATTAGCCAGGTGGATGGAGTCTCAGATATGGCAGCAGCTTGCCTGCTCTCGGGGGGAGGGTTTATTAAAGGGACAATGGCCTCTGCTCACCTTGATGCCAGATACTTCAGTATCTCCCTGTATACCAGTATGGGGGTGCATATATCCTTGCAAATACAGGTTTTCAAATTTTGGGGGGTAGATACCCAGAAGAAGGTTTGCCGGGTTATATGGTAACTCTATTTTTAATTTTTTGAGGAACCTCCATAGTGTTTTCCCATAGTGGCTGTACCAGTTTACATTCCTACTAACCATGAATGAGGGTTCCTTTTTCTCCACAGGCTCTTCAACACTTGTTATTACTTGTCTTGTTGATAACAGCCATTCTAACATGTGTGAAGTGGTACTTCATTGTGGTTTTGATTTGCATTTCCCTAATAGTTAATGAGTTGAGCATCTTCTCATATATCTTTGGGCTATTTATATATTCTTGGAAGAAGTGTCTGTTCAGGTCCTCTGCCCATTTTTTAAGTGAATTGTTTGTTTGGCGTTGAGTTGTAAGAATGAGACAAGACTATAGTTTGTCCTCATGCATATACAAAACTTAATTGAAATGGATCAAAGATATAAATATAAGGTCTGAAACAATAGATTACATAAAAGAAAACATAAGTACTAAACTTATGGACCTTGATCTTAGAGAAGACTATGAATTTGATCCTAAAGGCAGGGGAAGTAAAGACAAAAAAATATAAACGAATGGGACAACATGAAACTGAAAAGCTCTCGCACAGCAAAAGAAACCACCAACAAAACAAATAAGCAACCAACCAGATGAGAGAAGATATTTTCAAACAAGAGCTCCAACAAGGGGTTAATATCAAAGATATATAAAGAACTCAAAAACTATCTTCTATAAGAAATCAGTACAGATCATTTGTTGCTAGTACCAGAATGAAAAAAAAAAAGAAATGTACACGATCTGAATTTTGATGCAAGACTTTTTTTAAGTACATTTTTTCTTTTATTTATTTGTTTGTTTGTTTGTTTGTTTGTTTGTTTTTATTTTTAGACAGAGGGGAAGGGAGGGCAAAAGAGGGGGAAACATTAATGTGTGGTTGTCTCTCGCACCCCCTACCAGGGACCTGGCCCGCAACCCAGGCATGTGCTCTGACTGGGGAATTAAACTGGCGACCCTGTGTTTTGCAGGCCAACACTCAATCCACTGAGCTACACCAGGCAGGGCTGATGCAACACTTTTTTTAGAGCAAGAATATAACTGTATTTTGTATGCTTTGTGGCCCACATAAAAATGTCAATTTCAATCAAGAAGAGAAGTATTCAAATAAGAGTAATAGCTAACCTCTGTTTTCCAGTATTATTTGGCAATAAAGAAAATTAAACATGAGATTCGGAAACTAATTTCTGATCCTTCCTGACAACTTAAATCACTTAACATATTACAATATTTTCTGAAATTTCCAGTGATTTGCTTAAAACCTACATCTACCTAGTACTCTGTACATAAAGTAAAGTCAGCTTTAAGGACGTTTCATAAATACAACAAAACTATAACAATGGGCACTGCCCCAATGTTTATGCTTACATTTAAAGGTACCGCACAAATTAAGTTGAAAAGGAAAAAATCTTGGAGCAACTAGAACTAATATGCTAATTCATGTGGTTACCTCCCTTTCCTGCTCTCATGGTCTGTTCTGATGCCCAAATTGCCTGCAATTGCTCAAGGAGGAAAACACCTAAATGTTCCAGTTAAAGGTGTCCCAGCCACTTACCACACACCCCTTGTTGCCACACCATCTCAGCTGCTGCTTCCTACACTATCTTAGTCCACGCGGGATGCTATAAAAAAATACCATTGATTGGGTGGCTTGTAAATAATGTGTGTTCATTTATCACAGTTCTAGAGGCTGGGAAGCCCAAGATCAAGGTGCTGGCATATTCAGTGCCTGATGACAGCCCATTTCCTGGTTCACAGACTGTGGTCTTCTTGCTGTGCCCTCACATGGCAGAAGAAGGGAGAGCGCTCTCTGAAGTCTCTTTTCAGAGGGAACTAATCCCATTCATGAGGGCTCTACCCTCATGATCTAATCACTTCCCAAAGCCTAAACCTCCAAATATCATTACATCAGGGGTTAGGTTTCAGCATATGACTTTTGTGGGTATACAAACATCATACGTAGGCTTTCTTGAGCTGAAGCTCCTAAAAAGTTATTTTGCTATTTCTGCCAACACAGCCACTTTCTCCTTCACTATTTCTACTTGATTGACAAGTCTCAGACATCTGATGGAAAAAATATCCACCTCTGCCCCAGGGCAGAACAATATTTTAACATGATATGACACTGTTCTAGAAAGAATGCTCAGTTACTTTTTAATGTATCATACTTCTCATAAGTATACAATATGGTTTTAATACTTGATTTTCCATTTATTAATAGAAAATAGCTCTCAAATGTCTCGACAAATTTTGAATTATAGAACTCATGAATGCTTAAATAATAAAATACACATTTTACTACGTTTAATATGGGTGGGGGTTCCAGATGGGAAAAAAGAGCAATAAATGAGGAAAGAAAGAAATAGAAGGGAAGGGAGGGAGAGTAGGAGAGGGATGGAAGGGAGGAAAAGACAAAAGGAACCTTTGTCAATGGGACTATCCTGCTATAAAGCTGAGTATTTCACACAGCTTTAAAATTAGGCCAATGTTTGAGAATAACAGGCATAAGAAATACATATTCCGCAGGTTAGAAATTATCAAGGAAGTAGCTGGGTAACCAAAGAAAGCAACTGCTCCAAAAAAGAAAAAAAAAAAAGAAAGAGAGAGAGAGAAAAGGAAGAAAGGAAGAAAGGAAGAAAGGAAGAAAGAAAGAAAGAAAGAAAGAAAGAAAGAAAGGAAGGAAGGAAAGAAGGAAGGAAGGAAGGAAGGGAGGAAGGGAGGAAGGGAGGAAGGGAGGAAGGGAGGGAGGGAGGGAGGGAGGGAGGAAGGAAGGGAGGAAGGAAGGGAGGAAGGAAAAGGAAGAAAGAATTGCAAAATGTGTAAGATACCCCAAAGGTTAGCTGCACATGTGTGTATAAATGGCACTTTTCCAAGTTCAGCCCATGAGGCTCTGCTGTTTTTTTTACTCAGTAATAGGAAATAGACCTAACTTACCGTAACAAAAAAGAAGTCCCTTTAACTTTATATTAAGACATACTAGATTTCAACATCTCCCTCACTGCTAATACTCAGAAAATATTTATTTTTACTATTAATCTCATTAGATCTTGGAAATATACTTATTCAGGAATGTAACAAATTTTAAAGGCATTCTCCAAGCAAAAATTATACAGTTAAATACAACTTCTTTTGGGATTCAATTTCAAAAAGAAATTCTAAGTTTGAAGCCTGGTAATTCATTTTGGGTATCATGTTATCTTTGCATCTTCCATGATACTTCCAAAATTAGGTGAGGCTATTTTCCCACTCAGCAATACCCATCTTTGGAAGAGGCCTTCAGGCCATTTGACATGAAATCTCCCACATTACAATATCATGCAAAATTGCTACAAATTCAAAAGGATATGTAAGAAACCCCAAGTCTGATATCCACCACTGTTATTTCTTTCATTGTTTTAACAACAGAATATATAATTTGCTTAATATTTGCAAAATGCATCTTGACTATTTTTATTGTTTTATATTACTCCTAACAACATCATTAGATATGACTCTAAAATTAATGCACAGATTAAAAGCTTCATTTCAAAGGCATACCAATGAGTATGCATGTATCTTAGAAAATTTTCACTTTCAACACCATTTTTATCCTTTGAAAATAAGTCTACTCAGAAGTATTCTGTGGGTTTTATAATGGCTATTTTAAAAATATTTCTCCTAAACCATTACTTTTGACCAAGATATAATCTTCAGGGATTTGTGTAAACAGATATTAACATTAAAAAAGAAAATGTTTATGCATCATATCATCTTTCTGTAACTATCTTTCTCTTTGATTTCTCCTTCTCCATTACACAAACTAAACCGATTTTATCTGTAAAAGGTTAGGCAAAATCTTCTGGTTTGGAAAAGAAGAGCCTCCGAAAGCTGGTATTACAGAGATCAGCTAAGCACAATGTTTCTTTGTGGCTAGTCTTTATTTTGGCCAACCTCCAAATCAGAACTAATTTAGGGAGTAAGTATGGAGAAGACTCCTCAATGACATACAAAATATAATGTTTTATGAAAGATATATATATACATATATGTATATCTTATCTACTTCATTTACTTAGGAAAGCAGACAGAGCACTTATGAGCTTGAATTTCTGTATTGTACCAGCTTTTCTAAATTGTGTGTTCATATGTGAGTGTGTTTGTTTGCTATATGTATTTTATATGTGTTTTATTAATACATATAAATTATATACACATAAATATAGGTGTGGCATTATTAAATATAAGTAAATACACTTTATGAATATATATCATAATAAGACACACATTAGAATCCATCAAAGTTTTTATAATGTATTATCCATTAATTCATTTATGACACTAACAAGATGTTACAGTTACCAGATTATGTAGTCTAGAACTCGGAAATATCTTCTAATGTCCAGAAGAGAATATATTGGGTTAAATTTTTTTAATTAAATATTTTAAAAATTACTATCTTCCTATTCAAAAATAAAATTAATTATAAATGCACACAAAAAATCATGAAGATACAATCTTAGACAAATTCAAACATGAATTCATGAGGAGAGGAAAAAAGAAAGAGAATCTTGACATTGAGGTTAACCTCTCAAATCCTATTCCCTGAGTTTACACAAGTACTGTTAGGTAATCACATTACCACTGGTAGAACTTTTTCCTCCCAGAACATGTTATATATACATAGGTGTATTTTAATTTTCACAGCAACTGTACAAGGTACAAAGAAAAATTATTATTCTGTTTTAGAGATAAATAAAACACAATTATGTCAAGTTAAGTAAAATTTCTAAGGTCATAGAATTAAGATTAAAATCCACAGGTCCAACTATAAGACTGTATTATTCCTATGAACACACAAAGGACAACTGTTTCCAACAATGTGTGAATTTCTCAACAAAATACTTATCTTCTCAAATACAACACAAATAACAAGCACACTGGGGAATTGGGTGTTAAATTGAGTGAAGAAAAAAATGAACTAGATAAAAGGACAGAATGAGACTCTTACATCCTGACTTTAGCACTCTAGGTGCAAGTCTAAGAGGGTGAAATTTTGTTAGATATTCCAGGGGAATGCTAAAAGCAAAAACACTTCGTCCCAGTTCTCCTTTGGGAATCTAGGAAGAAATAGTTTTGCAGCAATTCCACTATCAACATAGGAATTAGCAAAACAGAATAATGACAAAGGGCAGAGAAAGAATCTGAGTTAATATTTTCAACCTGTTCTCTCCCTATGCAGTACAGAAGGGACTTGAAAGTGCTCTCGTTTCCTGAGATGGAGATAGAAGATAGTTGAGAATCTGTTGAGGAATAAGCTAATTGCATGGAAAAGGCAGAGAGCAGGCCCCATCTTAAGCATTCTCCACAGTCAGTAGATGCTGAGAAGGGACCCACAAAAAGGGGTGAGAAAACCAGGCCCTGAAGAAAAAAAAAAAAAAACAGGAGGTACCATCAGTTCTGAACTACAGCCCCAGGAAACCAGGACACCTGGTGTACTATCAATCAATCGCACCTCAGCAGAGACCAGCCAGCCAACCCGCACCCTGGGGAAACACAGCTACCATGCAGCCAAGACCAGCAAAAGATCAAGGGCCCTCCTCTCACGCCTCAGTACCCTGAGATCATCAATATTTCTCCTGAACTCAAGTGCTATCTTGGGAAAAAGGGACAAGGTCTGTGGAATAATCAAAGATCAGTTAAACTGAAAAAGTCTGAAGTACCACAAAACCTACAAGTTTAAAGTTGTAAGTTAGAGTTTTCTTTCCCTCCAACCACATAGCACTGTTAGGGTCAGATGGGGGAGATGTCAGGGAGCAAGATTATATGAGTTGTAGAATAAAGAAGTAATGTTATCTTTGGACAGTTCATGGAGTATGAATATATTTTAAAACCACTACAGAACCAACACACATTTGAGATTCAAAAAGATGAGAAGTATATAAATAATCCTCTCCTTTTTTTAACCTTTCCTTCTTGGTCACTCTACTACTTTTCTTTTCCATTTTCCTTGCCTCTTGGTTTTATTTGCCTTTGAAATAAGATAACATGGAAACTGAAAAAACAGAATGGCCCTTGAAAGCATACGAGTATTTGTTCTGGCCTGCTGTTAACTCATTTGGGTACCAAAGCAAAGAAATTACATCTTTCTGCACCTTACTAAGCGCTATAAAATGGGGATAACATACAAATTTACTTCAAATAGAGTTGAGAGCAAGAACTTTTACAAAATGCTTGCAAAGCACTTTTCAAATGTTATACAACATAAATAATTCTCTATTTTTCCAACTGTTCCCAAAAGAGAATCAGGCCCTTGTCCTACTCTCCAGAGGTCAAGACAGAGTTAGGAGAACTCCCTCCTGCTCTGTTACATTTCCTAGTACCTATTGACTGAACCAGATGTTAGCAGGTATAAAATCTGAGACAGCTGGTTATCCAACCCCTTAGGGCCAAATGCTCCAAAAAATCACATTTTTTTGCAGCGCACATCCTGGTTCAGAATCTCTAAGCTAATTATCAGGGTTGTGATTCTCAACCTAATCATTTCTACTATGCCTCCAGAGTAAGAAGAAATCTCAAAATTAACACTTTGTGTGTGGAATTGTACACAGAAAATATGCAGATGGCCCACACAGGCTTAAATCATTAAGGTAGTTTTCATTTCTGTTTATGCTTATCTTAAATTTATATAATCATCAACAACTATTTACTAAGTTCCTAGTGCATGCAACAAACATACTTCAAGGAGATGCCAAGAGGTAACATATTTCCTACCCTTTGTTGAACTCAGAATATATAAAAATTGTAATGCAGACAAAGAAGCAACTATGTAACCGACATTGGATAGAAAACAGACAAAAACACAAACATTCAGGCTTAAGTTCCCCGGTTTGGGCCCAGGGCACTGTTAATATGAATCAGGAGCCATACCATTCTTTTATTGGTCTGTCCAGAAAGACTGCCCAGAGTCATGATTCAAATTGTGTCAGAAAAAAGGAAAGAGGTGTGATTTGGCAGAGAAGGTTTTGGAATTATACTTAACATAAAGACAGTGCTTACAAAAGCAAAGCAAAGAAAGAAACAGAAGAAAGATTTTTCTAACAGTTGCTTACATTTTGCTTAGTGCTGAAAAGATACACGAGGTATGTCCGAAAAAAGTCCAGCCATTTTGTTAATACAACAAAAACAGTTTGCACGACGTTGATGTAACCTGGCAGCCAAGGAGAGTGGACTGGAATTCATATGTGTGAACAATGACGACTTCGCTCTACTGGGGGTGGGGGCGGGGGGGTGCAATAGACGCCGTTGAGAGAGCATGTGTACTGCATGGTCTTTGCATTCAAAATGACTGAGTGAGTAGAGCAACGAATCTGCTGCATCAAAATTTGCTTTAAGCTTGAACATTCCTCTGCAGAAACTATTGGGATGATTCAGGAGGCCACAGCTTCATCACAACAATGCACCCTGCTCATGCATCACGTCTTGTGCAGTTTTTTGGTGAAACACCAGATCACACAGGTGACTGAACCCCACTACAGCCCATATTTGGTACCCTGTGACTTCTGGTTTTTCCCAAAATTAAAATCACTTTTGAAAGGGAAGAGATTTCAGACAATTGATGAGATTCAGGAAAATACAATGGGGCAGCTGATGGCAACTGGGAGAACTGGGTGAGACCCCAAGGTACCTACTTTGAGGTTGACGAGGTGTCATTGTCCTCTATACAATGTTTCTTGTATTTTGTATCTTCTTCAATAAATGTCTCTATGTGCCATGTTACATGGTTGGATACTTCCTGGGCAGACCTCGTATAACCCATACGCCATCCATTACACACCTATCTCATCATACATAGTGGGAGGCATAGAAGCATTAGTGGTTAAGGGGGAAATGTGATTATCTGGGGGGTCAAAACCTGACTCTCCCATATACCAGCTACATAACTTTTGCTGAGACATTTACCCTCAGTCTTTTCCTACTTAAAACTGGAATAATAGTAATACCTACTCCATGCGGTTGGCATAAAAATTAAGAGATAACATGTGAAGTTTTTAATACGATGCATGCCACAGCACTGAGTAAAGTGAATTGTTGATATCATTGCTACTGTTATTTAGAAATGGATTTCCAGGATCAGTCTTGGAAAACTGTGAATTCGAATCCTATTTCCAAACTTTGTTGCAATGTAGTACCCCATGTTGGTAGCTTATTCATAAAAAGCAGAAAATGATTGCTTATTTAGCCTCTAAGTAAATGATTCATTTATAAAATAAGTATATGAATATTTTAAATCAAAATTCTTTGAGAATTAAATAATATCAGGCAGATAAAATGCTTAACAACATCCCTGGAACATAATAAGTGCTCAAAATTGAATTGCTGAGCCCCGGCCAGGTGGCTCAGTTGGTTAGAGTACCACTCCAATATGCCAAGGCTGTGGGTTTGATCCCCAATCAAGGCATGTGCAAGAAGCAAGAATGCATAAATAAGTGGAACAACAAATCCATGCTTCTCTCTCTCCCTCTCTCCCTCTCTCAAATCAATAAATAATTTTTTAAAATTGAGTTGTTGATATCATCACTGTTTGAGTTACTTAACATTATTATTATCAATTAAGCAAGAAAAACATCACTGCTCAGATAAAGAGTGTGATACTGAGGAGGCAAACAAAAACAAAATGTGTGGAGGATATATTTTTCTCTGCCTACATTGCAAACTGGGAGATGTGGGATTGATTCTTACTGGAGTACACATGAAGGCTGGGCAGGTGATGAAACTGAGCCAGCAGGAGCCTTGCCCTTGGTCCTAGAAGGACTTGCTAGCATGTGCATCACGCATTGTGCTAAGTGTTTTACAAGCATTGGCTCTTATAATCCCCGCAGCCACCTTGTAAAGTAGGAGCTATTGTCATCGTCTTTGTAATATCAAGCTACATTTAGCTAGATTCTTGATTGGAGTCACATAACTAATAGGGCACAGAGTCAAAACCCGAACCTGTGGCTACCTGGTACTAGCTCAGGTTCTTACCTACAATACAACAGTGGAAACTGTGAAGGAGGGGCCTGAGAGAAATGCAAGAAAACAAGAGAGAAAGGTGTCTGAGACTGTTTTAATTTAAAAGCCAGAACTGGCCAAGCATGTTCCCATATAGGGAGACCCATTTCTCCAGAAATGTGTTTAGGTTTTATCATTAATACTATAGACCATTTTAGAATGTTTTTCTGGAAAGCTCAGTGGTGAAAATCATTCTACTTATGCTGGGAATCTACTACCACCTTTCACAGAACCTGCTCTAAACAATTCCCAGGTGAAAAGGGAAATTAGGTTAACTTTGAAAAAATATGTCTAGTTACCAAAATCAAGTATGTAAGTTAAATTAAATATTTGTGACAGGAAATCAAACTTTTAAAAAACGCTACTACTTATAGTCATGAAATACTTTCTCATCTTCCAGAGACATTTTCAATTTCTTCATCAATAAATGTCAAAGGTAAAAATGATCACATCTGAGAAAACCATGGTATCTGAATGCTAAACAAGAGTATATTATTCAGTCAAGAGGACTCACAATCAATGAAATAATAAATCATGTGAATATTTATCTTTAGGTATTATTAAATCAACAATAACTAACTTAAATAAATTAAATTTCTCATCTTCAAAATTCCTGACAATGTGAATGTAAAATTATAGCTCATGCAGTAAAGTTTTTATTTCTCCAACTTTGGTTCAAACCTTTTTTTAACCCCAAGTAAAAACTATAGTTTATCTTACTAAGTACCAATAACTTTAGTACACATACTACAGATTTCAGATGAATTAAAAGTTGAGTCAGGTAGAACACAAATTACACCCCTCCGCCGTCCTCATTAAATTTCAGTTCAACGGGGAATGCTGTCATTTCTTCCACAGATTATCCTATTACACTCATATATTAGGCCAATATTACTGATACTCGGCAGCAAGTACTTGCATATCTTAAGCAAATAGCATTATATTACCAAAAAGCACAGTGTTTAATTGTTTCTAATTTTTCTATACAATTATCCCTTTAGTATGAATGATCAAGATTGTTTCAAAACAGACCCTAGGTGACTACTTGGCAAAAATCAACATGCAAAGCTGAGGTTTAAAGTTTTCTCTTGGGGTATTTCTACAGTAAATTGTGTTCCTTACAGCAATTCCAGCTATCTGATTTTTCAAATTTTGCTGGAATAACAAATGGCAAATTAGTGAATCTGTCACGTGAATACTATGTGCAATTTACTTATACTACACCCTTACTTCACATTCAAGTTTTGACTTGATGTAATTAAATTAACAAGCAAGTATCTATCACACTTACTGCTGGAAAACATTAATTACCTTTGATCCTGCTGAACCTCACACCCACTTATTTTAGGAAAATTTGACCAGGTTAAAAAGTTACTTAGATAATTATGACTCATCTTGTGTTAGTAATTCCTTAAAATAGACTGTTTCTTCCCTGGGAGTCCACAAAACTTATTTAAACACATATAGAAATTTGAGTTAAAATATAACCATTATTTAACAGTAAATTATAATATTCTAAAAGAAACTGAGCTACACAATGAAAGTAAATTCAATAGTTATACCTTTTTGAAGGTATAATTTATGAAGCTGAAATATTTTAGAATATAATATCACATGCTCAGGTTAATGTGGTCAGGGTCCTGATGGTGTAATGTGACACATCCCTCTTTATTTAAAAGAAGAAATCATAGTAAATACCATGTGATCTTTAATTTCTGAGAGAATCTAAATTTTATGTCTCATCTTTGAGATTCATTGCTAATGATGAAAAGTTAAAAGTTGTTTCAGATGTTAAAAGTGTTCTGAACACAAATCAAGCAATGAATAGCATTTATTTACTTCATTTAAAAATTATCAGGATGTCCAAAATCTATTCCATATATAAATGATTGGACATTCAATGTGTCATAGCCCAACCTCATTCAACTAACCAAAAATTGGTCCTATGTATTCAACAATTTGAAAACAAAAAGGGCAGGTGATCGTCCTGACTTTGGGGCTCGATGAGCACATACGGTAGACAGGCTAGGGTGCCAGAGATGGAAGCTGGTGCTCCAGGTCCCCTCAGTGGCCACGATTCATGTGGCCTCTAAGCATCTGAGCATCCCTACATGATGAGAGTTATTCTGGGGTTTAACACTATGCCTTTTCAATTTAGCGTGTACTGTAAACAAAAGTTAGCTGATCATCTATTTCTTAAGTAAGAAAGAGCAATTTTTAAAACACTGGGAGGAAGAGACAGATATTTAGGACCCAATGAGGCAATAAGTTATGTCCTTCTCTCATAAACAACTTCTTAAGGAAATTTTAGTTTTATTTTGATTCTATGCAATTTTTACGGCTGTTCATTTAAAAACCTCATCTACATACAAAAGACGCCACTGTACCTGAACTCACTTTAGCCATCTACTGTCGTATGGATATCCAAGTTCTCACAGTAGTGCAAAAAACACTGTAACTCAGGGCAAAGTAGATTATATTTGCATAATTATTTCTCACATGGAAGATCACATACCCATAATGCACTGTGCACTCATAATGCAACTTGTTTTGAATATGCAAATACAGATAAATATGAATATTTATATCTCAAAGATTTCATATAGACGTAGAGCATATTCATAATGCAACTTGATACTTTTTTAATATTATTACACAGTCTGAAAAGTTGGTGCTGTCACCTGAAGATGCCCAGTAAATAAGCCTTTGCAACACACTGAAAGAGCCTGAGGTCATGCCTGGGAAGCATTCTATGCCCAAAGTTTCTCAAGGATGGAAGACAAAGGAAAATCCAATCAGAATTCTTCCTGCAAAGACCCAGCTTGCCTCAAGGCCATTCTTAACTCAGATGAACCTCAACTGTAATTTATTTTTAAAATTGGACAAAATGGCAGTGTAAGTAAATACAGTACTTGAATCCTCCCACAACCACATCAAAATTACAACTAAATGACAGAACAATCATCATTCAGAACCACCTGAAATCTAGCTAAAGAAAACTCCTACAACTAAGGGTATACAGAAGAAACCACATTAAGACTCATAGAAGGGGCAGAGACTCAGAGCTAGTGGGTCCCACACCCACGTGTGGTGGATAAAAATCAGGAGTGGTACCTTGGCTACAGAGTTCCCCACCCTGAGGAGTGAGGGTTCTCAGCCCCACATCAGTACCTCAGCTCACAGTTTGAGTTACAGGAAAAGGAATCCCCACAACTTCTGGCTGTAACAACCAGCTCAGGCCCTGACTGGTGTGTGTCAGCGGGTTGGGCATCTGTCCCACAAGCTGAAAGATGGCCGGTTCAATTTCCAGTCAGGGTACATGCCTGGATTGTGGGCCTCCCCAGTTGGAGGTATGCAAGAGGTAGCCGATTGATGTTTTTCTCTCACAACAATGTTTCTCTCCCACTCTTTATTCCTCTTCCTCCTCTCTCTAAAAATAAATAAATAAAATCTTTAAAAAAAACAAAAACCCAGCTCAGATTGTGGCTAAGAAGGAAGGCTGCTAGAGCCCCAGCTGTTCCTCTTAAAGTGTCCACACATGAATCTACTCAGACTCACTTGTTCCCTGTTCTAGCTTTGGGGCACCTGGGACATACAAGAACTTAGTTGTCTTGCATCAGGGCAAGATCTATGGGGGTGGGGGGGCGGCGCAGCTTTCTCCAAGGCCAAAGTGCTATCAGAGGCCATTGTTCCTTTTCCGGGCTCTCCCCCAGCACAGCCAGCAGGCAGGTGCCATATCTAAGTCTCTATCAATCTGGGTCACACTCTTCGCCCCACTGTGGCGATTCTCGGAGGCCCTACCCCATTTGCCTTTCAGGCCCACTCAAGCTGTTTCCAGTGGCTTCCCCATACATTTGGCTGGTCCTGGCTCATGCTTTGGACTTTTCTAACATCTCTCAAACAAGCAGCATTTGGTCTTGGCATGCCTTTTACTACTGGCTAAGTGGCCCAGCACTAGCAACCGCTTACCTTGATTTGTAGCATAGCCTTGTCTGGGCACTTCCAAGCCAAGAAGAAGTAGCAGCCATCTTCAGGTCTCTTTGTAGTTCATACCAGGTAGCTCTGGACAGGACACAGGTGGTGGCTGACCTTGGCCTGTACCTCCTGGGTGGCCCCAGAGACAGTACATAAGGTGGACAGCTTCAGACTAGTAGAACACCACCTAACCAGCTTTACAAGTGGCACACTCAAGGGGGCAGACTCAGTGGGCCCCAGAACCCTGCTAAAGTAAGTCCTGCTCTGTGGGGTAGGCTCCTGCACAGGTGGTTCTCCATAGTGTTTGGTGGTCACAGCCAGGTATGGCAGCCCATCAGCCTGGGAGTAAATCCTTCCTATTGTGTGCCAAGAGCAATCAAGTCTCAGCTACAACAGGAGGTTATACACAGCCCACATGAGTAAGAGCCACTTAGGGAAGCTGTGCCACTGGACCCTACAAGAAACCTCCTATATAAGGTCATTCTACCAAGCTCAGGAGACAAAGACACTCTACCTAATATATAGAAACAAATGCAGGGAGGCAGCCAAGATGGGAAGACAAAGAAACACGTTGCAAATGAAAGAACAAAACAAACTCCAGGAAAAGAATTAAACAAAATGGAGACAGACAATCTACAAAATGCAGAATTTAACACACTGGTTATAAGAATGCTCAATGAACTTAGAGGAAGAGTAGATAAACTTAATGAGAACAAAGAGATATAAAACATAAAAGTAGAGATAAAAAACATGAAGAACCATGCAGAAATGAAACATAAATTGATTGATTGAAATGAAGGATACTTTACAGGGAATCAACAGTGGAGTAGATGAAGCAGAGGATCAAATAGGCTATTTGGAAGATAAGGAAGCAGAAAACACCTGATCAGAATGAAAAAGAAAAAAAAAATAAGGACAATATAAGGATCCCCTGAGACAACTTCAAGCATACTACATTCCCATCATGTGGGCGCTGGAAGGAGGAGAGAGGGAGCAAGGAATTGAAAACCCATTTGAAAAAAAAAAAAAGAGAAAGGACTCATGGACATGGACAACAGTGTGATTGTAGGGAGGAGGGGGGAGGTAGAGGTGGAAGGGGGCATAAGGAAGATAAATGGTAATGGGGGAAAAGTACAATAAAAAAAATAAACAAGAAAAAATTTAAAATAATAATAATTATAAAAAGCTTACCTAACCTGGTAAAGAAAACAGACATACAACTCCAAGACATGCAGAGAATCCCAAACAAGCTGAACCCAAAGAGGTCTACACCAACATACATCATAATTAAAATGACAAAGTTTAGAGACAGAGAGAACCTTAAAAACAGCAAGAGAAAAGCAGCTAGTTACCTACAAGGAAGCTCCCATAGACTATCACCTGATTTCTCAACAGGAACTTTGCAGGCCAGAAGGGATAGGCACAAAATATTCAAAGTGATGAAAAGAAGGACCTACAACCAAGATTACTCTGCCCAGTAAAATTATCATTTAGAATTGAACGACAGATAAAGACCTTCCCAAAGAAGAAAAAGCTAAAGGTTTCATCACCAACAAACCAGTATTACAAGACATGTTAAAGGGTCTTCTTTAAGAAGAAGGAAAAAAGATTTAAAAAATATGAATAATAAAATGGCAATAAGTACATACCTATCAACAATTATTTTATATGCAAATGAATTAAATACTCCAATCAAAAGACATATGGAGGCTGAATGGATAACAGAATAAGACCTTCACATGTGCTGTCTATAAGAGACGTACTTCAGATCTAAAGACACATGCAGACTAAAAGTAAAGGGATGGAAAAAATTATTTCATGAAAATGGAAGCAAACAAACAAACGAAAAAGCTGGGGTAGCAATACTTATACCAGGCAAAATAGGCTTTAAATCAAAGGCTATATAATAAGAAACAAAGAAGAACCCAGGAATTCCACTTCTGGGTATTTATCCAAAGAAACCCAAAACACTAAACGGAAAAAATATATATCCATATGTTCATTACAGCATTATTTACAATAGCCAAGATATGGAAGCAATTCTAGTGTCCATCAGTAGATGAAAGGATACAGAAAAAGTTGTGCATATATATAATGGAATATGATTCAGTCATAAAAAAGAATGAATTCTTGCTGCCTGCAGCAACGTGGATGGACCTAGAGGGTATTATGCAGAGTGAAATAAGACAAAGGCAGACAAATGTCATGTGCTCTCACTTACACATAGAATCTAAAAAACAAAATAAATGAATAAGCAGAACAGAAACAGATCAATAAATACAAAGAACATCTTAACAGTTGCCAGACTGGAGAGTGAGGGAGTGGGTGAATAAGGTAAAGAGATTAAGAAGTACTAATTGGTAGTTAACAGAATAGCCACAGAAATGTAAAGTACAATACAGGGAATATCATCAACAATATTGTAATAACTATGTATGGTATCACATGGGTACTGGATCTATCAGGGTGATCACTTAGTAAGTTGTATGTCTAATCACTGGGTTGTACACCTGAAATTAATATAATATTATATGTCAACTGTAATTGAAAAAAATTATTTTAAAAAATTTCACAAATGCATGCTGGGTCCTTACTATGTATTGGGTACTGTACTGGTTACTAAAACAAATATATTTGTATAAGACTTCTAACTATCTACTTGGAAACAAAGTCATACCCACATGAAAAGTTACAAGTAAATAACAGAAAAGTTAGAAGTCAGTTGCAATAGTCCAAGGGAAAAGTGATAAAAGCCCAGGGTGGTAAAATAGGAATGATGAAGGGAGCTTTGAGAAATGCCTAAGATCTAGGCTAGTTTTAGCAAATAATTGCACTTGGAGTATGAGAGAGGAGTCAAAGTTGTTTCAATTCTAACTTGGAGTAGATGGTGACAGTACTAACAAGATAGCAAATGCAGGAACAAAAAAAAAGACTTAAGCTGGGAAAGGTAACATTTTTCTTTACTTTGTTGTTTTTGGTTTTATTTTTATTATGGGGATTTGGGGGACTTTTTAATTATGAGCATTTTGGAGGAAGTAGTAGATCATCTATCTAAAGTGATATAGCAGGCTCTACTGATCTGTAAATCATTGCCAGAGGGATAATTCTTCAATGAGTGAATACAAATAAAATAGCCAATGAGACAGGGGTGTCCGACCTGCTGCCCATGAGCCACATGCGTTAGCCCAGGATGGCTGCAAATGCAGCCCAACACAAGTCGTAAATTTACTTAAAACATTACAAGATTTTTTGTGATTATGTATCACAATATATTTAATGTGTGGCCCAAGACAACTCTTTTTCTTCCAGTGTGTCCCAGAAACACCAAAAAGTTGGACACCCCTGGTAGACAATATAGAGAGAGAACTGAATCTAGTGGTTTCCACATTTAAGCTTACAGTAGAAATAAGAATGGTGAAGTACAGAAAAGAAAAACTTATAGGATAGGAAACCTGTGAGTTGAAAGAATAGTTTCAAGAAAGAGGGCTTAGTAATTTCTGTTGCTATTATGTCGAAGTCAAAAAAATGACAACAGAAAAAATACTGGCATTTATTTTAGCGATTAGGTCATTTGTACCTTTGAGGAAGTAAGAAAAAACAGGGGGAAGCCACTTTTTATGCTAACAAGAAGAATTCAGAGTTTAAAAAATGGAGTGAGAACTATGGACCAATCACCCAAACACGAAAAAAGAGAAATCAGATGGTCACTACAACAGAGTAAGAAATGTATTTTTAGAGACAGGGGAGAACCTTCCAATAAAGAATATACAGGGTATGGTAAGACCAGTCTAAAGTATAGATTTCTTCAACCTTTGCCCCTCCTTTCAAACTCTCTCTCGCATACACTCTCAACCCCCAAAGAGCCACATTTTCTAGTGGAGGCAAGACAAAGTTTACCAGGTTAAATATATCCTCACATACTTGTCACAGTACATCAAGATGGCCAAACTGCCATCCAGGCTTCCTTGGGAGTCATCTTCATGCACATATGAAAAAAGTTGTCCTTGTTAACCTAAGAACAGAAACTGTGTAGGGTACAAGTTCTTCTTCGTTTATAGGAAACACAAAGCCCAGTTTTAAGGCTGGGAGATAGCTCCACCTTGGAGTGCCGTCAAAGACAGATAATGACAGTGGATCCAGACCATGCTACCCATTCTAATTTCTGAGAGTAAATGTTGGTGTCAAAACTAGTAAGCAGGACAAATGTGAAGGTTCAGTTCCTATTCAACTTTGTGTACTTGGAACCTAACACGATACCTAATATGGAGCTTCAGTTGTTGTTCATTAGATGGAGAAGAATTTCTAAACATCTGTCCAGTCTAAAATTACCTTATCAAACAACATGTTATAGTGACAAGAGTTCAAGACTAGGACACAAAAAGTGTCGGCTCTGGTCTGCTCTGGAACTTTTTATCTCTCTGATAGTTCTCTCATGTGCATTCTCATTATGCCAAACTTCACAGTTTTTAAAGGGAACACAGGAAAAAAATGCATGTGGAAGTGCTTGCCATATTTTTAAATACTATACAGATATTAAGGCACTTTTTATTAGTACTATTAATAGATCATTTAAGGTGACCAGATGTTGACATAAAATGCGCATTTTTTCCTCTAAATTGGCTTCACTACAAGTGTTATTTTATTCCTATTTACCCCTGTTTATCTAATCCCTCTTTGAGATCTGCTCAACTATTTGCCTATTTATCAGGGTGGCCCTAATTTGGAATACAGAGACTAATGGCATTGGAAAATTTCACTGAAAGGAGTCACCCATGTACTATGGTAGATCATAAATATGGATGACTAGAAAGTAAGACGCTTCGCTTAAGATGCAAATTAGCAGAGAATGAGATGCAGTGAGTTGTGCACCAGAGATTCATATCCTGATGGAGAAGCCCCTGTAGGATCACCAAACAAAAGGCAGGTTTTGGCTGTCACTCCCCAGGAAGACTGCAGACACTTTCTCGGCCTGTCATGCAACACTAATTGAACAGTATACTGATAGTAGAGAAAGTGTGCCAGCCACAACCCTGAAGTGCAACTCCACCAAGTCAGGCCAGGGAGCCGCTCCTAGCAAAGAGCACAAGGGCACAGAACTACAACCCAGAAATCTGCATCCAGGCCAATCCTAGCCGAGAAGCAGCTGAGAAAATGAGAAAGGCAGAAAGGGAGAAACGGAAGCTTTGCAGGGAATGCAAACAGTCATAATGGGGATAAATAGTTCTCAAGGGAGCTATAGTGCTCTGTAATCCAAACTCTCCTCCCTGCCCTCCCATAACTTTTACAAAGTATATCTTCCCAAGACCCCATCCCGCCACCGCCCCCTAGATAAGATTCAGATGATGAGATTACTGGTATAATATATTAGACAACAGAGGTTTGGAGTACATTTATTCATACAGGCACAGTAATAGTGTATGAATATACAATTTTGAATATTGCCAATAGCAGAGAGAGAAAGAGAGAGAATTTACAAGTCAAAGAGAAAGGAGATCACTATGTAATATAAAACTACAAAGTATATACTGTGAGTCCTCAATAGGGCCAGAAAAACAAGCAGAAGCCTAGTTTTGGTTTCATATGCACTTAAATTGCCTTCTTTGTATTCCTCTGTTCATCTGCATACCTCTCCACTGCCCGCCTTACGAGTCTCTTCCCGGAACTAATGTTACAATCTAAACAGGCCACGGTCTTTGAAATGGAGCAGTAAGTGGGATAATAAAAGGCCAAGAGAAAGAAAAACTATGATAAAATTAAAATGAGAACAGAAA
The DNA here is from genome assembly GCA_004026545.1 of Mormoops blainvillei. Taxonomy (NCBI): domain Eukaryota; kingdom Metazoa; phylum Chordata; class Mammalia; order Chiroptera; family Mormoopidae; genus Mormoops; species Mormoops blainvillei. The sequence goes on along the minus strand of PVJD01000196.1, from coordinate 510,781 downwards.
TCAAGGAGGGATAAGGGAGAATAAAAGCACTACGGTTTCCTTGTCATGCCGCCAGTCACCTGTATGCCTTTCACAGATTCTAAACCGCGTGCGGAGCGGCCTTAATCAGGACTGCGGTCCAGGGAGCGCCCGGCTAACAGGCACCTCTCAGGTCTCTTACCTGACCCTCTTCCCAGCGACCTCACGTTAAACTGAATTTCAGGTTTCTCAAAAGCAGATCCCTGAGACTTTCTGCTTTTGGTCAAAAGATGAAGTCCCCAAAGGAACTTCCTCTCTCTAAACACAGGAACTTGGGGTTCAAAAAAAGACAAGTGAAGAAGAATAATGAGGACCCATTTAGAACTTCTACTCATGTGGTGAATGAGATTCCACAAACATCTTGTATATCCCTTTAATAAAGGGGATAATTAAGATAGACTAAATTTGTAATTTATCCAAATCATTATTAACACAAATAGATTCAAAGTGCTTCCAATTCAACAGCTAAATCAGTCTTTTAAATACATAAATGGATATATCAGGTCATATTTATCCACTAAGAGATCTTTATTGAGCCTCACATATAATAAACCTCAGTAAGTCAAAATCTTGCCATCAAGGATACCATCATTAATAACTGTAACCCTGGGAGTGAGGGGACGGCGTTTGGAGGGGTCCACACTAAATCAAGATGCCTGTCGCAAGGTAGTGCGATGAGACTATGGAAGATAACTCATAGTTCATGAGCGGCACAGGGGGCAGATTCTGTTGTTACAGCAGCCCAGGCTGACTAATCCAATTGGTCTTAAATCCAAATAATCCAAATAAGACCTTGCTTTATGTGAAAATTTCACATTTTAAAATACTCCGGGTGGGAGGAGTTAAGGGTGGAGGGATAAAGCAAAAAAGAAAAAGAATACATGGACATGGACAACAGCGTGGTGATTGGTGGGGGTGGGTGCAGACAGGAGAGGCTATGGGGGTATAAATGGTATTGGAAAAAATACAATAAGGAATGAACTATTAAAAACAAAGGTTAGCTGCATGATTGTTGTAGGGGTTCAGAACAAGTCTCCCTAAAATATGCCACCCTGGAACACAGATTATTTTGAAGACAATTAAGGCCCAAAAGTCTCAGGCAGCACTTTTTTATCTCCCCCTTAGCTGCCGAAAAGATTTTAGATAAAGGCCAGGTCCAGGAAGAGCACTAGAGATAACTACAAAGAGCGTGGGTTACATGTGGTAGGGGGGACCCCTCAGGGCTTAGAGATCAAAGTCTTCTCTGTGTCCCACTGTCTCTGCATGTCACAGCAAACATTTGTTTTTCCATCTCCATGAGAATTGCCTTCCTCCCTTTCAAGTCACAGAATCCTATCCTTTCTCCTTAGTTCAGAATGACACATGAGCCCCAATTGCCTGAATGCCTGTGGGCCCTCATATTCTTAACGGTACCCCCATACATAAGAAATTAAATCTGTTTTTTCTCCTATTAATCTGTCTTCTATTAATTTGATTATTAGGCCAGCCAAAGTACTTAGAAGGGTAGAAGGAGGCATACATCCTCCCCAAGAATTTTAAGACGGCATTCACATCATTACCAAACAGCTTTGAACTTATTTAGCCTTGTTTCAGATGATCCCTGAACAAAGAATAAACATATTACTGAAATGCTTATATTTAAAACACCCGTTGTTTAAATCACATCCAAGATTTACCTGACCGTTTAAGATAGAAAACTATTTTTCTGAAAAGCGATGAGATTTTGACAGATGTAACCTGGATCCTTCCTGTGAAAAACAAGAAGAAAGGAGAGACCCCTAGATTTATTTACATGTGGGTTTGAAACTTGGTGACATATTTTTTGAGTTATTTTATCCAATATCCAGTAGATGACCCTGCTACCAATTCCATTCACATCTGATAAAAGAAAAATAAACCACTGACCCAGCTATCGGGTCAAAACTGGGAACAACCTAACACAAGAAAAATACTCTTTTTCAAAGTCTCTTTATTTTCCAAGCTAACAGCAGTATGAATGCTACTGCTGTGCAGCCACTCACTGGAGCTGTTGAAACATGAAACAGCTTTAGGAAAATACCAGTGGTTTTAATTATTTCTCCACTGGGAATCTTTGGTTTCATTGAAAAAGGTATATGAGTTGTTTAATGGCCAAATGGCAAAGTAAAAAGAATATAGAGAACACCTCCACCAACATCCCCTTGTAGGTTTCATGAAGCTTCAACAAAATATGGTTTGGTGGTGGGCTGGATGACCTCTGAGCTCTTGAAGAATTACTGTGATCCCCACCTCTCCTTCCTGTGATATAAGCTGAGAGACTCAAGAACAGGAAGCCTTATATCAGAGCGTGACTCAGACATGTTTTTTCTGATTCATCCATAGCTCTGCTTGGAAACCTGTACGTCATGGCCTTGGCGGGCCCCCAAGCTTCCTCCTATGCAGTCTGCTATTTTTCCTCGAGCTTACCCAAAATAGCTAGGCAGAGATTTAGTACAGTTGGTATGCCGGTGTTTATCGGCCAAAGTGTCGTCAAGTTTCCTTCTGTGGGCAAGCAGAGGCTCTTGCAGACGGGTAAGAACAAAAGGAAGGGTGGCTTGGGCCTTCGGGTTTGTTTCCTGAATGAGTTATAGACGCAATTTCTCTTCTCCTAACCACCCGGTGTTAGAAGACCTTTACCAGGTTTAACCTCCCTCTCTACCTTCTTCAGTTCTCTGAAAAATCCTTCATCCCTTTCTGAAAACCAAGTGCTTGGAATTATAGTGTCATTAGTAATATATTTAAACATACTTATTGTCTAGGTTTTTACATAGGCAAAAAAAATACAAAAATTTCTTTCCAGAGAATTTTCTGGTATACTGTTTCTAGGTGTTCTATTTTAAAATGCAAAGTCCAATATTTGGGAGGAAAAGAAATGCAAATGGTTAAGAAAACAGATCCTACCCTGAGATGAAAAGGAGAAACAGATTTGCTAACTTTTACTGTTCCACCTAGAAGCCCCATTCCCTGCCCCAATAAAGTATTTGCACCAGGTTTATAGAAATACCAACCGCCCTTTTTCCCTTAACCTCTCCTCTAGTAAATGTAGCCCAATAAAATAAGAAGATGGTCCAGGTCTTTCTCATCAGCTATACTCTCCCTGGCAAGTTGCTGCTCCCTTTGCAGTTCCCCAGCCTTGCCACTGCTGTTTGCTGAGGTCGTGCTGCAGAATGTGATGTAAATTGGTGAGTTCATCCTTTGAGCACCCAAGTATACAACAAGAATAGTTCTCTAATATGGAGGGAGAAAATTAGAGAAACAAAATAACAGAACACACTCCGGAAATGTTACCTACTTGGGATCGTTGACCTCTTCCTGCAGCTTCAAGAAGAGCCACGCCTGGCTCTCCCGCTGCTCCTTCTCCCGGCCAAGGCACGGTTATGACCCTCAGACGCCCTAAGCACTCTACCGACCCCCTATTCCTAACCCCAGTACATCATCAGAAACAAAACCAACACCAAACCGTGAATGGCTGTTTTATAGTTCAAAACTGCACCAAATACCTATGTATGCAAATGTGAAATTCGGTCTGTCTAGATCTACTAATGTGTGCTTGTGTGTGTCTGTGTTTGCTTCGCTGGGCTCTTAAGCACTCGGGGCTTGAGCTGGTCCTCCTGATTTGACATCGGCATGAACTGACTGACCCAGCCTGACAGGGCTCACCCCTGTAGAGAATGTCCAAGGGAAGCTGAAAAAAAAAAAAAAACCCAAAAAACCAGAGAGAGGATCAAATATCAATATTTTGTCTAGCTACCAATGTGTTAGCTTCTTAATAATAGGATGAAAGCACCAGGAACACTAGGTGTTTATATTTATTTTAAAAACACCAGCTCTGAAAGAGAGCTCTTCTTGGCAGAAGATACAAACATTTATATTGAACCTTTCATCCCCAGCACTTTTTAAGCATTACCTCATTAATCTTCAAAGCAGCTACATAAGGCAGGTAGAATGATCTGCTCTGCAATTTTAAATGCCCCACTTAATGCGAGTGGGAAGGCATATGCAGGGACAGCAGTAACAAGCCTGGCCCCTGACGGTTGGGTCGCCATCCAGCGAGGAGGCGCCTCTCTGGGGGCTTCATCTACCCAGCCTCCTGTCCTTTCCCAGATCCCCAGCACCCTCAGTTATCTCTTTTAGGGCTACATCCCACCTACAGGAGCCTCCCCATCACCCCACACCCCCAAGCAAACTCACTCATCTTTCTAGAATGCTATGTCTTTGCCTATATGCTGAGCAACACTGAGTTAATTCAAGAAATGCCTTTGTGTTACCCAGTCGGTATGCCCTACATGTCACCGTTCTATTTATATTTTGACAGAGACCTTATGAAGTCTTAATACAAGTATAATGAAAGGAATAATACTTTAAGCAGAAGGATCCAGTGAATATCCCTTTAAAGACAGAAGACCACCTAAGCATTGGGTATACCCAGTGTAAAGGTAAAGTGGGTAGACTGGAATGAATCTTAACTGCCTCTCACTCTTCTTTATCACCTAAAATAATTCATATATGCATGTGTATGCTCATGTATCTGTGCGTGTTTATCCTTTAAGACATAATTGCTAGGTCTGCAGTTTCCCACTCTAACCTTCAACATATAAGTCCTCTATGTTTTCCTTTACTTTTAGATTTTAGATATTAGTATGCATTTTAGATGTTCTATTTGTTATTTTGTAGAGGGATATTTATTGTTCTGTGATTCTATTTTTAAGAAAACTGACTAATCCACAGCACATCTGGAACGATTAAATGCACCAGAACTATTACCATATCCTTACCATAACCATTTAGAAATGCTAGTTTCAAGGGGCAAAAGAGAGTTACCCAATACCTTCTGTTGGTTTCCATGTGACTTTCTATTCTAAAAGAATATGAATTCAGCAACATTAAATCTTTGTCATACTTATTGAGATTTTTCCTCAATTAAAATGGTACAATTTTAATTACCTGACCAGACAATATGGTTTGTGAAAGGCAGAACCTGCCTCTCAGTGTATTGGGAATACTTGTTTCATCTAGATCATTATTTAGCTTATATAAGAAATTACATTAGCAGTTAATATTTAATCTATATAATGACAGCTCTGTTGAGATTCCAAGTCTCTCTGTGCAATTTGCGTACAAAGACACTGGCTAATCCAGGAGGATTCCTCCAGGGACAGTTTGAGAGAAAACAAACCTTACATTAAGAAAAAATCAAGTCCCCATAAAGCGTAGACATCTAGGAGGAGTGAAATAGCCTCTCTACTGTTTATAATTAATTGTGCCTCTAACATTGTATCTAAGATGAAATTTAAATTGGTTTCCATGTTTATATACAGATAAGCACAAATGTGTCTCCAATGCCCAGCGCAGTGCCTGCTACACAAAGAAGCTCAACAAAGTTTTGTTGAAAAAAAAAAGTGAGAAGAAAAACAGTCTAATGTCAAATATTAATATTTTTGGACTATACTCCCATTTTATAGTACCACAACTTCGGCTTTCTTCCATTAAAGAAATCATCAGCAGTTGGCAATAGTTTAATTATATTTTAGGAGGTATACAAAAACTTAAAACCTCTGCTCATAAAACATGAGCCAAAAAACGTTTAACTGCCTAAGTATGGCCATTCTCAACTGCCCTCCATTTTCTTCTTAAGTGCCACTTAAATGTTCCCTTATTGCCAATTCCAGATATGTGCCTTAAATAAGTAATAAGATAATCAGCACTGAAGTATGTACACTCAATAAGCCAACTATTAAAAGTATACAAGATCTTCAGGAAAAATATAATGCATTATAAAGAGAAATTATGAAAATTCAGTAGAAAGTGAAATAAGCTGGCTGCAGGGCAAGACTGAAATCAGACAAGTTTGAACTGTGGTCTCACGATTCATTTCCAGCATGGAGATTTCTGGATGGGGAAGGGATTGTCAGGGAGATCAGGGATCTAACTGAAATGTAAGCTAAGTAGCTCTGTGAGCCTGAATATGCAATGGTCTCCAGTCTGAGTTCTGATGTTTTGTTTTGTTTTCAGGCACACTTTAGACACTGAATAAATATTTGACCCAACTTTCCTCATCTGTAAAAGTGATCATCTCAAGAGTTTTTTCTAGAACTAGTGTACAGTGATTCTAAGATTTTAGGCATAGAATCAGAGACTAACTATAATTACGGGGTGGGGGGGGGAATATGAAGAAACTGCTGCTTTCTGAAATTTATCTTTAACCATCTCACTAGATCCATTCCAAAATCAAAATAAAGCTTTCCCATTTTCTCTAATGTTTAAATACCTAGAATGTGTTGTTTCTCACTGAAAGTTATTTTTTTTAATTTTAAGAAATCACAGGGACTTGGTTTCATATCTTCACCTGAGGTAGATCCATACGTGAGAACCAGAGTTGGAAGCCCTGACATCATCTAGCCATCAAGAGGACAGGTTGGGCTAGCCTGTGTCCTTAACCCCGGTTCTCTCACATCCAAGAGACATGCCTAGAGCAGTATCGCTAAAACAATCAAATTGAGACCCTGGAAAAGTCCAGTTGACTCAGAAGAACAAGAATGACTAGGACTAGCCACCACCTAGAACAAATTAGGCCTGACCACCCAGTAACTATTTCTTGCCCTCCTCCTCTGTGCCTCGGCACTAGCCCGGCTGACATTCAGCCACCTCCAATTCTCATGGCAGGTCTAATCAAAACATGTACAACACACTCTTCAACTAGTTTTTTTATAAGGAAACAAAGGGCAATATATCGTATGGGCTCTGGTACCAGAAAGATCTGACTCAATCTCACCTTGCATTGATTAACTTGCGCGAACTTGGGTGATTTATTTATCTCCAAGATCCTTAACTGTAAAATGGAAGTGTTAATATTGCCTAGCTCTCTAGTTCATTGAACTGCTTTAGAGATTGAGATAATGGTACATAAAACATTTAGAAGAGCACACGGTGAGTTAATTGCTGTCTTTCTCATTGCTATTATTGTTACACAGGCCACTTCAGCCTGCAGGTGCTGTGAGGTCACATCTGCAAAATCACCTGCATTTTACCCATATGTCTCCCCTTGATAATGCAAAGTGTCTCAAATGTTTCCTCTGGGGATTCCCAAGAGATGTTGCTTGTGCTCCTGACCAAGTAAAGTTTACTACAGTGTGGCATCCATCATGTTCTTCCTCTCCTGTCCAGTGCCCTGAGTTATATCCAAGGTCCACGGCTTGAGGAGACCATTGGTAAGAATGTTCATGACTGAACCTACAATGTTGCCTTCTGATGTTCCCAAAGCCCCAGTGCACTGAAGTCCCTGGGATGTCACATTCTACCACCTGGAGCAGGGTAACTGAGTCCCAGCCATTCACGGTTTCTCTGAGAACAATTTTTTCAGCTACTTTGTGGATCCCTACCCTCCATACAGTTCAACTTTGGGTCGGTGCATTGCAGGCTACCCTTCGTTCCCACTCCCCTGCGTAGCTCCTTTCACCAACTTCCCCTACCCCAAATCAGCATGGCAATAAACCCTTATAACAATGATTAATAGAATAAAGTATAGGTCAGTGGTTATAGCAAGCAAGGGATCTGAGTCAGACTGCTTGGGTTTAATGGTGAAATGACAGTGGCTCTCTGCCTCAGTTGTTTTGCTTTGTTTTTCAGCAATAAAATTGATATAATAGTAGAACCTAATTCACACAGAAATTTTGGGAACCTAAGTGAAATGAAGTATCTGAAACACCTATCATGGTACCCAGCACAAAGAGTTGGCTCAGTAATTGGCGGTAATGGACATAAGCCTTCACTCCATTTCTGGTAGTTACATGTTATTAATAGCATGTCTGTGTGCTCCCAAAATTAACATTTTGAAAGCTAACCCCCAGTGTGACGGTATAGAGGTAGAGGCTTTAGGAGATAATTACATCATGAGAGTGGAGCCCTCATGAATGGAATTATGCCCAAAGATCTAGCTCACCATCTTTTTTCTAGGTAAGATTACAAGTCAGCAGCCTACAACCTATAAGAAGGCTCTTGCTAGAACTCAAACTTTCCAGTCTCCAGAATTTTGAGAAATAATTGTGTGTTGTATAAGCCACTCAGTTTGTGGTAATTTGTTATAAAAACTCAAATTGACTGAGGCACTACCACTTAATTTTAAACAAAGGTAAGACTTCTTCCACAGCCTAAGAGAATCACAATGATTCTGTTCCTACAGTTCTTTTCTTTCAGTGGTTACTATGAGCTCAATAGCTATTGGGATAAAAACCCTTAAATTATGAGAAAATGATATGGAACTTTGTTTTACATAACCAACAATTGATCATGTGCTATGTATGGTTGAAACTTCAGCTTTACAAAAGGTGCATTCCTCATTTTATATAAACTTGCCACCCAAACATATTAGTTGAAGACTATGACACATTGATTTAATTATAGTTTTATAATCACTGCTCCCCCAAATTATTCCCGTAATGAAAAAGTGAGCCATAAAATGCGTTCTCATATGTACATATTAAAGCAACTCAAGCCATAGTAATGACATGTATATATCACCTAATAATATAAAGTGTTATTTAACTTTTGTAATTTAATTTAATCATCATGACAATCATGTAGGGAAAGTACACAGACATTGTTTCTGTGTTATAGATAAGGAGACTACAGCTCAGAGAGGATAGGTAAACTGTACAAGTCACGGAGCTGATAATGGTGAATCTAGCACTTCAATCTAAGTCTTTTTAAATCCCATACCAATGCTTGTTTATTCTGATACTGTTGATTAAAAGTGTTTGATTTGATTTTGCTATATATACATTTTTTGGTATATTTTATTGATTATGCTATTACAGTTGTCCCATTTTCTTCCCTTTATCCCCTCCACCCTGTACCTCAGTCCATCATCCCCGCCCCTCTTAGTTCATGTCTATTGGTTCTGCATATCAGTTCTTTGGCTTCTCAATTTCCTATACTATTGTTAACCTTCCCTTGTCTTTTTTTTTTTTGCTTTGTTTTCTTTTTTGTCAACATTTTCCCACCACCACTTTCCCCAGCTCCACCCACCCCCACCTCCTATCCTCAATTCTTCCCCCACTTGGCTTTGTTGATGGGTCCTTTATGCATGTTCCTTGATGACCCTTACTCTTCTTTTCCCCCATTATCCCCCTCCCACCTCCCCTCTGTTTACTCTCAGTTTGTTTTTTATTTCAGTGTTGCTGGTTATATTTTGCTTGCTTTTTTGTTTTGTTGATTAGGTCCCACTTATAGGTGAGATCATATGGTATCTGTATTTTGGTATGACAATCCATACCCTTCAATTCCACCCGACTCACTTACTGAACACTTAAAAAGAATCCATTCCACCATGTGTCAGAATATGATACCAAGTATCATCAGGGCTCCTTATCCTTCTCTGACGTCTTTTGAGTTTCCCCCCTGGGAAAGATTACAGGCAAAGAGAATTTAGAAAGCAATTTGGGAAAGAGTCAGGAACCATGAATCACCATCACTGGGCTCACCTAAGACGGGCTTCATTGGGTTTTCTGAGGCTCTGAAGGCCCTAAGAGAAAATATAAAATCAAGGACAAGAGCAAAGGCAGAACTTCACAGATTGCACTCTCTTCCTTCTGCCAAGCTTTACTACACCAGGAAAGTTCTCAGCTGTATTTGTGCCTTAGAAATACCTGGGGAACTTTACAAAATTCCAAAGCCTGAGATCCACACAAGCCAATTAAGTCAGAATCTGGAAGAGGGACTAGGATATGGATACTAGCTTATGTGGGTGCCAGATGCTTCCATTGTGCAGCCATGGGTTGAGAACCAGTTCAGTGAATGAACCACCACATCTCAAGGGCAAAGGCAGGGGAGAGAATTGTGCTCTGCCAGGCCCAGTGGAAAAACTGGAATCTGGGTCAAGAGACAGCCAGATCCACATTCCTCACACCAGCCCTGGCAGCAAATGCTGAAACAGAATAACACAGGGAACATTCCTTACTTCCCCCAGGTTAAGTTCTCCATTCCTCTGTGTGTCTCCTAAGTTGTTTCTACACAGTAAAGATTACCCAGTTCCTACTTTTTATCGTACCTTCTGTGATTATGGTGTTAATATTGTTAGGGCTTTGTTGGTTTATTAGGGTGATAGCTTTATTACCACCCCCCCAAAAAAGTGGGGAGGGGATCATTCAAAGTATATTCTTCAGAAAAGAATCTGGAAATGGAAAGCCTAACAATTTTATCCCTGTATTAAGGGGATATATATATATATAAAATCTTTTTTCTACTCTCTAAAATTTCTTTTAGACCCAAATTATTTTGTGAGCTAAAATCAAATAGCAGACTTAATTATAGCTATTGAATGTTAACGAAATAAACATAACAAGAAAAATAAACTTATATATGAGAAAATAAATTCATATGTGATTAAAAATCCTGTCTGCCCTTGATTTACAGGGCTAAAATATTTTTCAAAATGAAATTATTGTTATGCTTTTGCAGTATATTTCAGATGAAGATATAGTCTTTTTGCCAGTATTCAGAAATTGTCTCATCTGCTCTGATAAAAATACAAGTTATAGATTCAAGGATTTCCATAGGAATTCTTTATCAACAAAGAAATAACTCTTGAAGTACATCTGATGACATGATAGACTGGTAAAGTCAAATCTCTCCAGAAGCAAAAATTAACTATGATTACTTGATGTAAGACATCACTCAAACCAATCAAATGTTATTTTGGGAAATCATAAATTTATATCCGGCATCAGTTTGTCACTCATTAAGTTCTTATAAGAATGATTAGGAAATTATCTTAATAAGTAAATGTTAGTCTTAACCTCTTCTTCGTTTGATAGCTTAAAACTACAAGTTTATATCAACCAACTGAATCTTGCTAAAAGTCTCAGCCGTCTTGAAGGGTTATTTATTCTAGTATTAATACATTTTATCCAGGATTGATGAGGAAATTCTTGCATTGCTCCATTTGGCAACAAATCTACCTACCACCTGTTAGCAAAGCTTTCAAATTATGGTTTTATAATTGATATTAAGAAGTATTTACTGGTTATCTACCACGTTCCAGGCACTGTGTGCGGTGCTATTGTGCATATTGTGATGAGTGGCAGAATTTCCTTCTTTATTATGGATGAATAATATTCCAGTGTGTGTGTGTGTGTGTGTGTGTGTGTGTGTACCTTAAATGTCTGTTGACAGATGATAAATGGATAAAGAAAATGTGGGAGTTACATAGATATATACATTAGTTTCATTTAAGATCTGAGAAGATCCTAATTGTAATATCTTGCCCTTAATGACTGCAGTTAATTTTACAATAGCTGGTACAAAATTCTACTAATTCAGTGTTAGAGTTATAAACTTAAAAATCACTAAAGCTAGGTGTCATGATTTTAAAATATGGCACCAAATTCTTTAACATCCCTCACCTGGGTGGGGGTGTCTACCTGTCCTCCACTTGAATATGGGAAAGCTTGTGACTAATAGAGTGTACGCTTAGGTCAGAATGGGTCACACGCCTCCTTCCATCTCTTTCTCTGGAGATGCTCACTCTGGGGTGAGCCCAGCACCACGTAAAAAGTTTGACCATCCTGAGACCTCCATGGTGAAGTGGACATGTGTAGGTGCTCTAATCAGCAGTCCCAGCTAGGCTCCCAGCTGGTGACCGGCAGCAACTGCCAGCCACCTTGGATGCCCAGCCCAGTCAAACCTTCAGAGGCCACAGCCCTGATTGACATCTGACTATAACCGCATGAGGAACCTCAAGGAAAAACTCTCCAGTCAAGCCCACCCTGACATTTCTAAACAGAAAACTAAGAGTAAGATCTAATAATTGCTGTGTTGTTACACTTCTAGGTTTGGAATCAATTTATTACAAAGCAACAAAAACTCATATACCAGGAAATGTAAAACTTTTCTTCTCACACGCCACTTCTCCTGTATTGTAATGACTCTACTTTCCATGTGGTAAGAAAGTTATCCACCTAAAATGTAGTCAAAGAAAACAAACGTTGTCTTTGATTTACATAACAAGATAGTGAAAGCTGGGAGATGACCCAGATTTCACCCTCCTGACAGTGCAGCCCACGGAGGCTGTGGCTTGTCAGGGACACTGAGTCAGAGCAAGGCTGGTCAGACTGCAGGCCTGCAGACCGGCACAGCCCACTGCCTGTTTTGATCAAATAAAGTAAAATACCCACAAAGCCTAATGTATTTACTAGCTTACCCTTTACCAAAAAAGGTTACCAACTTCTGAGTTAGAGAATGGCAAAACCGAGTTAGGCATATAAGTCTTCTGATTCTCATTCAAGTATTCTTTTCTCATGTGCTATCTGACAAGAATACAATTTTTCATTAACATGGGCATATTTTAATGAGCCCATTTCATGATCCTTTTAATTTACATCACTATGTCTTAAATTTTGTAATGACTTTCCTTCTTTTGTTTTTTGGGAGTGTTTTTGTTCGTTTTTTGGTTTTTTGTTTTGCTTTCAAAAGAGGGGGTTGTTAGTCACAGGAGGGTAAATATATATTATTTAATTTTTTGTGATATCATTAGTAAAAGAAAAGAAAAGAAAATTGATATTTTAGATTAGGGGTCATCAAACTTTTCCTCTAGGGCCAGAATAATTTTCACTTTGCACAAACCATCATAGACTGTGTGCCAAAATTACTCAACTACGCTATTTAACCCCAAAGCCTCCATAAACAAGGCTTAAATAAATGAGCATGGCTGTGTTCAATAAGACTTTATTTACAAAATCAAGTGGTAGGCCAATGTGAGCCTATAGTTCTAGTTTGGCAACCATCTCAAATAATTTTGGGAGACACACACGCACAAAATGCTTTCACATGTATAATACACACCCACATTTTTGGCCCAAACTTTCAGAAAAAGAAAAATTTTGTTTTAATTTTTTAATTCAATTATTTATTTATTTATATTTAAATACTTGTTTCTTTGTATTATAAAGGAATTTTAGCATTTATTTTTTAACATACTATGGTACAAGAAATTTTATGTAACAGATAACACACAATCCTAATAAAACACAAGAACAGGTACCAGGTACTTCAGGTACTACCCATGGATAATATGCATCCTTATTTTTCCCTCAAAAATTTGGACTAAAAAGTACACATTATACATGTTAAAATATGGTATGCTGCTGCTTATAATAAGATTGTAGTTATAAATTCTACATATAAAAGTAAGGAAATATCAAACATGAGGCTTGTGTAATAACAATATTTTGCCTGTGTACTACATTTTTTCACTATAAAATAATACTTAATATCCAGGTTGCAAATCATGCTGAATTACAGTTGAGTTAGTATTATTGAAAGACCTTATAAGTTAAAACTCAGTCTTATTACATCTTGAATTCTTACGGTTTTACAGCTGTTTTATTTTTCCAAGAAATAAAAGGAAACCCTTCCAGATTTCAGTAGCCCCACTAAAACAGTTAGCTCCAAGTTTTAGAATCCTAAAACAGTCTTTTTTTACTCTGTTGTCAAACTTTCCTAAACACATTATTCTCAGACTGTGTGAGTTTTTTTTCTCCTAGTTTTCGGAATCCCTGAAGCTCTCCCAATAGGAAAAAAAGGGGGGGCTTATTTTTGCTAGTTATAAGACATTCACTCTCAAAGGGAGAGAAGTTCTAATCCCTTCCATAGGGCTTTACACTACCATAAATTTCCTGGACATGCTGTCACCCACAGAACGAACTAATGCCACCTAAACCCTAATCACTTCGGGTTAAAGCTGACAGGGTGAGGAAGACAGTGACCCAGTCTCCACTGCACGGAGCCGAAGACAACATTCAAAAGTAGGCTTCTAGAAACAAAGTACACTTTATTTTTCAACTTAAAATAAATGCCTACTTAACAAAAACTAAAATAAAATTTTTCCAGTGCTACAAGCAAATAAGTAGATTTTCCAGAGATTCAAAATGAAGAAGGGCATTTCCTTTGTGCCTAAAATATATGTAGATTTCAGAGATTTTAAAATGCACTAAGGTAAGCAACTAATCAATTAGAAATTCATAGAACTGTTGATTATATAAATATATAAATGTGTATATATAGTAATAATTATAAAACACAAAATACAAACATTATAATACCACTTTCAACCATTTTAATGTCAAGAATAGGACATTTTTAAGTTTTGCTTTGAAACCTCATAGAATTATCCACATGTGAAAAATCCAAAATTGCTGTAAAGTGTAAAAATTATTCTTTTTTCCACCTACAGATAAGTCTAATTTGCTGTGCAAATTTTCTTCAAACTTTTTGAAAAGGAATTATCCAGAAAAGAAAATCTCTGAAGCTACACAATAAAACTTTAAGGACAGAAGAAACATCTTCTCAGGGCCTGCATGGACAGAACACAGACAAACCAAACCAGCTCCCTCCGCGGGTTCTTGCACACACACTCTTGCTGCCGTGTGCATTTACTAATTGATTCAACAACATTTTATTGAGTGCCATGTGCATTGCTTTCTATATTTGCACATGTATGCATAGTATGGGTGTTCATGTATGTATTGCACATATATGCATAGTGTGTATGTTCGTACATGTATGAACATGTGTGCATAGTTGATCCTGGAACAACATGGTTTTGAACTGTGCAGATCCACTTATACAAGGATTTTCTCATCAAATACCTGTACTATTTTCAATCAGTGGCTGGGAGTTAGCTGATATGGAGGGCTGTCTGTATGCATTGATCTATACCATTTTATATAGGGTACTCACGGGTCCTGGAACCAATCCCCTGTGGATACTGAGGGACAACTAAGATTTTGGAGACTCAGAACTTATATGCAGGTTTTCAACTGCATGGGAGTCAGAACCCCTAAGACCTACATTGTTCTTTGTGGGGAACTTTGCGTGTGTGTGAACATATCTGTGAGAACAATGCCAAGAAAAAGGCCTAAGGCGAAAAAGGACATTAGCAGATAAGATGACATCCAACTACCTAAGGGCACCAAAATTATCCTCTGGAGCAGGTTATACACACAAATGCTAAAAATGTTGATGTTAAAGATTATAATGGTAATGAAGGTAAGAGCAAAATTACCTCAAAGCAATGCCGCTTGAGGGCAAAAATGGAGAGATGAGGGAACACAGGCTTTTGGGAGAGGACATGGAGGAGACAGAAGAAAAAATAAGATATGTTACATTACCAATTGAGAGCAGTTACTAGCATTAGGGCTTCTTCTCTATACCTTTTCATTCAACATTTTGAAATGAAATTATTTATTTAAAAATATTTTTTAAGTTGCCTGGAAGGCTGCTTAAATTTTTTAATTTAACAAGTTTAACAATGCAGCCAAACCACTGTTTTCTCTTCTGAAAGTAAGAGAAAGTTGGGGCTGCCTTTCACTCTTCTCTGGCAAAGCCATGTTTCAACTGTCTTTTATATTCATGAAACAAGGTACCAAAACAGTGTTCTAGATATGAGATACCGCGCATATGGGAAACAACTCACATCAACCCTAGAGACGAGGACAGCTCACACACTGGCACAGCAATCCTCGAATCTCGCTGGCCATTACGTCTACAGGGGTTAGCAAGTGGATACAGCCAGCATAAGAACACAATTGAGGAAAATCCAACATGGTAGAATACTAAGCAGTAATATCTGCAGAGAAGAAAACATCTCAGTCGTTACAAAGGCGGACCCTAGATTTCCAAACTAATAGAGATGAAATTTTTAATTCTCATTTAGAAATATCATGCTCACATATCAGAAGTTTAGTATTTCAGGAGAGAAATAGGAAAAAACTCTTGGCCCTAGGAATCAAGAAAAAAGTGTATTTTTTACAGTAGCAAGAATGACATATAGAATGCAGCAGAAAAAAGAAAATCAGAACATTCCCTCCATTGTTGCTCCCGGGAAGACCAACACTTCCCTTTACAAGAGCAAATGGCCCACTAATTTAAAAGAAAACAAAAAAACCCCACAACACAAGGCCCATTGTGAAGTTGAAAGACCAAGCAGGCCTGACGACTTAAGACCTAAAGGCTTCCCTACAGACAGAGCACTGAAAATAAGGTAACCTAGTCAGTCTAGAAAAGCTTCCAGCTGAGCACACAAGCTTGGAAGCAAATTGCTTTATCACCCCTTAACTCCAGGCTTCCCTGGAGCACCTACCTTCAAACACCAAGATCTCTATATCCTGTCCTTTAAATATAGTGCCAGGGCATCCTGCTCACCTGGACATCCTTCATTCTCACCTAGGACCTCATTGCAGACGGCGAGATAAGACTACCCTTTGGGCGCTGAAAAAGTCTAGGATTTACCACCCCGAAAGATGCCTTTTTGGTACAATATATTGGTTATTTTGAGCTGAAGTACTTGAAAAACAGGAAGTGCAGAGAGAGGTTTTATCTGAATACCCTTTATCTGCCTAAAGACAGATTTTCCAAAAGGATCTCAATTGTAATAAATCCCTTCCCCAGGAATTTCATCAACCAGAGAACACTGACTCATCACAGGAGAGAAAACTAGAAGTCCACGCCACAACCAAACTGTCACAAAGTATCATATCTCCCATCTATTCTTCTAAGGTCCTATTCATCTTTCCTGAAAATCACTTACTTCCACCTAAATAGTCTACATTCGCCCTCCCCTTTCCTTATTAAGATGCTATATAAGCCCTCAAATCTCACCTTTGGAAGGTATTTACATTTTTTTTGTTTGTTTTTTTGCCAGTGATGTCCCTTGCACATAATAACAAAAATTAATAAACTTGTATAGCTTTCTTCTTATTAACCTGCGTACTGCCCATTATTTCATAAGCCAGCTATCAAATCCAGGAGGGTGGAGTGTCAGTCCTCCCTCCCCTGCTCAGTCCCCTCCCAGCATCGCCTCATCCCCTGCATGCAGACTGCCCACCACAGCTGTGTAAGAGCGAGCGTTGGAAGAGGAAGAAAATGGCCTTTAATGTATTGAACAGGATGATAATTTCTTCATAGGTTATAATGTAATAGCACCTTTATTAAATAGTAAGCATCTCGATGTCATAATAATATTAAGAAATCTTTGCCAGAAAATTATAATAATAATGATATATAGGAATTTTTTCCCCCAGGAAGCATATCCTCAACCGACAGCAAATGTAAGTTGTGTCCCTATGGCTTTCAGGGCCCATGCAGCGTGTGCTGCCCATTCTCCATGACTCACGGCCCAGGCAGCTAGTGCACTCCGTGTCCCAGCTCAGTAAGTGCAAGGACTTTGGCCCTCGCCTCCCCCAGGCCCAGACCGCACCTTCCCCACCAGAGGCTGCTGATAGCAACAGCCGCCCCGCTCAGCCACCCTGCTCAGCCACCACAACTGGTCCACAGCCAACTGGGCTAAAACTTCGCAGCACCACACCCAATGTGGCTAACAAGGACCGTTGTTTCCAGTATATTTGATCATCAAAATAGCATTGCATTTCCTCCCAGAGAGATGTAATTTTGTCTCCATGTCAAGTAGTTTGATGTGTGGTAATCAGAGAGAGACACAAATTTTGAACTTGAGCTGTATGTTGTGACTAACATTAATTTAAATACCTTGCATCAAAGAGCTGGGCTGTTCTTCCAAACTGCTTTAAAACCCACTACAATCTTGTGTTGTTTCAGAAACCCACAGTACAATCTGCAATGCATTACAAATTCAGAGCAGCGAATCTTATCTATATTTTCGTGTGCATTCCAAAACCCTCCAAAATACTGATCAGAGACAGTGCCCACTTTCCAAGACTAGTGCCACAGTTTGCTGCAAGTTGAGGGAAAAAAGATTGAAAGTAACAGATGTTTGGGTTGCCTAGTCTTGTTATATTCAAGACTTCATTAACAATGCAAAGTTTTAAATTAGAAATGTACTATGGTTCTATTGTTCCCTATGGAAATGTCTAACTAAAACCAGAGTCTAAGAATTCATTTTCAAACAAAAATTTTAACTCTTGTTTTAAGAAGAAATACATATATATATATATCCTCTTAGAAGGGAAGCAAATTCAATCTGATGGGCCCCCCCTCCAGTCAGCCCCACAGTGGGAGCAGGATTCAATGGGCGGTAACTGTCCTCCCCTGCTCTTGCAGACTTGGTGACTCCGTGGGGTTTGCTCCCTGGGCTCCTGCTGTCCAAAAGGGAAGCTGTAGGGGATGCTCACAGCCTCGCTCCAGTGAGAATGTTTTGTGGGTCTGGTCCCACCACGCTTGGGATAGCTCCGCATGAGGTATCCTGACTCGCTTCAAAGACAGGAGAGCTTCAGAAGCCCCTCCAGAAGGCTTGCCTGCATCAACTCTGCCATCCATATTGCTCATCCCCTGCTAGGTTTTGCATGCCCAGAAAAGAAAGTTATTAGCTCCCTCCTGGACTCAAAGGAAAGAGTGAGCAGAGTCCGTTGTTTGCTCTCAAATCTGCATCCCTAGTGGCTGTTGGTTCACATATTAGCCTACTTCAAAGGGACAGGAACACAGGGCTTAAATTATACAGAATTTCAGAAGAGCTCACATCCAGGCCTTTTTTGGCTGAGTATGAACAAACAATTGAAACTGGTAAGTAGAGCCAGTTTTATTTGAATGTAAATTTATAGGAGGAAGTTAATATCTTTTTGTTGTTGCTGTGTTCCTAAAATACTTTTATCCTTTTATCCCAACTCTTCCATGAAACCATATCTGATTAGTCTATATCTACACAACGATCCCTCCATTCTCTGGACTCTTCAAAATACACATAGTATCTGCTAACAACTAAACACTTTATTATATACCCACCTATATTAGTCTCTGTATTATATTTTTAATACTGACTTCCCAAATTAATTTTGAGTGTCTCAAGAACAGACAGACTGTCTTACACCTACTCTCAAAACCTATCATGGGGATAGTGGGAATGGGATTTCAAGAGAACCATTTGGCATAAGCCTCATATTTGAAACAAGAGTCAAATTAAGATTATACCTAAGATTACACCCAAATATATAGACTTTCATAGCTATACTGGCAAGAGGTTTTTTGGGGTTTTTTTTTAAAGCATTTTACCCAACAATTTTAACTTCTTCACAGTTTCTAGAATCCTTCCTTGGCATTACTTTATTTTTTAATATCCCAGGAGTCTAAAGAAGAAGAAGAAGGAGAAGCAGCAGCGGAGGCGGCGGCGGCTCATTTTACCTCAGATTTCCTGTACCGCCTGGCACCATGTTACAAAGAATATGTTCACAACGTGACCCCAATGGCCAATAGGCATTCTGTAGGTGGAAGAAAGAAGTGCCAAACTGGGATGACACTTGGCTATGACCCAACCAGAAGTCAGAGACCCATGGCAACTGAAAAGAATCCTAGGTTGACTGGCTAGAGCCTACCTCCGAAGCGATGTGTCCTCTCTCCTTCTGTGTAGAGCAAAATATTAGTATTAAAAGACAGTGAATGCCTTTTTCTTTTAATAATGAGGTACCTTTTAGGAACTTGGAGGTGAGGTGGCCCTTTTACACTAGTAAAATCCAGAGACGGCAGCTTTGCTTAACCAGTTGTGAAAGCCGCCCAGGAAACTGTCAGGCACAACTTAAGAGATGTAAAAACCCCAGAACTCCAATCAAGGTAGTCTCTAGAAGTAACCTCAGGGAAGCAGGACTGGGGTGTGATTGTAGTCTTCAAGTTCTCATATACTCTTCAGATGAAGAGTGAAGCAAAGCTTGAGAATAGTAAAGAAAAACGCAAATTCGTCATGAGTTCACTATGTGAGCTCATATTAACCTCCTGGTGACACCACCATACCGCCCTTATCCTCCTAGGCAGCTGCTTCTGCCCCATTCTTGATTTTAGCTGATGTGGTAATCATTAGTCCTGTTCGCCAAATCTTTCTGGCTCTCTGCCTCCTGGAATTATGTAGAATGGCATTCCTTCATTCTTTTTTGCTGTTAAGCATAAACTTGTGACGTGTTCTGGCCAATGAAATGTGAGCGATGTGAGAGCCAGTGAACAATTCAGCACTGCTCCACCATGCCGCCTTCCCACCATGGATCATGAAAGTGTGGAGATGGGGTCTTCCTCCCTCTGGGTCCTGAGTCGGAAAGAGCAAAGCTCCTCAACTGACCAATGGGCACTACTTGCCATGAGCAAGAAACAGCCTTTATTATTTTAAGCCACTGAAATCTTGGCCTTATGTCTTACTACAGTATAACCTACCATACCTTGATTGATAAGAACAGGGAAGGGCTTGCAATGTTTAATCCACTTCCCCAAACTAAAGTAGCTTTGGGGTTACACGGTTATATGCCAAGGGATTGAGGCCAAGGGGTTGTAGGAGCTGCAGGATAAGAAAGGCCCATATTATCACAGCAACTCCTGGACTAGTTAATCTTATTTTTATATTCAAAAGCTGCCAAGAGAGTAGATATTAAGTGTTCTCACTGCAAAAAAGAAATGGTAATTATGTGACATGATGGAGATATTAACTAATAGTATGGTGGTAATCATTTTAAATATATAAGTGCATCAAATCAATATATTGCATACTTTATACGGCATTATATGTCAATTCTATCTCAGTAAAGCTGGAAAAACATAAGATGAGTTTCTCGAGGAAAAAAATAAAATATTTTTTATAAAGACAAATGTACACAGATGGGTGCAAAGTGTCATACATTTTGAAGTTAAAATAGGAAATATCAAAGAACTTTGGAATAATAGATTTAGAAGACAAAACAGGAATTAGAGCTGAAAAGGGACCTTTGAGAGGAGGAGCCTCAGTGGACAGAAAAGGAAACTGTAGTGCAGAGAATCTCCGTGACCTACCCAAGAGCCCCAGCTACTGAATGCAATCCAGGTTGGCTGACTCCAGTTCCAGTACTCTGCCTGCCACACCGTGAGTTTGTAGGACAATGATTTTCCTAGTGTTCTCAACAGCGCAAGGGAAGAGAGAAATTCTCATGTAAAAAGGCATTTTGCCTTCAGTGTTCACTTGGAAAGATTCCTCAGGTTTGTGGCAGTTGGGTGGATTGAGCCCACTATCGAACCTTCACTGGTCCACAGAGAGACCTAATGTTGTTTCCCTTCATTTCTAATTCTTTGCCCTACCCAGGTGGAAAGAAGAAAATAGACAAACAATTGCCTCACCCCCCATATGCCTCCAAAATTTTCCAGCGTTTGACCTTTATAATCTAAATAATTGTCTCCACTGTGAAATCATTAAATAATATAACGAGCTATTAAAAATAAAAAAAACATGCCGCAGAGAAGGTTCCCTAATGCTAAACAACCTCTTTTAATAGCTGTTTTTGGAACAAGGCAGTGTTTGAATAAATCACCTTCTGCAGTCAGTTTAGTATCAGATAATTCTTAAAGCATTATCTTAGGTAAGGTTTAGAAGTATCATTTATGTTTTCTTTTTTAAATTGGAACTTAGTTTTTTTCAGACTCTTTTGGAATTTTATAAAATTATTTCCCAGTGGCAAAACTCGAAGCAATCAAATTTTGTTAGAAAAAGGAAATAAAGAAAAAGACTAAAGTTATAAGCCTCCTATCTTTCAGTGCTAATAATACATATTTAAAATAACTTGATCTAAACCTCAAAGCAAGCTAGCCAACATTCACTTTATCTATAAAATCAGCCTATGACAACTTAAGATGATGAGCTTATAAAAGTCAATATTCAAGTTTTACCTCTTGTAAGTGGGGTCAATTTCTACTGCAGGCATATTGACGATTTGGCACTGTGAGCGCTCTGACCTGTGCCCTGCAATGCCGTGAGCACGAGCCTGGGTTCCTGCTCACCTGTGTTCCCTTTAATGTACATCGCTCACAAAAGAGGAATTCCTTATGCTCTTATAATGTCCCTGCTCATTTTTAGAGAGCAAAACCTTAACAAATCAACTTTTGTTTGCATGTGGTCTTCTCACTAAAACAAAACTTTCCTGACATGCCCTTTAAATGAATCTGATTTTTTAAAGAGTGAGTACTACCCCAAGTCAGATTTTAGTTATTCTATTGTCATTGCAGCTTCAGGAGGAAAGCTTATAAGAAATTTCCAAAAGCTCCCAAACCGAATGCCACAGGATTGTCCCTATCCTACCTGCCCAAATTTGTCCCCCACTCCCCCTTGCCAAAATCTTCTGTTAGGGCCACCTCCTCAGCAGCATCTAATTTTATTTTCAAGATTTCACTCACATTATTTTAATACATGCACACACCCAAAGTAGGTGCTGCAAAACATCTTCTCTCTGCCCATCTATATCGTGCCCAAACTTCAAAGCCTTATCCAAGTTCCCAAGCCTCCTGGAGCACTTTCCGTGTTAAATTAACCCTCATCAATAAACCCGTTATGTAAATTCTGACATCAATTGCTGCGCTCACCATTCATTTGGATGTTTAGTCTTAATTTTTGCTTTGCATCATCATGTAATTGCTTCATTGCACATGGTTTGTTCAAAAGATCATGGTGTGGACCCAGCAATTCTACTTCTGGGGATTCATCCAAAGAAGCCCAAGACACTAACCAAAAAGAATATATGCACCCCTATGTTCACAGCAGCATTATTTAAAATAGCCAAGATATGGAAGCAACCCAAGTGGCCATCAACAGGCTAAGTGGGTACATATATACAATAGAATAATACTCAGCCATTAAAAAAAGAATGAAATCTTACCATTTGTGACAGCATCGATGGACCTAGAGGGTATGATGCTCAGTGAAATGAGTCTGTCAGAGAAAGACAAATAACATATAACAAATAACAAATAACTTATATGAGGAATTTAAAAAACAAAATAAGCGAGAAACAAAACTGAAACAGACTCCTGGACACAGAGAGCAGAATGGTGGTTGCCAGAGGGGAGGAGGATTGGAAACTGGGAGAAAAAGGTGAAGGCACTAAGATGTACAGATTGGTAGTTACAAAATAGTCCTGGGGGTGTAAAGTACAGCCTAAGGAATAGAGTCCATAATATCGTAATAATATGTCTGGTGCCAACTGGGTGCTAAAAATACTGGAGTGGGAACACTAGGTAAAGCATATGATTGTATAACCGCTATGCTGCACACCTGAAACCAACACAAAATAATACTGAAAGCAAACTGTAATTGAAAAATTAAAATTAAATTTCTCAAAAAGATCATGGAAAGGAGAAAAATATTTGATATAAAGTAAAGAATGAAATACATCAGGAAAAGTCTACTTTGCAAATAAGAACGTCATATCTTTCCCAATTCTTAGATCGTCAACTTTCAGAAACTTTCCAGGTCTAATCTACAAAAGCCCAAGAAGGTAGGCAGAGATTCACCCCTACCCAATTATCATAATAGCCACCCCCAACATGGCATGGTTTGCCATTTAGAGTCAAAGGAAAATGAAGGTCGAAACTCAGATGGCTCCAGCGAGACACTCTAGCAAATAGGCTGTTTCACCAGTAAGTCTGAAACACCAGCCAAACCACGTGGCAGGAATTTTACAACGCATCAGACAGTAGTGACATGCCATAATCAAAGGAAATCAACGTCAAGCCACTTTCAGCAGCAGACTCTGCCTTCATTCCCTTCAGGTACAATCCTCCTGCAGGAATAACATGTATCACAGAAACGTCCACAGAGCACAGACATCCTTTATACACCCAGGACATAAGATCTTGCAAAGGCATGCACCTATGTCATATGAGCAAGTTTCTCACTATAAATAAAAGCAAAGATATAGGAAGATTTCTGTTACCTTTGAAAGATAATGTATAATACTATACATATTTCAATGTTTTGGCTGTGTGGTAGGTTTAGCAAAGAGTGTGGAATTTTCAGTGTTTGTTCTGCATTAGTCAATAATATTGCACAGATGATAAATCAGTCCCTTCTTCCCCAGCATGTTAGAGGTAAACTGCCACACACACACACGCAGCACACATGCACACAATTTTCCTTGAGCTTTAGGCTTCTGAGTTAACATTACAGTTAATGTGCAGTGCAGGTGGTTATCCAGGAAGGCCCCAAAATGCTATTTTGAGCCTGTTGGGCCTGTTGTTCTAGAGCAGCAGTTGTCAACGGGGCAATTCTTCTTCCCAGGGGACATTAGGCAATGTCTGGAGGCATTTTGGATTATCATGACGGGGCGGTGGTCCTAATGACATGCAGCTAAACATCCTATATGGTACAGGAAAATCTCCCACAACAAAGAATTATTAGATCCAAAACATCAGTAGCGTCACCTATGAGAAACCCTGTGTTGAGGATAAAAGCAATATACAATTTTAGGGAAAATGTGCTTCATGTTGGGGGGAAATTGCTGTAATGGTCAAAGTCTTATTCTGAAATACAGAATTTTAGACTCTGAGGCTGAAAGATGGCTTTGCAAACAGCATCTCTAGAGAAACCAGTATGGTATTAACTTCCACTTAAATTCCTTGGCTAGGGTGAGAAATGAGGAAGGAGGGGAGGACGAATGGCCCAGATTTCCCAGAAGGCATGATTTGAGGGGATTCCCATGTACAGGAGATAAAATGACCCTAACAATGTCACAACAGGCAAGGGGCTAAGAAGAAGCGGTCTAAAGGGGGCTCCCTATGATGTGCATAGCAGATGGCATTTAGAATTGATGAGATTTGAAGAAGTGGTAAGTTTTCATTTTTCACACGGTTATTCTCTTACAATACCATCTTATAAAGCCTTCAAAAGAAGTTTTGTAAAGCACCACAGCCTAGTGTCTGTTGTATTTAGGGCATAAAGATTACTCAGCTGAGGATTTCACTGGGGAAAGTACAGGTAGTAGTGAGGAGAGAGCCAGGGGAGACTGGGAGAGTGGTGAGATCTACGTGCAGACCCGACCCTGTGTGAGGCAAAGAGGAAAGAAGCCTCCTAGAGATGACTCAGCCGCCTAAAGGAAGTGTCTCGGCGGTGGGAAGTCCGCGAGCCAAAGTTGGATGTCAGAGGAGTCATATGTCTCCCAGGAATGATATCTCCGCCTGGCTCAGTTATTAGCCAGAAAGTGTGTCCTTGGTGCAAATATGGCAATAGATTTCAGAATGCAACAGCTAAGGAAACTAGGTCACGTACGGTCCCTCTACTTGGAGGTCTGTTAGGTCCACATCAGCTATTTGACTGGTAAGAGTGCGTGCAGGACATCATCGTTCAACCCTAGCATCTGTTCAAATGCCTCCTTTTAGCCGTGTGCAACTGATGTTTTAATTATTGACAAACATCTTGGTAGCAAAGAGTTGCCAACCAAGAGTTAAAGGAAAGGAATATCAAATCTTCTAGGACTACCAGGTCAGTGAAAGAAAACTAGCAGACTGCAGAGAGTGCCCAAATGCAGAAACCCCTTCGCCAGTGTGATAGCTTCACCTGGAACTGGCCCAGGCTCTGCTGCTCAGAACTCCTGCTCAGGACACTTGGGCAGGTTACCAACCTCTGTCACACAATGACTGCCAGCTCCCTTTTCAAACTTAGAACTAACTGCTCCATTAGAGACCCATCATTACCCACCGTAGAACTTCTAAGAGAAAATTGAATTGAATAAATTATTAGCAATTTCATAATAAACTTCAAGTCATCTTCCATACATTTTCCTCAAACTGCCAGAGTAATTTATATATTAAACATTTAGATAGTACCATTCTTCCTTGTCAGGTCTCCCTCATGAGGGATTTAGTAAAGAAGAGACCATTATATGCAGGAGAGCTGAAGTTCAGAAGGCCCCGAGGCAGACCCTGAGCTGGAAGACTCCTCTAAATCCTGCCAGCTTTGCGATCGCTGAGATTTCAGATGAAGAACCTGATAGCACATTGAGAAACTTTCCCCAAAGAGCAAAGGAAGTCAGTGGAAAAGCCAGCCTCAGGGATGCCTCGCTTCTTAGACTATCTCTTAAAACACGGAATGCGTTTTGGAATCATAGATTACTATGTTGTCCCTTTACTCAGAAGTTCTCTTGTAAGAAGCAGTAACTAGAAGACGGCATTTGTCTGCATTTGTAAACATTTCAAAAACAGCCTGCAGAAGCGCAAGTGAGCCTTAAAAGATAATGAGATTTTTGGTCTTGATCCTACACAGGATTTCAAGCATGACCAGCAGTTATGTTTCCAGTAACAGTGTTGACCAAAGTTCATTTCTCCCTTTATTTTACACAGTGTGTTCATACTTGTCAGCCCAAAACAGAAGAAATATTAACACAGTGATTTCAGAAAAAGTTACAGTCAAGTTGGCCTAAAACACTGGGGACATCAGAAATGTGTTCTTCACTCAGATCCATATGATTTTTTGTTGCTCTGACATTACAATGACCGTACACATTCTTTCCATCTTCTTCTGCTTGCCCAATGCAGAACACAGAAATGTTACTAACTTCATAGAGTGCACGTGGACACACACACACACACACACACACGCACACACACACCACACTCATGCATGCACCACAAAAAAGCTCAGCTTGTCAACAGCTTTGGCAAAGTAAAATACAAATGATAATTAGAAACATGTGTCCCCAGCAAAAAGGCACAGAAACTAAAAGGTCATCTTTTTCCAAATGACCTAATTAGAAAAGCCTGGAGTGCTGGCTACAGTATAATGGTTTTACACAGCTTTTAACTCAGACTTCCTGTTTTAAAACAGTGCAATTTACTGCTCCTGTAGCAAATATGAATTGTCACTTAATGCCAACAGAATTAGGCTTCACAACACCACCTGCCTCCAGCAATCTCCTCATTGTTAGACCCATCAGCCCAGGATAGCTGATTTACCATCCCAGAATGACCATTTAGAACCTCGTACCAGGATTGCTGCCAAGCTGAGAACAAGGATTTCATGTAGAAGAGAGCCCACGAGGTACTTTACATTAATGCCAATTGAAATATGCATGAATAGACCAAAGGGAAAAGCAGTTGTTTTGAATCAGAAGCGAATGCTTCTGAGATTCTTTTTTTTCTGGACCCAAAGCTAAGATTCTGATGTTGAATAATTTTAATTTCCCAGAGACAACAGATACACACTGGTTGAAAATGCCTCATGGTAGAAACTCAAACAGGCACCCAAATAGAATTGTCGATTTAAATAGATGCCTCTGTAAATTTGTATTTAATCTCTCTCATATTTATTCAATATGTTGTGATGTTTCATTAAGTATTCATTTTGCTTGTCTGTTCCATTGCCTCAGTTCCTCCATCTGAAACACCTAACTAATGCTATGAGGAGAATGTTTATCCAAGTCTCTGAAGAATTTAAATGCAGTAACGGCAATGGGTGCCAGCTACTGACATTATTTCCTACCCCCCGTTGTAGCTAAGTATGGTCAGATGACTAAATTTAGGCCTTTAGGAGGTAAATGGAAGGGATTTCTACAACTTTTGAGTCACATTTGTATAGACATCTGGCCTTGAATTCTCATTGTCCCCATCACTGGCTGTGAAATGATGATGACTGGAGCAAAATAAGATGACAGCTACTCTTAAAGCCCTGTGCCATTCATCTATGAGACAGAAATAAACTTCTGTCACTCTTAAGACACTATAGATTAGGTCTACTTTGTTGTACCAGCTTAGCCTAAGCCTCAGCTGATACAAACAAAGGGAGTATCAAGAAGTTAAATTACTCATATTGCCTTGATTTTACATACATGTTTTGAATTGTTCAGTTCATTAATAAACCAAAGAGAAAGTGACCTTGGGCTAATCCCCATTCTTGCCAATTCTTCAATCTATACCAGACTTTGGAATCTGTTCTATACAATGAGGAGGATGAGAATTGTTGGAGTTTAAAATTCTATGGTCTAAGGTTCCATATTGTAATATGACTTGAAATAAACTAGAACTGAATTATTTTCGTAGTATTATATCAAAAGAGATACATCTGTAAATTCCATTTCTATAATTTCCCACAAAAGGAGACTTTCAATACATGCGTTTCCTTTATTTAACACTTCCTCTACAATATTTTTAACCTCTCTTTCCACTGCTTCCTTCCCTAAACCCTTAAACACACGAAGGTCTAATTTATGAAATATCTTCACTGGATTCTGCTGCCACTTTGATAAGTATCTTATTTTACATAGTACTTTTTCTGTCAGATTCCTCAAACATGGTCTGTATAAGTCAACTGCCTCTAAGCCTACATTCTCATTCTGTCTTTAAATGCCTAAAATCTGCATCTGCCTCATCCAAATCTACCAAAAATTTAAAAGACAGCTACTCTATTTTCCCAATCCTTATATTCCTGGACTATTTATTTCTATATCCAACATACATTTATTGAGCCTTTCCTATGTATCATGAAACCAAAGGATAAGTATACAAAGCATAGTGCTTGCAGATCTCATGCTTTTGTACCATTGGGCTGTTTTAAAGTGTCCCCTTGAGCTCGCCTTGATTTCCATGGAAATACCATTGCATTTCTCCTCTTATTGATCTGATTTTTCCATTCTCTTTCTTGGCTATTCTTCCTCTTCCAATACTGCTTAATAAGGGTGTTCTCCCACACCAGGTTCTCTCTTTCATCTCTCCACTTTCTCCCTTTGGAAATAGATTCAGTTCTCCTGGCTTCAATTATCATGTCTTGTGAGTGATTCTCATCTGTCTGTGGACATAAACTTCCACTCAAGCTTCAGTTTCACATTACCAATGATACCCCATTACCATACTACCCTTGAAATCCCAGTGTATCCAAAAGTAAACTAAATTTATTTTCCTTATAGTTACTCCCAATCCCCACACTCTACCTAACATAGCCTCTAGTATATTCCCCTACTAAATGTACTTTAACTTCTCATCTTTCCCTTTCCCTTTCCCTTTACAGATAAGCCAAGTCTTCCTAGACAATAGAAGAAACTGGAGTGCCAACGAAAGCAGTGTATTTTCTTGGCTACTTTAATTCAGGTTGACTCACTCATGATAATAGGTGAGCAGGCATACAAGGTCTGTCCGGGAAAATTCCAGCCATTGCTAATATAACAAGAATGGTTTGTGTGACATCAGTGTGACCTGGCAGCCAAGGAGAGTGGACTGGAATAAGCATGCATGAATAATGACTGTTTCACTGTACTAGTCAGTGGGGGAGGTAGACACCACTGAGTGAGCATGTGTACCGTGTGGCGGTCTCTTTCAAAAGGACTGAGTGAGTAGAGCAACAAATCTGCATCAAAGTTTGCACTAAGGTTGAACATTCCTCCATGGAAACTATTTGGATAATTCAGAAGGCTGCAGCTACGGGCAACTGGTGACTGGCAGCTTCACCACAACAACACACCTGCTCATGTATCACGTCTAGGGCAGAGTCTTTCGGCAAAACATCAAATCACACAGAGGACTCAGTCCCTCTACAGCCCAGGGTTGGTGTCCTGTGATTTCTTGCTTTTCCCAAAACTAAAATCACCTTTGAAAGGGCAGAGACTTTAGACCATTGATGAGATTCAAGAAAATGTAAAGGGGCAGCTAATGACAATGGGGAGAACTATGTGAGGTCCCAAGGCACCTACTTTGGAGGGGCTGAAGTATCAATTTCCTATGTATAGTGTTTCTTGTATCTTCTATCTACTTCAATAAATGTCTCTATTTTTCATATTACATGGCTGGATACCTTCTGGACAGATCTTATATACCTTTTGTCAGAGTAGGGATTCTGCTCTGCAGAAGTAGTACCAAGTAGTTGGGAGAAAAAATAAAGAATATCAATAAACAATTACATAATTTACTGCCAACATTTATATGACAAAAGTTAAATGGGGACTATACTCAATCCTCAAAGAATTCTCAAATATTCAGGCTTAGATTAATATATATTTATAAAAGCATTTATTCCACAATCAAATTAGACAAGTATTCCTGGTTCTTTCCATTTTCATATTATTATAAAATGGGAAGCTACATGTTTTCTTTCCTTTCCTTGACTATGGTTACTGTTAAACTTGCCTATATATCATCCTCTTATTTTTGGTTAAACTTTTTGTCAGAGACCTGTTTTTCTTATATTACTTTTTACATATGTTTACATGTTTCCAAAAAACTATAATACCTAATTCTCTCTTATTGTATACATCATTGCACATTCACATAATATTTGGTCTGCTTTATCATTCAGATTTCTTAGATGCAAAGAGACACAAAAGGAATTTTAAAGAATACATAGAGTGTCCAAGATTACCAAAGGGTCAGGCTTGAAGGCTACTAAGTCAGGAATTATGCCCAAACCAAACTGAGGGACTACTCAGCAAAGACCCAACCTACATAGCCCAGGGCACCTAGGATAGGACACCAGAAATTCCTCAACTGCTGCCCTGGAAGGCCAGGTATCTCTGCCACTATCTTCATCTGAAACGACTTACTCACTGTGCCTACTTTTTTCCATTGCTATCTGATTAATGATACTTCAGTTACATGACTGTATCATATCTGCAAGAGAGGCTGGGAAGGTGAATTGTTGCTCTCAGCTTTGGAAAGGGAATAATAAGGTAAGGCAAGTTCATGTAATATCCTCAAACTAGAAAGGATATCTAAGGATTCTGCGCAAACAAAAAGGCCTGACAAATGTCCACTCCACTTACTCACTGGCTTCCCTTCCCAACTTCTCTATCTTTGCCAATATTGCTTTGCAATATTATTTACCAAATAATCAAGGTTTCCACTATAAATCATGTGTGTGTCTTTTTTATCCTTCACTTTCTGGATCCTATCAATCAACAGTTAATTTCAAGTCATCCACTACTTGTCCACTATAAGTATTGGTGCTGGAGGAGGGTGAGGGGGGATTTGAAAGAAGTGTAAGCCACACTTTGGCCAAAAATTTGGAATAACATATAGAAAAATATTAAAGAATTATAAGAGGTACAATAAAAAACTGAATTTATTACAATAGAAATTATAAAGAAAGATCTATCAGAATGGATAAGGATGTCAAGAAAGGAAGGTTTTATAGAAGAATTTAGTATTCAATTGGACCTTAAGTTTGGTCTGCAGATAGAGATTGTACGTATGAATTTACTGGACTCTTCCCGAGACTGCACTAAGAAATACGAAGTTATGAATATATACTAAGTACTACTTACCGAGGAACAAGGACCAAACTACGCTGAGAGAATGCCCACCAAGGGTCTCACCTACAATGCCCAAGGCAACCAACACAAAACCCAGAGAGGATCCACTGGAAGACAAGAGATTTCAATAATATTATGGAAGATGTAAAGCAGATAAAAGGTAACTGATGAGGACAAACCACAGATTTAAAAAGTTTTCACAAAAAAATGCAATTAGTAAAGAGGTATATTAGTCCCCACAAACTCTAGACTCATATGCAACATAGGACAGAAAACAATAGTAACTAGCTTTCTATGTCCTTTGAAGGGGAATGAATGTGTTTCTTCTGGAAAAGTTGAATGAGCTTAAAGAAACATCACTACTTGCTGACACGTGGCACTTCTCCATCACAAGCGTCCCCTCTCCAAGCCGCAATCATAATTCCTCGCAGTTCATGAATCACATCCCAAAAGCACAGATTTCCCATTCAGTTTTTGAGATCTTTCTTTTAAATATGAACAACATCATCAGACTTGAGCAAATCATTCAAGATGCAAGAAATAATCAAAAGCAACCCAAATATATGACCACAGAGAAAACAAATGCTGAAAACTTTTTTAAACCCCTTCATCATTACATTGTGTCTGTAACACAAAACAAGGTGTTATAAAACAGCAAGAGTCAGAGAACAAGAAAGAGCTCTTGCAAATTAAAAATATTAATGAATTAAAAACTTAACAATGGATTGAAAGATAAGAATATATATAAAAAAGATTAAGGAAAAACAATGGAAAGTCTGACAGAAACTGCAAAATATAAGGTAGTGATTTATGTGTTCAACATGTGACAATGGAAAAAGCAGAACATACGGAGAGAAGTAAATTATCAAAGAAAAGTATAAAATGAAATTCCCAAAGTTTGTGGAATTAAGTTCCAGCTTCATATACCCTACTAAAAGAACAGAAATTTTATAAGTAAATGAAAATTGTTATACCAGAAGATATCCTAATGATATTTCAGAATACTATTTAAAAAACCAGGAGATTCCAAAATTTCCCTAAAAAGAGAAATATACAGTTAGTTCTCTTACAGAGAATTTTGAATTTAGAATGTCACTTCTCAGTAACCCTGAAGATTGGGGAAAGGGAGATGGAAGGAATATGACAATGCCTTCATATTTCTGATGGAAGATTATTTACAATATTTATTTCTATAGAATCCAGCCAAACTATCAGTAAAATGTCTATGTATAAAGACATCATCATACATGCAAGAACTCACACAACTGTTTTCTCACACACTCTTTCTGGAGAAGTTATCTGGGAATGTGCTCCAGTAAAAGGGAGGGTAAACCAAAAGATGTGAGCAAAAAAAGTCAACCCAAAAGGAAAAATTAACTCCAGCCAAGAAGGTATTAGGGGAAGCCCGAATGTTTGCACTTTATAGCAGGCTTTGTGATAATCATTTCACATAAGAACAAAAAGATAAAGATTGAGTAATGTGGACATTTTGAAAACATTTAAAACTTAAAAAAACTTCTGATATGATAAAGAGTTTGAAAACTAGAAGGAAGCCATGGAAAGAAAAAAAGGAAATCATTCAAAATTTGAGAGAAAACAAAAATATTTAAAATAAAATAAAATGAGAATGGTGGTGATTTACTTAGACCTGGAGAGAACAGTCATATAATCATAATAAGGAAAACAGAAAAATCAAATCAGATAAAATTATTACCCTGTAGAGAGGATAGAGAGGGGAAATGAGTGCAAGAAGCTTACATCCTATGTTCAGAGCAGGAAAAATTTCTATAACTGCTCATCACAAAATTCTCATTATAGAGAGCCGAATAGCTAAAAGGGTTAAAGATTCTTTCCTCTGAGGAGTAGGACTGAGGGGTTAGGAAGCAGGGGAGAGTTAAGTTTTCTTTATCAGCCTTTCCGTTCTATTTGCTTTTATGCCATGTGAGTGTTAATTTTGTATTTTAAGCTTTATTTTGTTTTGATTTTTTTGCAGAACTAAGGGGGTGAGAGCACACATCAAAATCGTCAAGGGGCGTGGAAGACGCAAAGCACAGCTTTGGTCTTCAAGTATTCCTGGGTAAGCAGCCTGAAAGGAAGGGCGGGCCCGCTTGTTAGGAGCTTTCATAAGTGCCGCATAAAACCTGGATGAAAGCAATAGTTTAGGGAGATCTGTTGGACTCTGGAGTGCAAGGTGAAGAAAATGGGAAGACTGAATTTTCAGTGTCTACCCTAGTCTAATCCCTCTGATCTGATATGTCTAGCGATTCATTTTCTCCTCATAAAATATAACCATCACTGCACTCCTCTAACTTGTAAACTGGTGCCATGATAAAGTCAAATTAGCATTCAGGGCGCTTCACAATCAAGATCAGCTGTTCTCACTACTAGCTTTTAATTAGTATATCTAGGGATACTTTTAAAAAATAGATGATTTCTGGACACTGTATCAAACCAGGCTTTCTGGGTAATGGTTCACAAAATGTGGTCCCTAGAATAACAACATCATTGTCACCTGGGAACTTGCTAGAAAGTAAATTTTGGGGTCCCACTCCCTAACACTGAATCAGTCTGGGCTCTCCGGGCGGTGGTTCTGATGCTTGCAAAGGCTAAGAGACACCACTGTTAGGTACATTGGTTCTAGTCAAGGCTTTGGAGTCAGGTAATTAATATATGACCTTGAGCAAGTTACTTAGTCATAAGAACACATGGCAGATTAAGCATAATCCCTAAATGTGTTCAGCACATTTAACATCCTACAATGGCAGGTTTCCTCCTCTTTTTTCTGCACTGCCTGATCTTAAGCTACACTTCATTTCCATCATGAACTGCATATGCAGCTTTTTTTAGTACAAACATGGAATTTATTACAGAGTGTCAGGGGCCACACTTTGCCCTTCAGGTGAACATTTTGGCACTGTGGCCTCCCAGCCCTTCTCCCTCATTGTGTTCTCTCCCCTTCTCATCCAGCTCCTTTCCACTTCCATCACCCTGCCCTCACCCTATAAGCTCCAGGCCTCTGAGCTTCATTATTGTCTACACCAAGAATGCTCTTCTCCTCATGTCTCTAAAAAATCCTATTTCGCTTTTAGGTCAAAATTAAAATGATAATTATCTCCTTTTTAAACAATTATTTATTTACTTATTTTTAGACAGAGAGGAAGGGAAGAAGAAAGAGAGGGAAACATCCATGTGTGGTTTGCCTCTTGCACGCCCCGCACGGGGGATCTGACCCACAGGCCAGGCATGTGCCCTGACTAGAAATGAACCAGTGACCCATTGGTTTAGCAGGCCAGTGCTCAAGCCACACCAGCCAGGGTACTTATCTCCTTTTTTGTATCTTCAGATAGTACCAACCATAAATAAAGTGTTCCTGAGAAATCTCAGAGCACATCTCCATTTCTATTACAGTCTTTAATGTGTGCATGCTTTAATGCAGCTCCTAGTATGCCTCCTACCATACATATGAAGCTTTAAAGAGCAGAGATCAGATTTGGTTCATCTTGTCATGTCCTCCTATAGTATCTTGCACATAAGCTTTAGGTTCTTGTTAGCTGAATTAAATTAAATTGACCTCTCTTGCTCAGAAATCTCCAGTTATACCATGTGCCTATGCCCTCAAGCCTAACATCAGAATCTTGCCATCTTTTGCCGCTGCATTGTGCCCACCCGATTTTATTTCCTACTGGATCCCAACACCAATACACCAATATAGTTTTATCAGTGATTCTTCCTACCAGATGCCCATTATAATCTCCTTCAGACCTTTTAAGAAATACCATTGCCTAAGTCTCTCCAACAAAGATTTTAAAAATCACTCAAGGGTGGGGCCTAGGAATCTGTATTTTAGAGAAACACTCTACATGATTCTAATGTCAACCACGGTTGAGAAAAAGAACTAGTGTATTTTCCTGATAGCAATTCATTCACCTTTAGTAATATTTTCATGTTCTTCTACCAATCTGTTTTGATAACTTTCAAACACCTCTATATATATATATATATAAGATTCGGTTAAAAGTCTCATCTTCTTCAGAAAGCCTTCTCCCACTACCCCTATCTACTCTAATCTTTCATAGTCTCACATTTTGTTGACTTACAATACTATTTCACAGTTTTATATACGAGTACTTGACCTTCCAGGACAGGAAGTCCAACAAACATACCTTCAATCATCTCTTTGATTTGATCACATTTTTAAATAAGCACTTCATACAAAATAATAAAATAATAAAACTAAATATATAAATATATTGTGATTATATTTACATAACAGTTTTTAGAACCCAAGGTCTAGAGTCAGGCAATCCTGAATTTGAATCCTAGCTCCTGCTACTTTAATTGTGTAAGTCTAGGCAAATTACTTAACCTTTCTGAGTCCCAGTTTTCTAATATGTAAAAACGTGAGTAATAGCAGTTCGTACCTCATTAAATTCTTGTGAATATTAAATAAATAAGATATTTAAAATGCTTAACAAAACATCTGGCAAATATTAAGCAATCAGTTCATAAATTAATTATTGTTTGAGTGAAAATCTCACAACTAACTCCTTTTAAATCATCATTTTCTTGAGAATAAGCATCTACCTTTTAAGTATTTTCTTCAGAAATAAAGGTAAGTGTTCCTTTATGTTTTATTGCTATATTTAACCATATTATTTTTCCATACCAACGTTTAACTGTGCTATTATTATGTTAGAATGTTCATTACGTGGAATGCTCTGAGTAATTTTAATTCTTACGATATATCATTGCATTATATGCAGCTGCCTACAATTTACGGGTTTTAATTTAGTTACTAAATAGTAGGAAATTCTGATTAAGAATTCTCACCAGAGGGAAAAACTAAATTGAAGGGGAGTGAAGTCCGTATCATGGGCCATTTAGCTGAATTAAGCTCAGCTTCCATGGGATGGTATAGAGAATGATTAGAATGCTACATCTCCAGTTGCTGCAAACATTGAGTTGATTACCAACCAATCTACATCTCTGCATTTTCACACTCACCACCCTTGACTTCAGAGCATTTCTGTAATGGAACTCTACAGGGAGAAAAACTGTGAGTGTTTTTCCTTCACCTTGTGTAATCTCATTCAGTTATCTCATATACTGAAGTTGCTGCCAAATGACACCACTGAGAAAGATGGGGGAAAAAAATAACATGCAGGGAAAAAATGAGGAAGGGAAGGAGGCTTGGGGGAAAGATCACAAATCACAAATCGTATGACTATAAAATCAATAAAAATTCATTATAAAATAATACAGAAAAATGTTTATATTTATTTAATTTGCTCTGAACCCTACTCTTCAAGATGCTTTATTGTTTTGCTATTTTGAAAGTGCTAAGAGATTTCTACAACAGAGTACTTTGCTATTTTATTAAAGATTATTTTTAAATGAGCACTGGGCAATTTATAGAAAAATCCATGTTCACTTTGGCTCATGTGATTCTATTCTACCTGTTAAAGGCTCAATAAACTGTTATTGCTTCATATTACTGAATAGCTGCAACTATGAAAACAAAAATATAATAGCTTCACATTCCCACTCATTCTTCACATTTCCCCCAGCCTATTCTCCTATCTCCTTCTAGAGCTTTATTCTTTTTTATCTTTCATTGTGTATCAGAATATACATTCACATTCTTTAAATGGTGTTTTCAGATCAAAGCACAAGTTTTCATCTGAAGTGTATAGGTTTCTGCTGTGTTTAACAATTAAAAAGAAAAAAGCAGCTCTGACAGATTTCCCCTGTTCGATTTCACATATGTGGTACAACTGATGAAACTTCAGATGCAAAAGCAGTATAATATACACACACTCTTTTTTATTTTTTTTCCATCAAAGCACACATTGAAATGGTTGGCTTATTGCCTAAGAATCAACTATCAGATTTTTAAAAAATTTTAAGAACCTCATTTTTGAATGTAGAAATTGCAATTATTTTTATTTTCTAAGTTTTTAGTTTTTGCTGAGCAAATTTAAGTCAAAAACAGAAGTAGTAGTGTCTGTTGTTTCTGCCTAATAATTAGTACAGGCAGTGGGGTTACAGAGGTTAACATAAGGAAGTCATTTGTTTCTGCCTACACATGGGAATATGAAAACACTGTTCATTGTAAACATACTTGACATGGTGAGGTGTATTGTGAAGAGTTAAACTGTGTCTCGTGTAAATGCACTTGTTTGTCTGACAAACACGAGCATGTTTCAAAGGTTATCTACGCCTGGAAGCTTATACCAGGCAGAGAGAACCGCCCCCCCCCCATTTTTTAAAAATGTGGGTTTGGGACACTGGGGGTTGATAATAACATGTATCATGAATAAGGTACAGAAATAAGGAAGAGTAAAGGAGAAAAAGAATCTTTTTTCTCTAGTTACACAAATTGGTTGCTCCCCCAAAGGCCAAAATACGTTAACTACTGGAAAGTTGATGAAATTATTTTCCAGTCTTGTGAATTGTCATGGCAGAATAGATCTTCTTTATTTAAAAACTTACTTTGCAGTCAAAATAATCTCATCCAGCTTTGAGTATCTGGTGGCAGTGTTTTGATCTTTGAGAATGAATACACAAATTTAGAATTATTTGGGGACAGGCTCACCACAAAGTGACCTGTTAGTTTTTATAGAGCCCACATTAGTGCTGGCATAGCAACACCTACTGGTACATTTATGAAGTTGAAACCAACATGGCCAAAAATTAGTTCTTCCATCTTAATGAGAAGAACTACTACCACAGGTTTTTACCTGTGACGTCTAAATATAAAAATCACTGCTTCCAAATTAGAGAATGGGGAGGAAAACTCTCGTTGCTGGGGGGCCAGGGGAGCTGTGGGGGGTGAGTGGAGAAACCTCTTCACATTTAGAGTGCCACTAAGGCTCTGGCTTCCTTTCTCTGTAAACTAAGTTGCCACTCAGGCTGCTTCTAAAAATTATGTCATGCAGTTCATGGTTGAGATTGACCCTCCCCCTTCTCCTCTTCTTCCTCCTCCTCCCCTTCATACATTCTTTAAAGGGAGGCACATAGTTACAGGAAGCCATTCACTAGAGTACTGAATGGGCTGAAGTAAGCTGAGAGGCATCATGTTTATTTTTACCACAGATATGAAGTCTAGTCACCAAACAATGAATAATACAGCATGCAGTGTCAGA
The DNA here is from genome assembly GCA_004026545.1 of Mormoops blainvillei. Taxonomy (NCBI): domain Eukaryota; kingdom Metazoa; phylum Chordata; class Mammalia; order Chiroptera; family Mormoopidae; genus Mormoops; species Mormoops blainvillei. The sequence continues at coordinate 472,635 of PVJD01000196.1, read as the reverse complement.
GTCTGCCAGCTCTAACAACTCCTACACAACATCTTCACTTAAGGAGACATTCAGGAACAATAAGGACCACAAAAAATAGAGCTGCAGAGAATATAGTAAGTACCAAAAGGAAAATACACCCAGATCATCACTAATCCCAAAGTTTAGACTTCACCAACATTTACAAAAGGCATACCTCCTTTTTAGTTAAACTCCTCTGTACTAATTCTTTGAAGAAAAAAAAATAAAGCTCCAGAAAACTAAACCAGAAGCCACGTGTTGCCAGTTAACCAAGTTGTAAACTGCCACACTGATGGGTTGCCCTCCTGCTTTCTCAAGAAGGGCAACATGAAGTCTTGATTCATGGGCAAGCAGTCCACGGAAGGAATTCTGGGGGTGGGCAATACAGATGGGGCCCCATGGGAAGCCAAGGTCTGAGGGGAAGTAAAGAGGACCCAGCCAAGGCAAGCTTGGCCAGTCTCTAAAACTCCTCTCCCTCCTCAATAAGGTAGTGATTTTTACTGACAGTCCTCAAGTATAGTATACATCGAAGATCTGCTATTCCTGGTCTGTGTAATCCTGCATTTCAGTTAAGTTGTCCTCCATAACAATACATTTATTTAGTTAACAATGTAGATGCATCCATAGCCCCTATGGAAAATCGTTAAGTGTCCCATTTGGTTTAAAGCTACTGAGACTGAAGTCTTCTTGGGGAACCTTAGGGAATTTTGTATTTCCAAAACAGAAATATATGAGTTTTGTTCATGACTGGAATAAGTCCAGACCCTTATCACCTGATGCCTGGCTTCCTGGGGTCAGCTCCTAATTGTTCTCTCTAAATACTAGTCTTAACCCCTTTCTGAACATTCCTGCCAGAGTTATTCATCTAACACATTTCTTTCACCAAACACATCCCTTCTCTGAAACCTTAGCTGCTCATCTTGACAAAGAATTTTTAAACTTCAAAATTAAACATTTTGTTTCCCAGAAGTGGACCCCAACCTTCTTTACAACCATGGTTCTCACCAACTCCTTGACACAAACTTCTTCCTCTCCGGTCAAGATAACCAGTAGGTTAATCAACCTCTGTCTCTCATGTCCACATTCACTACTGTTGCCTCCATGTCTTAAGTCATGGAGTTTGCTTCTTCCTTTCTGTTACTCTCACTCCTACCCCCTCACCCATTCTTGCATCAGTGCTTTCTCCATTCCCTCTATCAAAATCTTCTGGAAACTTCTCTATAGACCTTGATAGTTATTCCAATCCCACATGAAAAATTCCTCTGATTTTCTAAGTTTTTACTGTTCCAGACATATACTATCTTATCACTTAGCCTTTGTCTGTATATGCTCCTTCTTCCTAATGTGGCAAGAAACTCCCCTAGAACAGGGAGGGAACTTCACTCTTTTGCATAGGCCCCCCACAACTCCAAACACAGTATGCAAGTCGAGAGGTGAAAAAAGGGCAAGTAAAAAGCTTCAAAAATTATTAGAATTATGCTCTGAAAATGGTACAAGTTATCATCTAGAATGAAAAATAATATTTTAAGTAGTTTCACATGTACTTTCTTACTGAGTAATATATTAGTATCTCAAAATACAGCCAAGAAATTCAGGAACTCTCAGAGTTTCCACAGGAGAAGAAAATAGAAGGGACAATGGGATCAGAATAAGGGGTGGATATGACACCTTTCTGATGCATCAGTAACACTTATTCAAGGAGGACCCATCACCTGAGACATTGCCATGGTATATTTTCTGCAAGTTCAAGTCAAATCACTACATTTTTCTTTCATTTTTTTAAAAATTGGGGTAAATGTATGTAAATTACTGCATTTTTAAGAGTGGTTACTTTGTAATTTATTCATTCATACCACCCCCCCAGTTTTTCCACACTAGATAGCCATTTTCCACTTTTAAAAAAATTAATCGTTTGGACTTTTGTACCTACCTATGAAGAATACCTCCTGGAAAAAACTGGGGAATGCCTTTTTAAATTACATTAGAAGTTCATGAAATCATAGGTGTAAAAATATGCCCTGGGACATAAGCCATTCTACAAATTCCATTTATTTTTCTTATGGCTATAGTTATTATGAAATGTTCTTAAAAGCTAAATTTTCCTCATAATAAATTTTATATGAGTCCCTCTTTTAAAGCATATTGAAGCTCCTATGCATTTCTGTGGTTAGTTTTGCATCTCATATTGCTGTTATTGTGAAGTCAAATGTTATGATAAACTGGGCCTGTGATGCACTTGCTTTCGGATGTCTTTTCATCATAGTATTTCCTTGCAGTCATGAGTTTGAAGCTAGAATCACTCATGGTTCTCAAAGGGCGAAAGATAATAAGTAATCTTCAGAGCCCTAAATATCGACAGGCAACCTGTCCTCCCCACAAATGTTATTAAGAAGGGACTTCTAAGGGGGAGCGAAGAGGCAAAAGGGGAGGTGGAGAAGGAGACAAAACATTACGTTCATACCATGTAATTTCTATGTAAACTACTACATGAACCACTGTAATATACCTAAAAGCTAAACAAAGTCTGGACAAACTGTTAAAATAATTGGCATTGAGGAAGATAAATACGCTACTGCCTATTGATCCAAATCCTTTTTGCCCTTTAAATCTCACTTAACACTACACAGTGGTATTTCCCTTCATGACCCCTGTGTCCTGATCTGAAAACCGAAGCACTCATTTCTCACTGAGGGGAAGAGAATTGTTTTGTTAACATCTGTTTTTAGGCTCTTTTATTTTTAAGTTCTTGTTGAAACCTCCTTGATCTGCCTACCAGGGAATTGGAGCACATATCATGTGCCCGCTGCCTAAATCTCTTTTCTCTTTATTTGTTCTACAAAATATTGATTTAGATTTTGGCCTATTCGCATTGCTTTAAACTTTTAAATGCTGGCTCTTATAGCTAGAGGAAATACTTTGCTGTAACTAAAATGAACACCCAAGAGAACTTATTGGGGAAACACATAGACCAAAATTAGCCCTTGGCTCTGAATGTACAGCTCCCATTGAAAGCAGTGGAAGCTGAACTCCTAGGATTTGAAGACACATTTTCCTTTACATTGAATATAAAGGCTTTTTGAAAGGGCTGGGCTTGAGTTTCTGTTAAAGACGCTGAATTAGCTCTTTGTCATATTATAAAAAGAGAGGCAGCATTGCTTCTCCAATTTGTCTTCTAAGGGTTCTTTTGATATCTAACAAAATTGCAAAGACGCCCTTTTTTTGTTTCTCTGCACTGATTGTTCAATATGACGATGGACCAGGCATTATACCAAGCACTTTCAGTCTTCTGCAGTTCCTACAACATTTTGCTATAACACTTCCTAATCCTTCATAACCAAAACAACAACAACAAAAACGGGGTAATGCTTAGAATCAAGATGAGAAAAAGAGGGAGTGATGGTAGAAAGCTAGCAGTGTAATTTTCTGATGATAGAAAATGTTTAAATTCTGACTTTACCAATTGACCTCGGCTGTGAATCCTTCTCACTCTCCAGAAAGCTCTTTTCTCATGCTGTGGACAGTGCCATTGAGGGAGTTCAGATTTCCAAATGCCTCACTGTGGAAATCTTACTACCAAAATGCTCAGGATGAATTAGGTGGAACAAACTGACTGAAAGTCCGTGGCTCCATGCATTTACAAAGATACAAGTAGAATGTATGTTCTCCCCACAGGCAACCTCTGCTCTGACACAAGTCCTCCCACAGCATGACTCAGCAAAAGAGCACTTCTCCAGGATGCCAACCAGGTGCGAGCAGGTTGCTAACTTGCTCAGCAGAGTTTTGTCCTGTTTTCCCCATGGGACCAAAGATATCGGGTTGGCCAAAAAGTTCATTTAGTTTTTTCTGTATGAAGGCTCTACTAGTGCTTAGTTGTCTCTAACTTAATTTGAAATAATTTTGTTAGATTATATTGTGTCAGCTGTCATATCAGCTGCATTAAAAAAAAAACATCAAAACTGGTGAATTTTTTTGTAGCCATTTTCATATAGAAGACAGAAGAAAATAAGCAACATTTTTGGTGTATTCTGTTTCATTAATTCAAGAAAGGTAAAAATGCTACTGAAACACATAAAAAGATTCATGCAGTGTATGGAGAAGGTGCTGTGACTAATCGAACATGTCAGAAGTGTTTTGCGAAGTTTCTTAGTACTATTGACATTTTGGCCAAATAAGTCTTTGCTGCGGGGCTGTCTCATGCATTGGAAGATGTTTAGCAGCACGCCTGGCCTCTACAGGCTAGAAGCCAATAGTGGGAGATAGCCAACGTATTCAAAATATCCAAATCAATAAAGTTATTGGTGAAAAATTAAAAATGTTTTCTACTTTATGGAAAAAATGTAATGAACTTTTTGACCAACGCAATATAAAACACATGTCACTTATTTTGAGGTAAGTAAGGCCAACAGCCATGCCTCACTTATTTTTCCATCTCCTGCCCTTAACATAATTTCTATGCAGAAGTAATTAACTAATGTTTATTGAATTTGAATGAAAGATGAATTAGAGATTCCAGATGACACAAGATGGGTTCATAGATAAACAAGGCTTGAAAGACCTTGAGATAATTTAATCCAGTTCTCAACCTACATGATAGGCACAGTCGAAGGGATAAAGCAGTTTGGGGAGCACACGGATGGGAACCTGACCTAGTATAAAGGGGTCAGGGAAGGTTTCCTGGAAGGCTTAAGTCTTGAATGGAGTCTTTAAAATTATAATAAGGTATGTATATGTGTGTATAAGTACTCCAAACAAAAACAATATTCAAACCAAAGGACAGAACATAAACACTGGCATGGGGATATGAATTTGTGCAACAAACATTAGTCATGTTATGACGAGGTTGGCAGAGGCCAGACGACCATCAAGAACCTTGGCTGGCAAGTTTTCCTGTAAGCAAGGTAACCATTGGAAGTCTTTAGGCTAGAAATGACAGGGTTGAATTCGCTCTAAATCACTCTGGCTGGTTGTTGGAGAATAGAGGTAAGGAGAGCAAGGCTGCAGGTATGAAAGTACATGTTGGGTATGGTATAGTAGTTCAGGTGAGAGAAAATGAAGGCAAAAACAAGGGAAATGGTAGTAAGGAAAATGTTAGAAAGTAAACAAGGCTTGGTGAGTGATTACAGGGGGGAAAGGGGAAATTGGAGGGATGAAGATAGGAAAGAAACAAAAATGAATGAGTCAAAGGTTTACAAGTTGGATGGCTAGCTGGCTAGTTTCTCTGCCAAAAGAAAGAATACTGAGAACAGATTTTATGTGAAGAAACACGGACAAATTATGGACAGTGTCATGTCATCAAAATTATGAGAATAAAGCATTTTAAGGGAAAGAGTACTATAAGTAGTGGATACATTGAGCAAGCAGTCAGCATGAAGTGCAATCACAGAAGCAATGTGATCTCATCTCCGACGGTCCCTTTAAGTGTGCTTAGTGGACACAATAACTATCTTCCCTCTGAATAAAAATTCAGAAGTCCTGTGGCTTTTCTATTTATTTTCAAGTAGTAAAAAGTGTAACAGTCACTTTAAATCACACTTTAAGTAACAAACACTTTTATTGCTTCTTACTTTGCAGTAATTATACATTCACAGAAAGTTGCAGAGAGGTCCCATATACACTTCACCTAGCTCCCCACCAGTGTTTACATATTACATAACTATAGTAAGGTATCAAACCAGGAAACTGACATTGGTACAATCTATGTGTTTAGTACTGCATCATTTTATCATTTGTGTAAATTTGGGTAACCATCACTGCAATCATGCTATGAAACTGTTTTGTTACCACAAAGATCTCTCTTCAGCCACCCCTTAATTGTCGCTCACCCAATCTCCCCCAGCCCCTGGCAATCACTAATCTGCTTTCCATCTCCAAAGTTTTGTAAATTCAAGCACATGTTTAATGTAATTTTTCTAGATTGACTTTTTTCATTCAGCATAATGTTCTTGAGGTACATTGTAGTTCTGTGTGTCCGTAGTTTATTCCTCTTTATTGCTGAGCAGTATTCCATAGTATGGATATTTGTTTTATCATTCACCTATTGAGTGTCACTTTGATTGTTTCCAGTCATTGACTGTGATGCATGAAGCTGGTATGAATGGTTATGTATGAGTTTTTGTGGATCATAAGCTTTCATTTCTCTGGGATTGCTAGGTCATATGGTAAATGTATGTATATTTTAAAAAACTGCCAAACTATTTTTCAAAATGGTGTACCATTTTAGAATCCCAATGGGAATGTATGAGAGATAGAGTTTCTTTTCATCCGAGACAGCTTTTGGCATTGTTACTATGTTTTCTTTTCACTGTCCTAGTAGGTGTATATTGATATCCCATCATGCCCTTAAAATGTATTTCCCTAATGCCTAGCTATGTTCAATATCCTTTCATATATTTATTTGTAATCCAGTAATTCTCTTCAGTGAAATGTCTGTTCATGCCTTTTATTCATTGAATTGCTTGCATTTTTTTTACTATTAGGTTTTGAAAGTTCTTTACATATTCCAGATATGAATCTTTTGTGAAATGTGTAGTTGGCAAATATTTTCTCCTAGTTCGTACCCAGTTTTTTGTCTTCATAACAGAGCAACGCAAACATTTTAAACTTGATGAAGTTCATTTTATTTTTCTTTTCTTTTATGGATTGCACTCTCGGTGTCATATCTAGGAACTCTTCCTCAAGCCCTAAGTCTCAAAAGCTTTCCTCTATTTTATCATCTAAGTTTTTTATGACTTTTTTATTTTACATTTAAATCTGTATTTCATTTTGACTTAATTTTTGTAGCTGTGAGGTTTAAGTCAAGGTTCATATTTTACCTATGGATAGCCAATTGGTCTAGCATTATTTGTTGTAAACACTATCTTTTCTCCATTGAATTGCTTTCGCACTGTTATCAAGTATCACTTGGTGTCAACTTCAGATTCTCAGTAGTGCCCTCCATATCCTCTTGCTGCAAGAGCTCCTATTTGGAAAGATTCCTATTTAAAAGTCCCCAGCAAACATTCCTGCTGAGAGTTCCACATCTGTTCCTTAAAATTTAAGTTCTTTGGCTATGATGGAGGGAAGAGAACTACTGTGTCAAGATCCCTGAGTGTGGCTTCTATTTAGCTGCCAGAGGCTTTAAAAATTTTTCTCAGGTGTCAGTGAGGTTAGTTTACTGTGTCCCTTAGACTTTAGGAAACACTTATAAAGTGTATGTATACACAGGAAACACATAGTAGGCACTTAGGTTGTCAACTGTTGAACTGAGTTACTCAGAAATATTGTCATTCAACCAAAGCTCAAATTGCATATAATGAATTAGCATGCAGTAATCATGTTATTGAAATTAGTGATAATTTACTTATTATCTACAATGGATTTCTGAAAAATATTTCTCTTTCCATTAGAATCTCATTTTTAGCATTTGCTTGTCAGTAAAATCCTCACATCACTAATGTAACTTCTCATCATAGGCAGCATTGAATATTCATGCCTAGCTCAGATCACTGTTATTCTGGCCTGTTGCTTTTCTTTCTTTTTTTTCCCCCCAGATAGTTAACTCATTCTTTGTATGGAAAATTTATTAGACTTTGCCATTTATAGGCTCTCTTTTAGTCTGTTCTGTTTTATGAACTGTAAATTTGGTAAGAAATTATATTGGATTGTTATAGAGAGTGAAGACATAAAAATTAGACACATAATAATAACCTTATATTTGTTTTATCCATTGAGACACTTACCATTTTTCCTACTCTTGCTGAACGTTCCTAGTAATATAACATAATTCTTCTACTATTTAAGTGTTCTTCTAGAGTTTTACTGTCATACTAATGAAGAACCTTATTAAAGACTAAAGCAAATGAATCAGTGAAAGTATTTTCTCTGCATAGAGAGAGAATAAAATGCTATGATGTCATATCACAAAAAAAGTATACTGCTCTTCCTACCTGATAAATAGACTTGCGTTTTAATTTTTTATTAGATTATTTGGTAATAGACCAATAAATGTACTCTAGCATCTTTTGTAGAAGTAATGAATTCTTTGTAATATCAGATTTCATGACAGCTCTCTGCTATTAATAAACTTAGTGAGGAGAGAGAGAGACGGCTGAAGTTGGTTTGAGAATTATTGGATTTGCAGATTAATGATATGAATGAGTCAAGTTCTACTATATCAAAAATATTATCCATAATAATTTGTATGCTAAACAGTGTATAATGATTCTGGCCGGCAGCACAAGAAGCTACCATTAACTCATACTGATAACCCAGGGCTGGCATGTTCCTTTACCAGGCAACTTATGAAAACAAGCCCAAATTATTGTTGATGTTTAATATTAATTAGGCTCTCTCATGCCCTGTGGCTTCCCCAAATAATTCTCTGATAGTCAGTCAACCATTAAATGGCTAAGTATGACCTGAAACAACACATGTGCTTTTGGGGAGTATGCAAAGGGAGACCTGGATTAACAAGGCCTCAAAAATTGCATATTCTGTAGGGTGTTTACTTTTTAGGTGTTTAGATCCTGAAGCCTGACATTCATCATCGATACCATATATATTTTAGCACAAACATCTCCTAAATGAATATAAGTTACATATTAACAATGTAAACCTTTATTATGCCCTCATAGAAAGTCAAAACTGTATAATCCATTATCAAAATAATATCTTATTGTTAACTAGGCAATAACAAACATAATAAAATCCCTAAGCATATTCAGGCTCAAGTCATGTATGTAACCCACATAATATCTGCTCTATAGAAGCCTTGAATCATCGTTGTGTTTTTATTTCCCTATCTCTTCCATGACACTTAAGTTTTGGCTGTTACTGAATACTATTAGCTTCACACCAACATTCACCCTCCCCCTGAGACCACCCTCATATCTCCTCCAATTCAGCTTAACACCAGTTACCAATGTTTTCATCCAGGTTAAGAAAATTTTGCTTGTTTGTCCCTTAGGGTTAGGTATTTTCTTCTGAAGGAGATGAAAGAACCTTCACACAATGATGATAATTTAGAATTAAGCAGCTACAAGACAATCAGACACTTTAAGCATCAAGGGTCATCGGTTCTCAGAATATCATGGTTTCTGTGAGTTATTGTGTGAAAAGGGCCTTTACCTCTTCTTTGCCCTTATGGTGCATTACTAAATGTCTCTTACCTTTAGGTAAGGTCTCTTAGCTCATTTGAGCCCAGTCTCAGAAGGCAGGTGTGTATGAACCAGTACTGAGGGGGGAAGGGGACACAAACTCTATTCTGCCACAAAATAGATTAGGAAAAATGAATAAAAAGAAAGAAAAATGTAGTTCTTGACCTCAAAAAAATGTATTTGAAGGTTAGCCTTATCATCGTTGATTCACCTAGAGTGAGATAAATCAACGAATACAATCCTAGAATCTTATGATTGGAGGAGATTAAGAGAGCTAAAAACACCCTTTTAAGTGTCTTTCAGCCAAATAAATTAATTCTTTGGTGAAGGTCGTACATTTAAGATGATCATCTTTTAAAAGGGTTTTATTCGCCATACCCACAAGCAGGCAAGACACAGTCTAAAGGGTTAAAATAGCATGGCTCTGGGACCTGTAACATTAACCAAGAGTTAATAAAGTCGTTAGCAAAGAGCAAAAGGCTTAAGTGGCCTGAAACCAGTCAAGGTTAAAAGCAGAAATTACTGCTCATGAAAAAAATGACCAAAACTTCAAGTTACACTGAAAAACCAAAGCAGTCTCAGGAAATTTAACAATCTTAGCTGTAAAGTGATGGGTTAACAATCTACGCTTTCAGGGAGAAAAAAATTAGAGGCCAAAATAACAGTGATTTGAGTTAGGCATGAATATTCAATTTTCCCTGTGATGAGAAGTTACATTAGTGATGTGAGGATTTAACTGACAAGCAAATGCTGAAAATGAAATCCTTAATGGAAAGAGAAATATTTTTCAGAAACCCATTGCAGATAATAAGTAAATTATTACCAACTTCAATAAAATATGATGATGAACATGTAAACTTTTAATGTCTAACATTAGGCATTAGTGAACAATAGAGGTTTCAGAAAGATGAGCACCTTTTCATGTTGCTCCTTTTATTTTTAAAGTATCCCCATCTCCTTGAGATTTCTTTCAGCTACTAATAAAAGAAAAGCTGTTAGAAGGTTTTAAAGATATTCTCTCTTTTTTAAAGGAGTAAAGGAAAGTGGAGGGTTCCTTATTTTCCCCACTAGTAAATGTGATTTTTTAAAATAGTATGTGATTGTTTTCTTGCACATGTCAATAAACACATATTTATAATTTGTAGATTAAATTTTTACCAATAAATAATATTTAGACCTCCACTAAATTAAGCATTAAACAGAATTTATTTTATTATATTTTAAATACAAAACTACCAAACTATATTCAGTTAATAGGTGTTACTTTGTTGTTATCGGCAACAACGAAAAGCCAAACCTTTCAAAAACTTCTTGTTAACAGTGTTACTTCATAGAGCAAAATTTAGTTAGGATTCATGTGGTTTGGCCCTTCTGGAGGAAATGTTCAATTGGAGAATTATTTGTCAGTCAAATAGCAGTGTGAGTTTGGAGAGAAGGTGATTCCTTTTTATTCCTCCTTTAGTGTTGACCTCTTGCTGGGTTAGAAAACCATTTCACCATCAAGATAAAAATCAAAGACCCTTTCTGAAGCAGAATGGAAAAGAAGGTCTGCCACTGAAGAAAGGTGCTAATTTTCAACAGCTCCAGTGACTGACCAAAAGAAAAGAAAGTGAGCTGGCCCAATACGGTGGGACCTTGAGAATCTTAGGAGTCAGAATTCCCAAGAACTTTCTGACTGAAATAGCCTTTGAAGCTCTACAGATGTCCACTCAGACTAGAATAATCTCTCCTCCACATAGTGATCTGAGATGACTAGTACACCTCAACAGAAGCCAGGTAATTTACCACTGAATGCTTGGAATTATCCTCCTGATGCTTTCTTCTGGAAATAATTATCTAGGACAGGGGAACAAAAACTATTTGGAAAATAACTTCTTATCTTATCTTGATCTCATATTGAGTTAATAAGATTCTAATAGTTCTATTAAACTTCAAGATGAGAATGACTTCAAGAAATAAATTTTTTCAACACTGAACATAGTATTACTTGGCATAAAACAGTTCAGAGGAGTCTTGAGTTAAAGAACTCTATATAGTTTCAATGAGTACTTTTACTGTATAAAAGTGTTCCTCAAGACACACTTCAGGAAATACTGCCCTAAACAATTAAAATTGACATGAACATTCCTTTAAGAAATATTAAATGTGATATTTGCCTGATAGGTTCCTGTCTGCTTAGAATTTCTTCTATATTTCTAGTGTATTTTAACGATTCAAGTTGAATTTAGAAAGAAAAAAGCATCCTATCAAAAATTAACTCAAATCATTGTATGAAATTGTAAAAAGGTTTAGTCATACGTTTTTTACAGAGATGAAAACTTAACTGAAATGATAAGTTGTCATGAAAAAGGAAATATGGTCCAAAACACACAGGACTTAGACCAATATTAGCATGTGTCATCCCTGCTTATAATCCATTATAGTAACTTAGCACACTGGTCCAAGCCACAGACATACTTTTTCTCTTTGTCAGTCTCTAAGCCTGCCTCCCACCTATCCATTCTACTTTTATGCACTCTGAGAATTCCTCATTCCTCAGTCTACTCCCTCTTCCCCTACCTACCTTGCTTTGCTGAATAGATTCCATGGTTGTGGTCTGCTTCTTCCCCTTGAACTTTAGCCCCTACCAATACCACTCTAGTCCTGGATGCAAATCCTGTCCCTGTCCTCCACACCCACATACTGCCCAGTTCCCTGGATCCATCAGAAGGAATCAAACAAAACCCAGATCTCCAAACTACTAATCCACATGTCATTCTTCACATTAGAGTCATTGACTCACTGTCTCTTCAGTAAACACTCTAATTGATCTTATTGAAAAGCATAACAAGACGGTAAGTTCCCAGTAGGGGCAGGCAGAGGTGGGAACATACAAAGACTTTAACATAGAAAAAAGTATATTATTGGATTGGCCAAAAAGTTCACTTATTTTTTTCCATAAAATAAAAGACACATTTTTCATTTTCACCAATAACTCTATTGATTTGGACACTTTGAGTAAGTATGTCAGCTATCTCCCACATGGTATAATGTTGATTGTTCTCAATTACTCTTTCAATCTGATCGCTATCAACTTCAACTGGTCTACCCAACCAGACCGCAGAGCATCGTCTTCCAGTGAGAAATCTCTAGCTTGAAACTTCACAAAACACTTTTGAAATATTCAGTCAATCACAGCACCTTTTCCAAACACTGCACAAATCTATTCTTTTGTGATTCAGTTGCATTTTTACCTTTCTTGCAATCATAAAGCACATGCTGAAAATGTTGCTTATTTTCTTCCATCTTGAATATTAGAATGGCTGCCAAAAATTCATCAATTTTGATAAGTTTTTTTTAATGCACACTGACATGACAGCTCTCATAATACAATCTAACAAAATTGTTTCAAATGCAGTTAAAGACCACTAAGCGCTACTAGAACCATTTTAAGGAAAAAGCCAAATGAACTCTTTGGCCAACCCAATATTTCCCTACATATGGTTTTTGAATTAACCAAATAAAGTACTAAGCTTTCATTTTAGCCTTTAATTAAAAACTACATAATCAGTGACCAAAATATCATAACTTAAGTTTTACATTGGCCATACTGATCACATAGAGCTATCCAGTACTAACAAGCAGGAAGCTTCTTAGTTCAATAGAAATCTGAGTTTTCAAGGTAGGCATTGCAGAAGGAAAGAAACTTTTCCTTGCCCTGGCCTGCGTGGCTCAGTTGGTTGGGCATTGTCCCACAAAGCAAACGGTCACCGGTTTGATTCCAGGTCAGGGCACATGCCTGGGTTGCGGGTTCAGTCCTTGGTTGGGGCACATGAGAGGCAACCAATCAATGTATCTATCTCACATCAATGTTTCTCACCTTCTCCCTCCCATGCCCCAATCCTTAAAAAAAAAAAAAAAGGAAGAAAAAAAAGAAAACACTTTCCCTCTACCTTCTTAGATTTAGTGTCAGGGCCTGCAAATTAAACTCACATAAGACATATTAACAAGAGGGGAAAAAAATGAGTTCATTTACAAGTCAAATGCACATACACACAGGTAAACTCAACGAAGAGTCATTCAAATGAGTGGTTAAAAGTGGTACCTTTTATATATGATCTTAACAAAAGTAGAAAAGTAATAAAATAAAGGAAAAGAAATTTATACTTTTAGAGGAAATAAACTGTTAGAAGGTAAATATATGAGGGGAAGCTATGTTAGTAAGGCGCTGACTTTCTGCCTCTTGTGGTAAGGTTGTTCCCCTCCTCCAGTGCAGGAGAGGGAAGTGGGACACACCATCACAAAGGGAATTTGTGTCCTGCTTTTAGGTGGAAAGGGAGCGTGCAGACACCTCCTCCTGTGCCTGCTATTTCTGATTGTCTTCAACGCAAAACAATCCTTCCGCCAAAGCGTCCTGTTTTGAGGTAGTGTATTTTGATCCCCTTCAGCATAAAATACAATGAGAAGAAAGGCCATGTGCTTTAGGAACTGCAGAGATATGAAAACACCCAGCCTTGGCTCTAGGGAAAAAGTCTTTCATAGTGATGGTTATTTCATTTTGTGAAACTGATGCTTAATTCATATCATATGAATTATATTTGATTCTATAGAAAAGAGACTGGAAACTAAATCAACAGATTAAAAAGCATGAATAATTCCTGAATTGTCTATCCATAGCAACTTACTATATTTATCTTCCTATATTCCTAGGGAGCTCTACAAATGAATATTTGGGACCTGAAACCTTCAAATAAACAGTGTTTATGCTCTATAAGTACATACCATATTACTGGCAAGGTAGTCCTCTCATTTATTATAGCTTTTAATATATCTGGGGAAAAATAAAAGGGTAGTTTTCTCCTAATTGTGAAAAACAAGAATTGCTAATTCAAGAATGGGAAAAATAAATAAATAAAAACCACATCCTTCAGAGGACATATTAGAGGAGAGTTTGTGATTTTTTACCTCAAGCCAATAGATTCAATACTGTGCTTATTCTAGCGATGAGAGTGGAGTATAAGCGAAGAGTAACAGGATGCAAAAATACAACTAAACTGCGAGGAAGATAATTTTGAACACCCTTACAAAAGTCCAAATCAACCACTACAACCTCCAGCCCCCTCCCTGCTCTTCCCCTCCCCACCTTATTGCAATCTGTCTTTAGTATATTTTTTCTATCTAGGGAACTAAAATTTCAGTAACATGAATATTTTTTATTTTAGTCTCAGGACCTTTTATGTATATGACGCTTCCTGCCAAAGAGTTGAGCCATTAGAATTATACATCTAGCCTGTAATACTGTGTGTTGTCCTTTAGTTGACCGTCTGCACCAATGAAAGGCACTGTTGTGAAGACATGCCCCTTTGCCCTTGTGGTTACCATTTTATTCCAAAGGATTTCCAAGGGTGAAGCTATTATATTGCTCCAGCTACTGTATTCACCCTATTGAGTCACATTTTGGCTAAAAGCCTAATAGAAGGCAGAGTCAATACTGGATTCAGATGAATTTATTCTTCAATATTTTTTAAAAGACTCTTTTATAGCAAGGCCCTACTGGCAATTAACAGCAATATAATTGACAGTTATAAAATCACAATAACATAAACAGATGTGTCATTTAATTTAAGTAATGCATTTAATTCAAGAAAAAATTCTTATGTACAGTGAATTTCTTTTAACCTATTATAGATTTTAACCTAAATTCAAAAACACAGTATGCTGGCAAAAAATTTGACCTCTGTATGTAGTATTAGTTATAACGAAAAATGTGGTTACTCATATAAAATCAAATATTTTTAAGAAAAGTAACACTGTTCTGATAAAACATTAACTAAATCCTCAAATTTTTAATAATATAACGAACACGTTATAAAACAAAAATAAAAAATAAAACTATTTATACTAAGGGAAACTCTGAAAGCCATTATGCCTCATCTGGTACTGCTGCAATGGAGAAGGCAAATTCTAAATCTAAAATATTCTACCATCTACAAGCCTCAAAATACTTCAGCACTTGAGGCAATTGTCTTAATTTCTATTTGTGCTTTAAACACAAATTGAAGAAATTGATCTCTCTCTCTAAGCACTTGGGTTTAATAGTCCTTGGAGTCACTCTGTTGCTAACTTGAGGTGTTATCCCAGAGAATTTACTTTAAATCTCAAGATTTTGGTTTCCTCATTTATAAAATTGAAGTAACAGGAAGTATATACTTCAGTGGTTTTCACTTTAAGTTTCCTTAGAGATGCCTCAGAGACAGCAAGAGAGCAGCTCAGTTTTGTCTCCGTCATGTATTGAGGTCCCACATAGGGACACCATGAAAAAGTGGATTGGAGGGGATTTAGCTAACTCTCAAAAAACCACCTCAAATAAACATATGGCCTGAGTAGAAGTAGTATGCTGGCTATGTAAACACAGCCTCAAGACAACCCTCTAGCCACAGCATACCTACAAACAGGCCGTTTCCCCCAATCTTCTTCCATATAGGCCTTCTCAGCTCACCACTGGACCCACTTACTATATCATTTTTCAAAATGTTATTTTGGGTTTCTTCCCTCAAATTTTTTTAAGTGACTAGTGTAATAAAATGAGTATGGGTCTTATAGTTGGACCATTGGGACTCAAATTTCTAATCTGCTTTCTGTGAAATCCTGGGCAGCTTCTTTAATGTTTCAGAGCCTCAGTTTCTTCATTTTAAAACCGAGGATAATACCCAATCCACAAAGTTGCTGGGGTAATTAATAAAATGCTGCATATAACTGGGATATTAAAAAATTGAGTGGCTTTCCCTGGGCTGTGAGAACTCCCCAATCCTTTGAGCTGGTACCCTTAAGGCATCCAATAATTCCTGAGACAACATTGGCATCCTTTGCCTTTCAGACTCCGCCATCCTCACGTTTCACCTCTGCCTTCCTCCATGTGACTGTCAGTCTCATTTCAGTTTTCATAACCATTCACAAGTAAAAGTGTGATCACATAAGGTGGCTCATATATTTCTCTCTCTTTCTGGCTTCCTCTCCCACATCTGTCTCCACCTTTCCCTGCCTCCCCAGGATTGGCTCTAAATTTTCCTCTATTATGATAAACATCTTGCTTACTGTAAAATCTTGGCCATAGCTATTATTCATATCATGTGTTTCTAGCTCACACATTGTACATGCATTATTTTCAACAGTTACAGAAAATATAATTCTAAATATGTCTAAGCATTGTAATTACCTTCCCACCATTTATTCTACCAATTCCTGATTATTTAGTAGTTATACAGTTTAAGATAAATTATGTTACAGTCTGGGCCATGGATCAAAAACTCAACATATCCTAGAAACTCATTAAAAATGCAGAATCTCAGGACCCATTTATACTAATAAGTTGAAGCCACAGAGAACTTCATCTCTCTTACTACACAATCCTTGAGAGTTCACACAACTCATACCTAAAGCAATCAGTGCCATGAATTCCTCGTCTCTGGAATCAATTTCAGATTTGAATAAGGCTGAGAATATGTAATCTGAGTGATGCCTAGGATTTGTGCTTTGTGTTTGTGAGCACAGGCCTTCTCTTCCCCAACACACCATCCCTCGAATACAAGTAACAAAGCATGGGACGCCCCCTGTTTTGCCCAGGCATCTCATAACGATGACGGGAGAAGAAGCCTGAGGACAAATCCCCGAAGAGGGTCTCAGTGACTATGGGCAGCGGAGTGAAACCAAAACTCTGATGAATTGTCCCCTGAAGTTCACCCTACCTTTTAACATACAAACAAGCAAATTTAGCTCAGTTTTTGAGACTAAATGGGAAAACAATGGCTTAAGAGCCAAATCTGTATGGCTCTTAACTTTGTATTGCTCAGACTGAGAATGATATTTATATTTTAAAAAGGTGTAGGAAGAGGAGAAAGAGGAAGAAGAGGTGCAGAAAGGGAGGAAGAGGAGAAATAGAGACATGTGGCCCACAAAACCTAAAATACTATTTACAGCAAGTCTGCTAACCCCTTGCCAGTAGAAGCACCCACATACACTCTCTACCTCTTCATGCATGTGAATGGCCTAGCACCTCATAGCTATTCAATTAATATTATTCCTCAATACCACTCTCCTGCCAAATTCTTCCTTCTCTAAGATTCTGTGATGCAATACATAACCGAGCAAGTGAAATATGCATATATCATGTAAAAATCATATTTACTTACATCTATAATTCTTTATATTCATCAAGGATTGTGTTGTTTTATATAATGGTTAAGAGCGTGAGTTCTAGAACTAGACTGCCTGGGACCCAATACTGATCACTCGTGAGTTGTGAGACTGTGGGCAAGTTATTAACCCTTTCTGTGCCTCATTTTTGTTGTCTAAGTTGGAAATAGCATCCATTGAGCCTATCTCCTATCTCATTGGGTTGACATGGTGGTGAAATGACTTATTACTCATAAAGTACCTCAAATAATGTCTAACACATGGTAAAACAAATTAGTAACAGTTATCTTTATCATATCTCTCCTTTACGATAATCCAAAATGTTTAAATACCAATCGAGATTCATCCTAATGTTGGTACAGATGTATAATTGTTTAGCAAATGTTCACAGCTGTGAGGAATAAAGATCAGATTGTTCCCAACACAACAAACTTTCTCTAACTGATCATTAATAGCCTCGCGAATGCTTTTAGCACATTGTTCTTGCACAGTGACGGTTTGAATTGCTAAAAACATTCTTTGTTGCCTACCAGTTCTCAAATGGTGGGCACGGGGAAGGAGCAAGAAAGGAGACTAAAAAAGTACCTGAGGAAAATCCTATTCTGCTTTCTCCTTTATTGGTTTAAATGCTAATCTGCCACTTCTGAAAACAAGAAATATCCCCCAGGGCATTCCTTTTGACCTTTCTAACTTCCTCTCCTTTCTTTCCCTCTGGCTTTATTTTTAGATGGATATAAAACAGGAAATTCCACTCCACTAAGAAATGGTGATTTTTCTAGCTAGAGTTCAGAGGGTGGAGCCCATTGGGAAATCAGTAATGGAGAATGGACCAGGGGGTGCGCAGGAGATGGAAGGATGGATGTTGGTAAAACAAGAGGCTACATCTATTTCTTTTTTTCCCCCTACGAGGGATGAAACCAGGAGATTCCATTTATGCCTAAAGAACAACTTTTAAATAACACACCAGTTGGTTTAAGACAAAATTCAAAAGTCAAAAGACTGGCAAGACCTACAGAGCAGATATAGCCACTGAGCTATTCTAATGCCCCAACACCGGATGGATGAGGGTGTTCAGGGTACTGAGAGACATAACAATGATTTGCCACTTACTGCTAAGTGTTGCCAAATGTGCTTTAAGTACCTCACGTACTGGAAATACACTGCAAATTACCTTCCTTATGTTGTGAGTAGGAACAGAAGCTTTTTCTTTCTTTCCTGTTTATATATCGATCACTGCATATTCAAATCCACCTCTTCTGCCTTATAAGAAATTGTTGTATAGAATGTACTTTATAACACTTTGTACCTTTTGGATTTGAAACCATAAGATGTCACAGAGTGTGACCTTTCTGAACGAGTCTACTAGCCTAAATGAAGTTTCAAATTCTTAAGCCAGGAAATCTAAAATCTCATACAACTACTAAAATTTTCACAAATTATTCTGAAATTTTCAAAGATAACATTAGTGTAAGTTGAATCTGGATTAAAGAATCAACGGAAACTTAATGCTACAGATCAATATTACTAAGGATCACTAGTACTGGTTTCCATAGTGTAGGAGATCTGGAAATTGGCTTCCAATTGGAAGATTAGCATCTTTGCTGAAGCTTTCACATAACAAGGTAAAAAACTGTGATATTTTTACATTACCAAGCTGGCAAGCTCCCATAACAAATGTAGAAACTGTCCTGCTAATCATAAAATTTCTTCTTACAAAAATATTGACTAACAAATGATTTCATACTATGAAAGCTTTCTTAAAGTTTTAATCTATTAAAAATCATCAGAAATTAAGGTGCATTTTAATATGTCCTCTTTATTACATTTAACTACTTTTTTAACAGAGTAATATTTGCATATAGTAAATACTGAAACAGTAAATGAGTAAATATAACTGTATATATGACTCCCTTCCATCACAGACACCATCACAGAGGAAACTATTACTAACAGTTTATTGCATTCATCCAAAAATTTTAATACAATATAGGAATATATACCCTTTTATTAACAGGAATGGGAGCATCTTCTGCACTTGCTTTTTTTCCTTTTCTTTCTTTTTTTTTTTTACCTTAATAACATTTTTGGATGTATTCCCATCTAATTCTGGCAGCCAATACTTTTTTCCATTTAATGATCAAATCCTGAAATTTGAATACCATAACATAGGCATAACATGTTATTTATGTTTCTCAGTGCACCTTCTACCTACTCAATATATGTTAAAAGAAAGAATGGTTAGTCAGATAAGTATGAGAAACACTTGGTTAAAAAAGATAAGCAGCCTTCTTTCTTGCTGAACTTTCCAGATTCCTGAATGTGGTAATTTGCATTAGTGACTCATTAAAAAGTTTATGCAGTACACTATATTTCACAAAGCCATTTAAGCAAGGAGTGCTTTTGCAGAGGAGTGCCCTTCGGAATTGGTGTTTCAAAGAACACACTTTGGGAACTGCCGAGCTATAGCAATCATCCTAAAAAATCCCTGGTAGATAAGCTGTATTATGCCTGTTTTATAAAATAATAAAGCTGAGACACAAAAAGTTTAAGGGGCTTTCCTATAGTCGCCAGCTGGTGACAGAATCGGCATCAATCCACCAAATCTACCCTCTGCTCCCTATGCCACAGAGAGCTCATCATCCTTTCAGCACCACTAGGCTCTAATAATGTTAAAGAAATATTTCTTGTCTTTAACAGAAGAGGCTGAGTTTAAACACATTTTTACAGCATAGGCCTGGATATCAGAAAGGCCAAAAGCACATATAGCACATATGAAATGTGCGCCAGGGATGCAGAGAAGGAAGAAATGGTGTGGACATAGGAGTCCTGGAGGAGCCCATCTCTATCCCCTGGAGCAGGTTACTCATGTCCCACTGCACTTAGTTTCTTCAGCCACAAATTTAAGATGATGTATTCCTGGTAGCATTTCTAAGCAAATCAAATAAAGGCATTAACAGGAACCTGAAAACACAATCAATATTGGTCCTTACTGCCATCTCCAACATTTATTTCCAATTTCCTTCCAGCCTTAACATTTATATAATTTTTTAACATTAACCATTTTGCAGAAAATTATATATCCTTTCTCCATGATTCACATAAAATTCTAGCTTCATGGAATTCAAAAGTGCTAAATCTTTTCAAAATATTTCTCTAAAATTAAAAATATTTTTGAAGATGTCTATATCAAATTTATGACAGCATGGATGGACCTGGAGAGTATTATGCTAAGTGAAATAAGTCAGTCAGAAAAAGACAAGGACCATATGATTTCACTTATATGTGGAATCTAATGAACAAACAAAACTAACAAAATTTTTTTAAAGTATAAATATTTTCAGAATAACTGTCAAGCCTTATAATTTTTGCTCACAGATCAGAAAATAGAAATGGTAAGTTAAAACCAGTCATAGAAAAAAAATGCCATGGGCCCCAGATGATGAGAAGAGAGAATTACAGGCATGAAGTCGGGAAGTGTCCTGAAGAAAGAGTAAGAAAGACATTGACTGACTTTCCCCTCTCCCATTAAGCTGAGATAGAAGGTAGCAACAGAATATAAGGTATCACTGTTCCTCCATAACTTTCCCCATTCAATATCAGAATTCACCTGCAGTCACAGTTTTCTCTAATCACATCCATAGACCTAGGAATATTAAAATCCTGGGACACACAGTAACCAGCCTTTGCTTTAAGTTGCTTACTAAATTATTAGCAATTTGACCTGCCTCTTGCTATTTCCTGAATTTCTGACAATATCTCCTCTTCCTTGCCTAGTTATCTATGACTCTTGGCTTTGGCAGAGACAATGCCCTTTCTTGGAGTAGCAGGTCTCTTATCTCAGCAGGATGCAATGTCTCCAAGTAAATTCCTATAGGACCATAGCACGATTTAACATCAATTGCATACTGCCCTGCTCAGTACTTATTTTATACAGTGCTAATTTGCCACCCACCCTCACCCTACTGGATCTAGATACCTTAAATGAAGGAACCAAGTTGCAGCTTATACATTTTTAATTACTAACATAATTTTCTTACCCTGAAATTTTAGCTAACTTTTTATAAGACATTGAAGAAAAGATTTTTAAATAGCTCTTTTTTATTTTGATAATCACACTATACCCCTTTTATGCGTCGGTTTACAAATTCTGTTGGTTTCAGCTCATTCCACCTACTGCTGCAGCAACCAGTTCCACGCAGGCTTCGACTGCTTTCAAGCCGATGCAGTCTGACGGGCCTTCTCTCTGAACAACGGGAACAGCGGGAAAGAGGAGCTAAAGGATAACTCCATTCTCCGTTTTTTCCCCTCTTTTGTTCTGAGATGTATTTTACATGGTTTCTCAGAAGTTACCATGGGACTGAAAATTCAGTTGCCCGTTGGCATGAGCAACTAGATAACACATTGTTGCACTGGCTCTTCCTCCTTCCCATTTCACTCCTGTCTTTATCTTCCACCCTTTAAGATTACGTTCCCAAATACACAGCTCCTCACATAGGCCTCTGACTCAGGCTGCGCACTTGAGGGCAAGCTGGTGTATTCATCATGGTCCAGTTGAGAAATAGAAACCATACCAGAAATATGGACAGAGAAAATGTAATATTAAAAGTTAACTTGTAACACAAAAAGTAACTGCAAAAGACATGAGAATACTAAAGAACATGAGAAAAGCAGATGAAGGGCACAGTCACTACTTCTAGGGCTAAGACAAAGTGTTCAAAGAAGGCATAAGTTTGCAAGAGGGTTCCCCCCAAGACTGAGTCTAACCTCATTAGAGAAGGTGTGGCTGCAGCCCTTGGGCGGCTGAGAAATTAGCTGGAAAGCCATTGTCCGGGGTTGGCCAGCAGGAAGCTGCATTTTGGGGTGCCAAAGAGGGAGCCATCTGCTGGGAAACCAGGAAGACGCTCTGGGAATCTGCCCCATGGGGTTCTGGTGACACTCCCCAGGAAGCTGCAGGCAAAACTGGCGAGGAAGCCACCCTTTGGAGTGTCATGAAAACTCACTGGGAAATCACCCCCTGGGGTGTTAGCAAAACTAGCAGGATAGTGATCTTGACTGGGAGCTAAAAGAAACAAATACACTGTGAAGTCAAGAGAAACTCCTTCCTCCTGCAGTGTCCTTCCAGCTCTTCCTACCAACAAAGCTTAACATTGTGCCAGCTGGCTAAGGAAAAATGCTTAGAGGTTCCAGCTCCGGTAGTACAAAGCAGGGAAAAGAAGGGTGGATTGGGACTGGAGAGGCAGTAAGTGACAACCAGACAACAGACCAAAAACAGCAATCTACCAATAACGGGTAATACGTGTTCTTCTTTTGCCCCTGGCCATTTACCAAAGTAGCCAGGAGGCAAAAGCTCAGCCATGAGCAGCAGTTTCCTCCCAGAATCTGCCCAAACCACCTCCCACTCACCTGCTCTTCTTTCCTTTTAGACTCCCTGTTTCCCGGCTCATGATCGTACCTGAGCCTTTCTTGTTTCCACGTCTTACATTTTCCACTCGTCCGCTCCTCATCTCAATGACTGTGTGTGAGAAATGCTCTCGCGGCTCAGTTTCGTCCATAGGATCCCACACAGGCCCTGCCAACTAATGAGCTTCTCTACACGGAGGAGCCTCCAGCACCTCCCTTCCTCTCACACTGTCTTGAGTGTAAGGTGCTTACCAGAACCTTTGAGTCCAAAGTGAGTAAGTGATCTCATCATGTCAACTTCTTTCTCACTCAATAAATCTGTCATAATAATTGATAAACTTTGGAATGGTAACTAACCTCTATTAATGAAAATACTGCCCAAGTCCTATTATTAAGAAAATTCATTTTGAAGTCAGGCAAAACAGCGTTCAGATGATAAGGAACTCCCCATGAACCAAGAGCACCATACAGAAATTTTAAACTTCCGCATCTGCTTCTGTATCCCACCTGTGCCGCGTAGACTAAGGAGAAGTCAGGGGTATAAAAGAAAGACGTCTGCCCCTGATCGGGGCTCAAAATTTGGAGGGGAACGTAGAGGGAATCAAGGCTGATACCAAAGATGAAATGCTATTTGCCCTGACTAATGCTGTAAATGCTTCCCTCCCACCTCTGTAAGCCCCTTCGCGCCAAATCTATACCACGCCTCCCGAGACCCACCCCACCTGGCCCAACATAAAAGGAGTGCGGCGCTATTGTTCTGGGTTCAGAATTTGGAGTCTGTCTCCTCTGGGCCCACGCACGTAAATAAAGATCGTGCTCCTAAACCCCTCGGTGTCTGGCCGTTTCATTTTCTGTAACACAGATTCTGGCTTTGCCATCTGCTCTTAATCAGATATTTAATCTGATTAAAATCAGATAATTTTTTAACCTTATTCTCTTCTGTATAATGGAGATAATGTTTCATATGGTTTTGGGAGTTTAAAAAAAGAACAATTTATAAGAAGCATTTACTCACACAACAAATATTGGGTTGGCCAAAAAGTCCATTTAGTTTTTTTCTGTAAAATAAAAGACATACTTTTCATTTTCACCAATAACTTTATTGATTTGGATATTTTGTGTACATTGCCTATCTCCCGCATTGTAGAACATTGATTGTTCTCAATTATTGCCTCAATTAGATCTCTCTCAGCTTCAGCTTGTCTACCCGACCTGACCATGGGGCATCGTACTGTGAGAAATCTCCAGCACGAAACCTCACAAACCACTTTTGACACATTTGATCAGTCACAGCACCTTCTCCATACACTGAACAAAATTTTTTTTGTATTTTGGTTACATTTTTACCTTTTAATTTTCTTGAAATAATACAGCATAATATACCAAAAATGTTGCTTATTTTCTTCCATCTTCAATATTAAAATGGCAACACAAAAATTCACCAATTTTGATCAGGTTTTTTTTAAATGCACACTGCTGTGACAGCTGTCACAATACAATCTAACAAAATTGTTTCAAATGAAGTTAAAGACAACTAAGTGCTATGAGAGCCCTCTTATGGAAGAAAACAAACTTTTGTCCAACCAATATTTTTGACCACCCACTATGTGCCAGAAATTTTGCTAAATGCTAAGGGAAAATGTAATGTATATAAATATCTGCCTCATGGTAGAAGCTTAAAAATATAAGAACTTACTTCTCTTTTTCTTTATGATTGTGAACATTGTCCATAGTAAGTAAGCAACAAAATTTTGTTATCATCATTCCTCCTATTTGTATGTCTTTGTTTTATAAGAAGCACAAAGGAAAAATCATTATAGATTACCTTTATAAACTAGCATTATTAGGGCTTATTCCTATAAGGATACCCAGGTGGTTTTTTCATTGAGTGTTTCAAATATTAATTATTCATATGAAATGGGCTAAAAGAGGAAAGTATCTCAGATATGCTGCTGTGTGTGATTAAGATCATTGTTAGTGGGCATATATGCTCTCTATTGCGCCCATTATAAATAACTGTACATGTGTCAAATACCTTTGACATTCTTATTATTTCAAAGATTTTTGTAAGCATGAAACATTAACATTTTACATATGGGGATGGAGAGGTTAAATCATTTGCCCAAGGTCACTCAGTACATCAGTGACATAATTACTAGTTAGGCTTCCAATGCCATGGTCCTCCTGCCTCTTCCCTCTCCTTGAGAGAACAGTTGCCTACAGTGATGCCTACTTGCCTTTTACTCTTAAGAAAGTACACTGAAAAAAAGTATTTCTTGCATTTTTCTCCCAAATCAAATTAATCAGAAAATAAAATTAAAGCACATTTATTTAGCAGAAAGCTACTCTTGCCATTAATGAGAATTTTATTAAATATAATAAAATATTTCAGGCAATTCCTTTCTTCCTGGTGTTTTTTTTTTCTCTTCCTTTCTCAGACTTATTGAAAAGCATTTTTATTAGTGCAATAATAGGCTCCGGGACATGCAATTATATTGAGATGCTGACACTTTCCTGTTAGTTGCAGCCTTTGGCCTGAGGCCAAACAGTGAGCCCAACCATATGAGTTTCTCTGCAAGCAGTCCTGGCATGCCATTCCTGTGCATTTGTCCTTACAGCAACCTCCAATTTTCACCCACTGTAGAGAGAATTAACTAATTTTTCCTCCCAGTGCAATTGATCCAAATAGATACTTCCATTTCTTTTTTAGGGAAAACCAAAAGTTCCTTATGAAATTTTTGGAGGACATAGTTAAGGACAGAACTGATTAGAGAAGCTTTACTTCACTTTCATTTGGGGAAGTATCATAAAGTGTTTCATTGCTTTATGAGTCATTTACAAACATGAAATGCAAATGCTTGTGCCTGTGCCATGAGTTTTCTTTATAGCTTTCTCTTCTGTGCATTTTTTATTACAAATTCTCCTTCTTCCAAGCTCTGAATCAGAGCATTTTGGAGTAAAATCTAGATATCTACTATAAATAAAATACAGAAACCTAACCTCTGGAACTTTTTAAAATTTTTCAGGCAAGTATAAACCATCCTTAAAAAAGAAAAAAGAAACCAACGGTGGATGCTTCTGAGTCCACTCCCACTTTTTGTTTAAAGAAACAAAGTCCCCGGTCTTCTCCCACTTTGCTAGATTCTGTGCCTTAGACCTGCCGCACATATCCCAACCTCCTTCCTGGAAATGCTGCAATGTTGTTAAAAAACCCACATACAAACCTTATAAACTTTGCTTTTCAGTTAGGTGTAAAGAATGAGGACATACACACACAACAAGACTACGCCCTCCAATGGTGTCTCTGGCCTGAATGTGAACTAAAATAAAGGGCAAAGTTGGTTCCCGCCTTCCCCCGCCTGATGATGACCTTCAACCCCCGTAGGTCCAAAGACCATTTCAGCAAAGCCTGGTGGTGTTATGAGTGTCATTTCCTTAGACAGGAGATCAAGTCTAGAAACAGTAGCCTTTCAGACCTAAATTTGATGTGAAGGACTTCTGAAGGAGGTCCCAAATATTCGTATTTATTTTGAACTACAGTGCCCCAGCACTGACCATATTTCCCTTTCCTTCCTCATGAATAAGGCCATTCCTGGTTTCCTGGGGCCATTTCCATCCTATTTGATTAGCACCCTGACTGAAGTGTATCTCTCACAGTTTCCTTTCCTCAGTACTGACCTGCTTTAATGTGGTCAGACCTCCTTGGAAGCAGAGCACCGCACCCCACCACGTGATGAAGATTCTCATCTGCGCTTTGAAACACCGATGCCAGCCCAGAGCAGGACCAGTAGGCACTCCCTTGGATACTAACTGACTTCTGCACACCTTCTTTTAGGTTGGCCCTACAGCCAGGTACTAGACAACTGAAACTCCAGTCCTACCCAGCTACCTTCCTAAGATGCCACATTCCTCTGAGGTAGTCTCAGAGTTCAAGTAGCACAAAAGTCAGGGATGATTGCATAAAGGAATGGGAGTCTCTAGGAGTCTCTAGGGTCCAACCTAGCTGTAAGGTGGGGAAAATTTAGTTGCACCCAGAATAGCATTTTTGTAACAGAGGGAAATTACGACAAGGTAGCTGCTGCTGCTGTACTAACCACCATATCAACTCCATTTTGGCATCACAGGGAGTTAAGACAAAGGAATGAAAACTGCTTGGGAGACAGGAATGCATAAGGGCCTGGTGAACAGGTAATAAGTGAGACTCCAAGTCCCCTCTGTCTCACGTATAGGTTCTAAGTTAAAGAGCCACATTCCCACACCAATAGAGCAAGAGAATACAATCTACACATCAGCTTTTAAGCATTCACATGTTACTCTGTTCTTTTATATCATCATAATATGATCTACAATATAAAGTATAGAAATATATATATTTATATATGCAGATGGATGTATGTATACACCGTAATTTGCCATGTACAATGTGCACCCATGTTTTTGGCCCAAACTTTCAGGGAAAAAACCTTTTATTTTAATTTTTTAAATTCAATTTTTTATTTATATTTAGAAACAAAACTGATTATCATATTCCAGGGCATTATTTTGCATGCTGATATTGACATTGCTTTCTAGAGTTACACTTTTAATGTGTAAGCATAAATAAAAGAGTTAAAAACATTTCTAGATACGGAATTAATACTACCGATGTATAATGTTCATCCTTATTTTTCCCTCAAAAACCTGAGCAAAAAAGTATGCATTATACAAAGCAAAATACAGTATATTATATCACATACACACGTGTGTGTGTATATGGGGATGCATCAGATTTATCACAGTACCCACTGGAACCTCTCTTATCAGTGAAGACATGCTCATGTTTTCTACCTCTCAACAACATACATACCCCTCTACTGTAAGCTCCCTGACAGTTCTCATAATTTACATGAGTTCTGTTCCCTTCGTACCTGCCTCCGACACTCAGATTACGGGTCTTAGCTGTCTGGGTTGTTCTATCTCCTAAGCTCCTCCTTCTGTCACTGGTCAGTGCGTCCCTTATTTGCCTTCACCTGGAACCAGCTTCCTAGCCTCGTCACCCACCGATATTTCACCACTTTGTTTAAATATTCTACTCATGGGTAAGAAATAATCCTGACATAATTTTGCCTTATAAATCTCAGGCGAGAATATCCAATTTTTTTTTTTTGTCAAATTTCTTCTCTGTTTTTATGTAGAGCCCTAAAATGACATGGACAAGACTAAATGTAAGCATGTATAACTAATAAATTTTCTTCTAAATTAACATTAAAATCAGTATGTGGATAATAATTGCCATTCATACCAGTAATGGTATTAATTTTGAAGCTAGAACTAGATTGGGAATTATAGAAATTGGGAATTACTTATTTAATTGGAATCCAGTTATATTAAAAATATTGCAGAGAACTTCTTTCTATTGTACACTAATTTTTACTATGCTTGAGAAATATACATTGGTCACATTTTACATAGAGAATGAGTAAAAATTTTGCATAATAAGAGTATTACTATTTAAAGACTAAATGTCACCTCCAGGCAGAAATAAGGAAAATACATATTTAATATTTGGTCTACTTGACCCACCAAGTTTAAATTGTAGCATTGTTAGCAAAAAAAATATTATTTAGGAAGAGTCATTGCTTCAAATTTTGAACATAAAATGAGACTTTACTGGTATTTCTTAACAGATGTTAGATTTTCTACTAATCACAAAATGAGCAAATAGGGCTCAAAGCTAAGGAAAAGCAAGAGCTTGACACCTCCAAATTTTAAAGAGTTTTACCAAAGATTGGAGATGGATCCCTTTCCCAAGACTTACTAAGAGTCTGCTGACTCCAATTAACTCCTGCCATCCTACCAGTCTCTCTGTTGTCAATATTAGCCATGCCCAGGAAAAATGAGGAAGAAAGACATTGGGATCATGAGTCTTATGGGAAATTCAGAGTTGCACAGTTCATTTGGGGAGAAAAAAAATTCTCCTGCCTCTTCATGGGGAGGAGAAACGGGTGCCTTCCCCCACCAAACAAATGAGAAGGAATCCAAGAAAATCACTTGTGAAGTTGAGAGGAGGCTGCGCAGAGAGGAAGGTGATATCATGGAATATCACTCTTCAATGCGACGGCTCCTGAGCCCACAGACTTGTTTATCGCATCAGTGCCTATTTCAAGATGAACAAAAACAGAGAGAGAGAGAGAACTGGAGAGATGGATAGCAGGGTGAGGACAGCTGGCAAGTTCATACCAGTTTTTCCTGAGGCAAGTGAACCCTGCAGAGCATAGCTGGGCCTAAGCTATCTAATCTGAATTCCACCCTAGAGGAAGACTGTCATTCCAACCTGAACCCGCACAGCAGGAAAGACAGAGTGAGGGAGCCCCTCCTTTCCCACCAAGTCACTCACATGCCCTCAGAGGAGAGAGCCTTCAGATGCCCACCATGCTGGGGCCAATGAAATGGAAACCAGAGAAGCAGTGAAAACTGGTTAAGAGATAATTCCCTTTCCCTCATCCTTTCTCTCTCCCTCCCACAATGCCAGAGGGGGTAGATCCAGCATAAGGAAGAAGACAGACATTTGGAACGGACAGTGTGAGACCCTTCCTTCCAACATGCTAGAGTGAGAAGAAGAAAAGGGAAACAGATCTCATACCTTTCCTTACTTCTGGCCAACCCTGCTCTGAAAGGAGGGATGGTGATACAATTCAAACCAAACCACGAATTAAAGGTTTTAAATGAACTAAACTGAATCAGCCCAGAAAGTTAAGCAATTTGCCCAGGATGTGTCTATGGGATCCACAACCCAGACAAAGATTCTTAATCGTACGCTTGAAGGCAGACCTTAAAATGTTAATAATCTACT
The DNA here is from genome assembly GCA_004026545.1 of Mormoops blainvillei. Classification (NCBI taxonomy): domain Eukaryota; kingdom Metazoa; phylum Chordata; class Mammalia; order Chiroptera; family Mormoopidae; genus Mormoops; species Mormoops blainvillei. The sequence continues at coordinate 443,097 of PVJD01000196.1, read as the reverse complement.
TGGTTGAAACTCTTCGATATATTTTTATAGACTCTAAGCATGAATTTGCATAATTTGGATTTGTATCAAATTACTACTGTGCACTTTACTTTAGAAAAGTATAATGTTTTAGAACTTGAGTAGGTGGATATAGCAGCAGCCACCAAAATGTCTTGACAAGGGATATTTATGAATCTAGCCCAGATGTAGGAATCTGTAGCCATGCCAGATGGTAACCAAGACTTTATGCTCAGCAAAGTTTAACTGTGCTGGGCTCAGTCCCCTCAAGTACAAACTCTCAGTGTTATTAACTAGTAAAATAAATGGTTTATTTAATATTCTTGTCTTATTGTGTCCAAAAAAAAACCCTGATAAAATACCTCTGCTGCAACCAGGAGGTACTGGTCCAAAATTTTTCTGTTGTAAATTCTAGGCTGATGTCCCATTCACAATTCAGCCATGAGTCAGTTTTAAAATGAACAGAGCTACAAGTGCAATCACTGCACAATCATGATTGCTATGGTTGTATAAACCTAACTATCTAAGTTTATATCCAATTTGATTAGCTTCAGAAAGGGCAGAAATCCAAGCTTAATACTGATGGTGAACAAGTATTATATTTTGATTGACTTTTCTGTGCTTCTGAAGATTAAGGAGCCCATGTTATTTGAAACTGGAGTCCTTCATTTTCTCTCATGTTAACAGCAGACAGTTGTGGTATGAATGTAGCCCATCAAAGCCCTCTGATAGCAGGAGTCACATTAAAACAATAGCAGGTCAAACAGCAAATAGGACCACATTGCACAAAGTGCCCTTGCCCGTGGCTTCTGTCTTCAGCAGGACCAGCAATACATAGGTAGTGTATCAGAGGTTAGAACAGCTTATATCCAAGGATTAAAAAGGAAATTCCAATCTGCTTAAGGTATTTTCTGTTATGGTTATATTAATTAATGAAATCAAAATACAAACACCCAAATAATTACATCTCTGTAGTTGGAAGTAAAATTGATATCCTAATGATAATTGATAAAAAACAAGAACTAATAATGTGATTGGATGCAATAAAAAATATAAAGTAGGAATTGATGTCAGCCTAGAAACACAGGCTTTATGAAATAATGATGATTTGCTTTCTTTTTTGCTTGCTCCATTCAAATAGCTTTTGCTATAAATTTATCATTTAGATCCATATAAACAACCAATCAACTTCTTTTATTTTGTCTGGACTTCTCTAGACTTTATTTAGAAGGAAGAGAAGTTTTATGTAAGCAATTTAACTCCATTTTTCTCAAAAAAAGCATTTTTTATCTACAGAATTCCAAAGAGACTGTCCTTATTATAGAGTTAACTCATCCTATGCAACTGTTCCCATCGACTTTGGAGCCGGTGACAATGTGACTGTCTAAGTATTCTAATGATTCATGATGGGAACCAAATTTAGCTACAGTTTGCTTTTCACTGTACTGACACTCTATTTTGAATTAATCAAAAATAAAAGTGCAATCTGTTGTTCTGACCTGAACAGACACAAATAATCTACAAAGTTCAAAAAACTAATTTTAATGTTAAAAATAAATATATGTATTTAGTCTATGTAAATTCAGATTTTTCAAAAAGAAATGACAGAAAATAATCTGCAATAATTGTTTCTTAAATTGTTTCTTAAATTGTTTCAATAAAACTTGGAAAAAGCAGAAAACTCATGAGAACATCCAATCTCATAAGGTTTCTAGTTTCATATTTAGGCTAAAGGTCAGTAAAGGCTCTACATTCTTAATTAATTACTTAATTACTTAACTTGAAAGTCCTTGTCACATGTCAAAAGGAAGGGAAGGGAAGGGAAGGGAAGGGAAGGGAAGGGAAGGGAAGGGAAGGGAAGGGAAGGGAAGGGAAGGATAGAAGAAACAAAAATGAAATCTCATCTACAAAGATTAGCAAAAAATACTGCAATACTTCTGTGAGTAAATAGATATTGTAGAAAAAGAGCAAGGACTATTGTTCAAAATTGGTGTCATTAGAAGAAAGTTTACTTTTTGTCAATAAATATAAATTGCCACAATGTACCAGGTACTATCCTAGATGCTAGTGGAACACGAATGAAACACATAAATAAAATTTACCTCATAATAGAGCATGTATCCTAGTAGGAGAGGCAGATAATTAACTATGTAAACCAATACATATGCTGCAATGGTAAGTAGTAATAAGAACTATAAGAAAAAATAAGCTGTAGCATAGAGAGATGTGGGTGCAGAAACTTTTATAAAAAGGTTAGTCAGGGAAGACTTCTCAGAGCAGGTGACCTGTTTGTAGAAAAACTTGGGATATGACAAAGAGCCAGGGAAGAGCACAGGGGAAGATCCCTTCAGGAGGGAGAATAAAGAGAACCATGGTAGGAATTTTCTCCTGATTACTCACATCTTCTGATTCACATGCCAGCCTCCTCTAACTCTCACTGATGTGCTCAAACTTTATCAGGTTTTTTGTGATAATTTCTTACTAAATAGTGGTTATGTTTTCAGTGCATTTAAATCCACATAACATAAATGTACCTCCCTTTTAATATTTTTTTAAGGGCTGGAAAAGATGTTGGAAGCAAAGTAATTCATACTCTTATTTTACAAATGTGGAAACTAAATCCCCAAAACCTATATGTTCTGTGTACTGTCACATAACCAGCTGAGAGTAGAACCAGGAGTAAATATAAATCTTAGCATGATACTTTTCACAGCCTATTGTGCCTTGTATCAATATCATTTCCTCAACTAGACTCTGAGTTCCTTAGGAGAGGAAAAACAGGAAGGAAGGAAGGAAGGAAGGAAGGAAGGAAGGAAGGAAGGAAGGAAGGAAGGAAGGAAATATATATGTATAGTCTATTATAGTACCTTCGATAAAACTGGTAGTCATTAAATATTTTATGAATGAACTACTCTTCTATGTCAGCTATTTTCCAAACTCCCCAAATTTCCTTAAGTCTTCTATAATCTCTGGTGAAGCTGTGTTGTGTCTCCTAATAAAATTCCTCAGTAAATAGGCAGGGATCTACTTCACTTACAACTGTATAGGATTTAGATCCAAATGGTTCATGATTTAATTGGAAATGAAGACAATATAAAGAAGAATCAAGTAACATGCTCATTTTATGTCTCGGTGGTCTTGCTGAATAATATGTAATTTTGGTGGTGGGCCCTTAAGGAAGAAATTTATGCTTATTATAAAGACCCAAACACATTTTTGGCTTGAAATAAATAATCAACATTGATAACAGCCAAAATTTAGGCAATGTGCTCTCAAGAAAATATATTGGTCTCCTTTTAATTGGCACATATGCTATTAATAAACATTTTCTTGCATGCAATATTAGGCTTCCTATATTGTTATACTTGCAACATGTATAACCCAAATTAGATCTACAAAGGCAATTATCATTTGAGCTACATAATTTGTCAATAATAACAGGCATGGAAAATACATAACTGGAGTAGTTGACATTTCTTAAAGTAAATTCTTCCTAAATTTGTTCTTCCCTTACATAAGCAATATAAAAAGGAATTAAACTCTTGCAGAAAGACAGCAATAAAAAAAAAATGACCTGGTTTTCTGTGCCCAAGTTCCCAGTACTTCGCGCACCGTAAGTTAAAAGTCTCAGCTTTTCCACCATGCAATTCAGAGAATGTGGTGGGAACAGAATGTGAGACAACTCAGCTGGAAAATATCTTAGATGAAATATTTTTGTCGAGCACTTTTCTCATGTGAATTTGCCTCTAGTTTGGTATATACCAGTCACCAGAACATGGCATTCATTTTACTTTATGTCTTGAGGATTTTTCTTTAATCAACAAACTGGCAGCATAAGCCAGCAGAACAAAAGCAAAAAACAATGCAACCACGTTTAACAACAGCTGTATCTCTTACCGGGTCAATAAAGGAGAGTCAAATTTTAATATCCTCACAGGTCCTTTGCTGTGATAAATGGCAATGAGGAAAACTCCTTAAGGCTCCCTGCCTAGTTGCCTTTCTTCTCAAAATCAGATTCATTATTACCCACGAGGATTCATTTTTTTTAAAGATACATGTCAAGTTTGATAGTTTTTTATTCAAAGTGAATAATAACAATCTAAATACTAAAAGCATGTTTTCTCCCAGATGTACTGATGCCTCAACAGGTTCTTTTTTATATCAAGGAAAACAAAGCTGTGCTTTGTTTAACTGCTTATCAGACTTACAGCTTGTAAAGCTGATGTCCTGGACAGAACAGCAGCTTATCCAGTAGGTGTCATCTGATCAAAAATATTTCACGCACACAAAAAAGTAAGAGAACAATATGAAAATGTGATAGCTGGACAATAAATTTAGAAATTAATTAACTCCTTAATGATGAAATAAAATTAAACTTATCTTGATTTCCATTAAAAATTTATATTCTAGAGCAGTGGTTCTCAACTGCTCTTCAGTCTAATCATTCTAGGATAATCATCTCCATGAGTGATTCTAAGGTGCAACCAGAGATGGGAAACATTATAACATATTAACAAGAAAAACTAAAAGAGGAAGTTAGATCTAACTCCAAATAATTTCTTGGAATATAGCAACAAACCAAAAAGGAAAAAGAAGAGAGTTTTAAAAATCTAACCCAATTCATCCAAATGGTCACTTAACATTAACACTAATCAGTAACCAACCATGTTCCTGTAGAAATTAATCTTCAAAATTGTTGCCAACCCCTTCCCTATAGCTGCCAGCCCCATCAGTGTCATAACCCCACTTCCACAGAGTACAAGGAACATTTGTCTCTCAGTCACTGCTGTTACTGAGCTGCATCAAGTCTGGCTTCAAAATTGCCAAGAATCACACAGGACACAAAGGAGACAATTATTGCCTGCCTATTTATGATAACACTGCTTGTGCAACCCTAGAAACCCTTTAGGAGATTAGCCTGCAAAAAGAGGAGGTCATCTCTGCTGAAAATTTGTGGTTTTTTGCAATTACTTGAGGTAATGTTTGCTCAAAGACCCAGGATTTCTCACTTTTGTAACAGTTACCAAGATTCTAGGATAGGTGATTGAAAGAACGAGCTGATCAAGATGTTAGTCCTTAGACTTTCACTTTTTTCTCCATAACTTTAATGAGGTATAATTGATGTAAAAAAAACTACACATATTTGATATATACAATTTGATGAGTTTGGACATATTTTTACACTCATGATGCTATCACTACAATCAAGGTAATAAACCTATCCAACACTTCCAAGACCTCTCTTGCAACGCTTTGCTTGTTTTTATGGAGGGTGGAGGTGGGGGTTGAGGAGAGGTTTGTTTTTTTGTGATGAAAACACTTAACAAACTTTTAAGTACATGATACTATATTTTTTTATTGTTGTTCAAGTATAGTTGTCTCCATTTCCTCCTACCACTTGCCCCCGTCCCCACCCATCCTCACCTCCCGCCCTCGATCCTACCCCACCTTTGGCTTTGTCCATGTGTCCTTTATACATGTTCCTTGACTTAATCCTTCCCCTTCTTTCTCCCATTACCCTTCTTCCCCATCCCTTGTGGTCACTGTCTGTTTGTTCTTTATTTCCATGTCTCTGATTCTATTTTGCTTGCTTGTTTCTTTTGTTCATGAGGTTCCATATATAGGTGAGATCATACGGTATTTGTCTTTCACCACCTGGCTAATTTCAGTTAACACAATACTCTCCAGTTCCATCCATGCTGTCGCAAAGGGTAGGTGCTCCTTCTTTCTTTCTGTTGTGTAATCCATGTGTGAAGGTACCACAGGTATTTGATCCACTCATCTACTGATGGGCACTTAGGCTGTTTCCAGCACTAGGTTATTGTAAATAATACTGCTATGAACACTTGGGTGCATAGATTCTTTTGAATTGGTGTTTCAGGATTCTTAGGGTATAATCTCAGCAGTGGAATTGCCAAGTCAGAAGACAGTTCCATTTTTAGTTTTTTGAGGAAATTCCAACTGTTTTCCACAGTGGCTGCACCAGTCTGCATTCCCACTAACAGTGCACAGGGTTCCTTTTCTCCACATCCTTGTCAGCACTTCTTGTTGGTTGATTTGTTTATGATGGCCATTCTGACTCATGTGAAGTGGTCTCTCACTGTAGTTTTAATTTCCATCTCTCTGATAGCTAGTGATGCTGAGCATCCTTTCATATGTCTCTGGGCCCTCTGCATGGCCTCCTTAGAGAAGTGTCTGTTCGGGTCCTTTACCAGTTTTTCAGCTGGATTGTTTCCTTCCTGGAGTGGAGTCATGTGAGTTCTTTATATATTTTGGAGATGAACCCTTGTCCAAGGTGTCATTGGCAAATATATACTGCCATACTATTGGTTCCTTTTTCACTTCGCTGATGTTTTATTTAGCCATGCAGAAGTTTTTTAATTTGATGAAGTCCCATTTGTTCATTCTTTCCTTTATATCCTTTGCTCTAGGGGAACATATTGGTGAAAATATTGCTGCATGGAATATCTGGAATTTTCCTACCTATGTTCTCCTCTAGGACTTTTATGGTGTCATGACTTATATTTAAAGTCTTTTATCCATCTTGAGTATATTTTTGTGTATGGTGTAGGGTGATGGTCAAGTTTCATTTTTTTGCACATACCTGTCCAGATCTCCCAACACCATTTGCTAAAGCTATATTTACTCCATTTTATGCTCCTTCCCCCTTTGTCAAATATTAATTGGCCATAGAGACATGGGTTTATTTCTGGGCTCCCTGTTCTGTTCCATTGACCTATATGTCTGTTCTTATGGCAGTACCAGACTGTTTTCATTACAGTGGCTTTGTAATATAGTTTGATGTCAGATATTGTGATCCCTCCTACTTTGTTTTTCTTTCTCAAAATTGCTGAGGTTATTCAGGGGTTGTTTATAGTTCCATATAAATTTTTGAAATATTCCTTCTATATATGTAAAATATGTCATTGATATTTTAATAAGGATTGCATTGAATCTATAGATTGCTTTGGGTATTATGGGCATTTTAATGATGTTAATTCTCCCAACCCATTAGCACAGTATATGCTTCCATTTATTTGTGTCTTCCTTATTTTCTTTTTCAGTGTTCTGTAGTTTTCTGAGTTCAGATCTTTTATCTCCTCGATTAGGTTATTTCCTAGGTACTTTATATTTTCCTAGGTCTTGCTGTTATAGCAAATGGGATTTTTTTCCTGACTTCCTGTTTCTTATATTTCATTGTTGATGTACAAAAATGCCTTTAATTTCTGAATATTGACATTGTATCCTGCTGTTTTGCCAAATTCACTTATTACATAGAATAGTTTTTTGGTGGAGTCTATATGGTTTTCTGTGTACACTATCATGTCATCTGCAACAATGACAGTTTTACTTCCTCCTTTCCAGTTTGGATGCCTTTTATTTCTTTTTCTTGTCTGATCCCTGTGGCTAGAATCTCCAATACTATGTTGAATTGAAGTGGTGAAAGCAGACACCCTTGTCTTGTTCCTGATCTTAATGGGAAAGCTTTTAGTTTTCTCCCATTGAGTATGATGTAGGTTTCTCATATATAGCCTTTATTATGTTGAGGTACGCTCCCTCTGCTCTCACTTTGCTGAGTGTTTCTTATCATAAATGTGTGCTATACCTTATCAAATGCTTTTTCCGCATCTATTGATATGACCACGTGATTTTTGTCTTTCCTTTTGTTTATGTGTTGTATTCTGTGTATTGATTTATGAATATTGTATCATCCTTGCATCTATTATAGATAACTTTCTATTTTATTCTATGAATATATATGTTGTCTTAAAAAATTAATTTTTGCTTCATTGATAAACATAAAATGTTATTAAGATAATAATACATTGTATTTTTGTAATTAACCATGTCTCTAATGATCCAAATATGTGATGAAGTCTAGCTTTTATGGTGAGAGAATAAGCCTAATCTAAAAAAAATAAAAATTAAAAATGTTAAAACATGGACTATTGCATGACAGTTTGAGGGGTTTTTGTCCAAGCTTGTCTACTTCCAAAAATGGAAATTTAGGAATCAGGTAGATCTAATTCTGTCATATGCTAGATGTGCAATAACTGTAGAAAAATTAGTCACATTTTCTTCCTTAATAAAATAAATAGAGTATTAACTTTCAAAACTGTGAGAAGCAACATATAAAAGAAATGCCCACATTCATATACAATACATTGTTGAAATTATAAACAGAAATGGAATATGAGAAAAGTGCCATAATGTTCCATGTCACTGTATGTATAAGAGTTATTATTAAATAATAATGATGATGGTGATCATAATAATAATTTTACAATAATAATTATGATTAAAGTCCAGAATTATACTTTGCAATATATTCCCATTCTTATATATGATCTTTATTTTCTCCACAATTGATTTCACAGGTTTAGACAAAATTTTTACTACTTTCATGAAAATTAATGGTTTCCACATATGCCTTAATTGTACCTAATTTATGAGACCCACATCTATTAAGACTAGTAATAACATTTTTCTATTTCCATAAAACAGTTGAAAAAATGTAATAAAATATCCAAACCGTTGCACTAATTGCCAAAGTGAGCAATAGTGCCAAACTCAAATCACTGACTAGTTAGCAACACTGGATATCAAAATATCCAATTATCAGCTCAGGTGTTGATGTTGCAATTCACTGTGGAAGAGATGATGCACTGTCTCGTAATGTAGCCATTAGCCACATGGGACTATTTAAATTTAAATTTAAAATAATTAACATCAAATAAAATTTTAAATTCCTCAGTCTTACTAGCCATATTTCAAGTGATCAGTAGCCACATGTGGCTAATGGTTAGCACATCATACGGTGTAGAGAACATTTCCAACATCAGAGAAAATGCAATTGAATACAGCTGGTCTAGAGACTTTTCCATGTGTAATGTTTGAAATTGCAAATGTTTTCTGAATTCTGTCAGTTCTTACTCATTATGTTTCATCCCTTTCTTTCCAGTCTCACAGCTATTACCTTGAAAGTTTAGCATCTTCATGATTTAGCTATTACAATAACCTGTAAATTGCCACGCTGTTTCTAGTGTCTTCCCCAGCTAATCCATCTTATAAAACAAATGTGATTAATTTTTTCTATCAATGCCTTTTTACCCACCAAAACTTCGTGTCTTCACCTTGATTATGGTACACGTCCCAAGCAAAAGCGTTTAGTTGATAAGTATCTTCCATCAGTTGGCTTCTTTCCTTCTCCCACAGTGGGATTCAAAAACCTATGCAAGTCCTCTGCTCTACCACAAATATCAGTTCATTGTCCTCTAGTTACACTGTGTCCACTTCCACTTTTGCTAAAGCTATTTTTTTCTATCTGGAAATATTTATAGATTCTTCTCCCATATAGCAGTCCCCTCTCATCCACAGGGGATATGGGTTCTAAGAACCCAGTGGATGCCTGAATCTACAGATAGTAACAAACCCTATATAAATATCCTTGAAATACCTATGATAAAATTTATAAATTAGGCACAGAATGAGACTAACAGCAATAACTAATAATAAAATAGGATAAGTATCATAATATACTGTAATAAAAGTTATATGCATGTGGTATCTCAAAATATCTTACTGCATTACACTCATCCTTCTTGTCATGTGAGATGATAAAATGCCTACAGATGAGATGAAGTGAGGTGAATGACAGGCATTTTGGCATAATGTTAGGTTACTATGACCTTCTAGCAATATGTCAGGAGGATCATCTGCTTCAGGTAATCTTAGATCCTTGAACCCTGATGATGCCGATGGTCAGATGTCAGAAGCAGAAGATGTCGATGGTGGGGGAAATTTAATGTTTTCAGGCCAAGGTTGACTGCTGGTAACTGACACCAAGGATAAGCAGGTACTATTATATTTGACTGTTATGTCATAATCCTATCAAATACAGTTTAAGTCTGACTTTATCCATACAGCCGAACTTGACCAACTCATACCACAACTGTCTTTAATAACCCATGTCAGTCATCTCTCTGAGGATAGTCCCCACTGACTATTATATTTTGTGATGTTCATTGTAACTCCTTACATTCAAGAAATTTACATTCTGTTTATTAGAATAAAATTATATCTCTATAAACAGCAACCAAGACCTGTGAGAGTTTTTTTTTGTATATCCTATAATATCTGCAATGCATCTATCATGAAGTATATTTTTAAAAATAACAGATACAAATTTTATCTGAAAAGAGGAGTAAAAGGGTGAAGAAAAACAATATTTCTTCAGCATAACTCTGGATCTTCCCACACCTTCAGGGTTAAGTATTATTAGTTCCATTTTACAGATGAGGTTCAGAGAAGTTAAGTAAATTGTCCTAGGTTATAGCTAAGAAATGGCAGATCAGAAATTTTTAAAACAAAACAAATTCTAAAGCTCATGATCTTTTAGTTCAAAGACCTATCTCCTTCAATAAAGGATCGATGCTTTTTCCTTGAGAGCCAGTACTTTGTAAAAGTACTCATGGTTCATGAAAGTTATTGCTATGATTTCAATCTTTCTCTGCCCTTGTAATCATGATCTTCGGGAAGTTTTACCCTGTAATTGAATTAAAAGCAGGCAGTCCCCGTGATTTTCTAGTCTTTTTTTTTTTGTAACAGAAATTCCTGTGACAATTTCTCCCTTCATTCAGAAATTATAATATTTAATCCAATATATTAATTAACACTTTAAACTTCATTTATGAGTAAGACTCTCCCCACTGCTCTTCAACTGAGGCTGGCAGCAGGTGGACCACCTAACTTCAGGAATAAAACATGGTCTATTTCTTCTCTCTTTCCCTCACTTTCTCTTTTCCTCACTTTTTTCTTTCTCCTTTTCTCTACAGCTACTGTGTCTTGACCTTCCAGGATCAAATGCGTGGTATGAGGGAAGAGAGGTAAAAGAGACAGGAAACCTCTTACTTGACTGTCATGAAAAGGTCCCATGCCCTTTGAGCCTGGAAGATTCATTCTCTCATGTTTGCTTTTACAGATTCTTTGGACACTTCATGCTGGGCACCTGCAAATGTGATTCCCTTGTCCAAGGCAGTGCCTTACCTCTGGCTGGCTCATTCTGATTTTTCTGTGGTGGCTGACCTCAGGGACGTGCCTCTCAATCTCTCACGCTGGGGCCCCCTCACCATGATACATTGACTTCTTTTGCAGAGTCCCATGTTTAAAAGACTTCAAGCTAATGTTCCCACTGAATTTTCTACATGGCTACAATTCCTGCCTCATTGGCCCCCCAACAGAAAATTTCAAGATGCAATTCTTTTCTCTTAAAGGATACTTTCATTTAGGTGTCAGTCACATATCAGTCTACTCTGTCCCCAGTTTTAAGGAACACACAACCAGTTGTCTAAGTTGAACCTCTCTCACAAGACTCCAATCACTTCTGAGTTGAGGAGGGGTGATACTCACAGCATTTAGAGGTGTCTCTAAAACTCTTCTCACAAAATCCTGCTTCCTGGTTCCACAATATGGGTTTCAGTCAACTCTGTGGTTCTCAGATAGGGGGTCTCTCTCATAATTCATCTTGAATGTAGCCCCCAACATTTTCATGCCTCAGCCAAAATGAAAGGAAAAGGAATCCTATTTTAACATCCTACTACACATATTAAAGTGGAATTACCTCAGAATATAATCTCTGTCATAGGTTACACACCGTATCATGAAGTGGTGAATTAGTTCTCTAAAGTATCAGTGTCCTAGATATCAACTCACCCTGTATCCATTCAGTAGCCAACTATTTTTTCATGGTAACAATTCCTTTACTTTTTTAAATCACTCTATATATCATATTTAAATCTTCTATGTTTCTTGATTGGAACATGTAGTCTATTTAGATATAAGGTTGTTATCAATAGGTACTTATTCATTGCCATTTTTCCCTTTGTTCTTGTGTTCCTCTATCTATCTATCATATGTCTATCTATCTATCTATCTATCTATCTATCTATCTATCATCTATCTATCTATCTATCTAATCTTCTTAAAGACTCTTTAACATCTCTTGAAATGCTGGTTTGGTGGAGATGTGTTCTTTTAGCCCTTTTTTGGTCTGGGAAGCTTCTTATTTCACCTTCTATTTTAAAAGAGAGCTTTGCTGGGTAGAATAGTCTTGGATGCATGCCTTTGATTTTCATCAATTGGAATATTTCTTGCCATTCCCTTCTGGCTTGTAGTGTTTTTGCCAAATAATCAGCTGATAGCCTTATGGGAGCTCCCTTGTATGTTACTGTTTCCTGCTTGCTGCCTTTAATATTCTCTCTTTGTCTTTAAATTTTGCCATTTTTTAATGATGTGTCTTAGAATGGGCCTCTTAGGATTCATCTTCATTGGGACCCTCTGTGCTTCCTGGACTTGCATGACTTTCTCTTTCAACAAGTTAGGGAATTTTTCTGTCATTACTTTGTCATACAGGTTTTCTATGCCTTCCTCCTCTCCTTCTCCTTCTGGTATTCCTACGTATTTGCCAACAATACCTCAGACAAGGGTTTGATCTCCAAAATACATAAAGAATTCATGTGACTCAACACCAGGAAAACAAACAATCCAATTAAAAACTGAGCAAAGAGGCTAAACAGACATTTCTCCAAGGAGGACATACAGAGGGTCCAGAGACATATGAAAGGATGCTCAGCATCACTAGCCATCAGAGAGATGCAGATTAAAACTACAATGTGATCCCACCTCACACAAGTCAGAATGGCCATCATTAACAAATCAGTAAACAACAAGTGCTGGACAGGATGTGGAGAAAAGGGAACCCTAGTGCATTGTTAGTGGGAATGCAGACTGGTGCAGCCACTGTGGAAAACAATATGGAATTTCCTCAAAAATCTAAAAATGGAACTTCCTTTTGATCCAGTGATCCCACTGCTGAGATTATACCCTAAGAATCCTGAAACAGCAATTCAAAAGAATCTATGCACCCCAATGCCCATAGTGGTGTTATTTACAATAGCCTAATGCTAGAAACAACCCAAGAGCCCGTCAGTAGGGGAGTGGATTAAATACCTGTGGTACATTTACACTTGGAATACTACGCAGCAGAAAGAAAGGAGGAGCTCCTACCTTTCACAAGAGCACGGATGGAACTGGAGAGTATTATGCTAAGTGAAATTAGCCAGGTGGTGAAAGACAAATACCATATGATCTCACCTATAGCAAGAACCTAATGAACAAAACAAATAAGTGAGCAAAATAAAACCAGAGGCATAGAAACAAGGAACAAACTGACAGGGACCAGAGGGGAGTGGAGAGGGGGATAAGGGAGGAAAGTAGGGGAAGGATCTAGTTAAAGAACAAGTGTAAATGACCCATGGACAACAGGGTAGGGTTTGACTGTGGGGGGAATGTGCATGGTGGGGCAGTGGAGAGCAATGGGGGAAAACTGGGGCAATTGTAATAGAACAACAATAAAAAGAAGTCTTCTGAGTATTTAATTATATTTGTTTGAATTTTCATCTCAAATGTCACTCCTAGCTTTCTCATTTCTTTCATCTTTCTCCATTTACCTGGATAATGTTGTTTAGTAACATTCCTCATCTCCACTCATTCTGAGTCAGAATGAGCAAAAAGTAGATATTGTTTTCTCTGTGTCTCTAATTTCAGATAAATTGCTAGTCTTATTGCAAGTAGTAATCTTTACTCATCCAGTTGTCTTTCACAAATAGAGCAAAGTAGAATCTGCTTCTAAGTTAAACAAAGAACAGAAATCAGAATGTCACATTATAACTGGCATATCCCAGAAATAATCAATATTGCCTTTTGCAAGTTCCTCCCACAGTTAAAGCAAATCCTGGTTAATGCTAGCCAAATCTTGACTAATTTGGCTTCAAGTTATTACCATACTTAATATCTCTGAATCAACACTGATGACTAAGATAAAGTGAACTACAAGAAATGATCAGTCTTCAATGCAAAACTTTTTCACTATGTGCCAACTATTGCTGGTGCACCTGTTTTATGTTCAGAGTGGGAAGAAAATCAAACAGACATGGCCAATTTTGAAAGAAACACAATGTTTTCAATATCTCAAAATAGCTCAGATACAAGGCATTGCTTCTACTACTTATTCAAACTACAAGGCTGATTAAGCATATGTGTAAGGCAGGCATGCAAATAAAAAATTACCTACTCACATCCCACCTTACTCCCTCAGGTTCCAGTTTCTTATCTTAGAATTGGTATTGTACCAAGCAGAGGCAGAGAAAAAAACAGCAATTCATGGAGTTTTCTTGGGGAACACACAAAGAAGTAATGTGAGAAGAATTTCAGAATTTCTGATACTGTGTTTGCAAGGGGCTCTAGAAATAATCTAACAAAGCCCTGTTTTTTCAGAGCGACAGACATCCACTCTTAATTCAAATACATTACATTGGTTAAGCTAACATTAATAGTACAATAAACCTGTGTGATCTGAAACCTGAGAAACAGAAAAACAGTGGAATTTATATTAACTAGAGTCAATTTTTTCCAAAGTTGTAATTCTAGAACAATAAGGGGCTGAGAAATTGGTGTTAGGAAAGTATTTTAAAGCATTATTAATGTGAAGAAAAGAATATCATTTAGCTAGAGAGTCCATACTAGGAAAGTGGAAATACAAAGTCATGTTCTGGATTCATTCCTTCAGCCAGTTTTGTGGGAGTCACAAGTCCTCCCAAGCCTCAGGACAAAACACAGGTTAGATGCATAGGTGAAGACTGAGACACACATCTGTGCAGATCAGGAATAGACTGTGAGTGACAAGATGACAGCAAGGCCCAGAATCAACCGTTAAGGGATGAACATGCTATACTGAGAATAAAGGGTGATTCAAAATTGAAGATACATCTCTAGTAGGAAAAGATATCCAGGGTTTTAGTACAAAAAGCTAAAGACTCAAACCAAGTTCAAGATTCAGAGTTTGTACTCAAGAAATATAGGACAGGAAAGGGTTAGGAGTCCCTATGGGTAAGGATTCATGTCCAAAAAGATTCCAAACACCTACCAGCAGGTTAATGATGAATGTAATGATATGATGCTTTGTGGAAAGTTGAATGTCCACCATGTTGTATGAACACTCTTCTAGTGATCAAAAATTTCATGTCAGTTAATCCCTAAGGGGGTATTTTTAATTTAGTTAATAAAATAACATTTTAAACAGTCCATCATCACTTTCTAAAACTATTAGGTTGCATTCGGTTGGGGGGCGGGGAGTGGGCAATGATCCACAAGTTGAATTTCAAATTAACTCAATGCAATATAAAGGAAAACAATTTTTTTAACTATCTGGGACAAGGTAACCAGGATACAATGATGTACAAAGCATGGGACTTGCCCTCATAGAACTCATGGCATAACAGTAAAAATATCCAAGCCATGAAAAATGTGCCAAGTGTTAGGAAGTGAATGCTTATGGGACTACTATAAGGGGAGTTCGATCTAGTACATGGAGTCAGAAGATGATAAAGTGATACCTAAACTGAGATTTGCAGAGTAAGTAGACGTTTGCCAGGTAGAAATTTTCAAATGTCACTATGACTGGAGAGTCTCAGCTGGCATTCACAGGAATTAACTTCCCAACAAACTGACTGAATTGTGAGACATAACATATCATTGTTGTTTTAAGTCATTCAGTTTGGGGACATTTTTTGTTTTGCTTTCGCATGGCCTAGACATGAATGGTTGTGATGAGCTAAAAAAAAAATTTTAAATTCGTCTTCTCTCCATCCTGAGACAATACTGACATCAGAGTCCGATTTTTTTATGTTTTCGTAGGCAGGAGTGTCCAATATTAAATCAGGCATTTAATTTTTCTGTTGCCACAATGATGGAGGGTACTCTTAGCATTTAGTGAATGGGGCCCAAGGATGCTACACTTCTTGCACCACAAACAAATATTCATCGTCTCTTTTGAATTGAGAATATCATGTCATGCATTCTATTAGGTGAAAAACCTAAGCTTAAGTTTCTTTTACATATAAACATGGACTATTCAAAAACAAAAACAAACCAAAAAAACCCAACATGGAGTATTCTTTATGCAGTTTTGATATCCCCAACATTTGAAGAAAGTAGTACTACTACAGAAAGCGAGAGAAGATGGTGTGTTACTTTGTTTGAAAGTGTACCTATAGTTGTTCATCATTCTGGAAAATCACATCGCTGACAGCAACACCACTCATGGTATTTGGCTGCTGGTATAATACAAGTGTCAGTTTGCATTTGTACCGTCAAATCCACAGGAACTTTTCAAATAAGGGCATACATCTAATTATCTTATGCCTTTTAGCATTGTTTTGCCTGAACATTAACATATAGAAATACATACCGTTTTAATATTAATCTTTTCATTTATTTTTCCTTTATATAAAAGCTGTAGCATTTTTTATTTTACACTATTAGGAAAGTAGAGGTGACATTTCCAAGTATGTATTGTAAAAAGAGAACTTTGGCTCAGAGAGGGTTGAGCTCTGAAGGAATGTACCCACCATAACCCATCAAATTCTTATAAGCATTTTTAAATGTTGGCATTTTAAAAGAAGGTGTTATCTTTGCATTCAGTTGATCACTTCCTCATTTTTCAGACAATTCCTTTAGACTGAGATATGAATTAAAGTGTGCAGTGTTTTTAGACAGTCCTAATGCGTCTAGTTATTGACTGCTGTACTTGTGTCTCATAGCCTCGGTGAATTCCTCAACAGTTTGTCCCCATGCTCACCACCCCACAACCCAAGCACAGAATCACTTGTATAGGATCTCTTTGGTCACTAGTGCAACCCAATCTTTTTCAGTCAGTGTTTCATTGGCCCTTCTATCAAAGATCAAAACTGTCTTCTCTGAACAACTCAAGCATGAATCAGCGTTAAGACTGTACTCTATCCATGCAATTTCCCTAAATTAACCTTTCTTGCTTTTCCCTGAATAATTTCATTTTCCATCTTTACTCACTGCTTTATCTATTGATTAGCCCCATAAAATTTCAAAACATATAATCCCTGTATCTCCAATTTCCTGACACTCTTACACTTCCTACGTTGCCCTCAACACTGCCCTCTCAGTCTCCTAACCCTCTGTCCTGGTAAGTAAATCTCAACTCAATGAGTCTCGAAGTCAGGCATCCACATCCTGACTATTCTGTCTCTTCTAACACAGACACCTGTAAACATCAGCCTACATAGAGTTCTGTTGAATTTTATGACAAATTCTTCCAGGAAAAAAAAAAAAGAAAAAAAATGTTTTTGTATAACCTTGACTTTTTGTGTAATTTAGGCAAATCACTTAACCTCTTTTTGCCTTAATATCCTGATATGTAAATTGAGGTTAATAAGAGAAAATTAATCTCATAGAGTTGTGAAGATTAAATTAACAAATATAGGTTAAGCAATTAAAACAGTGTTTACACATAGTAAGCACTATATAATATATCATTATTACACACAATTTCGGAAGTTATATTTTACAGTCTAGTTTGGTTTTTAAAGGCAATAATTTCAACTATACTTAGTAAAACACACTAACTGCCACTTAATTAGAAAATGTGCTGATTATACAAACATAAATATACAGTATAAAATTCTAGAGTCCCTCAAGAGACACAGAAGAAACTGGCCTATTTCCAGTGGAATTTGCTTCTACTCTAGCAGCCTGGGTGATGTAGTTGGCAACAGTCACTAAACAGATGTTGTGCTGGCCCTCGGCGTTCATTGAGGTTTTGGCCCAACTAAAGCACAGGTAAGCCCTTCAATTTGATGACATCATCTGAAGTTCATTCAAGATTGAAAAGCCATCACTGGGCTTTCTAGGAGCTTTCATTTTCTTAGGAATGGCTCATCATTTAGGCAATTGTTCTGTGTGCGACAAATTACCGTGGGCTTTAAAGCCCAGAGATGGTAAGAAAACAATTTGTCTTACCAGCATGAAAATTAATTCAAGTAATGTTTAACTCTCTCCCCACCCCCACCCCCACTCTCCAATCTGTGCTTTAATTAGACTGGTGAGGGGGAACCAGACAATAAAATGAAACGAGTCATAAACTTCATTTCACTAAGCCTCTAGCAAGCTTCTTTATCAATTGCCTACCCAACATCCCTTGAGTGATAAGCTCATCCAGTTGTGGAAATGTCCAAAATAGAATTCTAATTGGTATGGTCGAAGTCCCTATATCATGGTCAATACATCTCTCTGAGACTCTCAGAAAAGGGGCACATATATCTCAAGTATTTGGCTTCAGCAGTTAATATTGGGTGTAAGGAGGAAACGCAAACCCTGCAGAAGCAATGGGACTTAAATAACCAGAAGGGAGAAGGTTTAGGGAGATGCTTGATCCCGTGCTCCCACCACAGGCCTGGGTAGACTGTGGCCGTTGGGTAAAGGTAGGTGGGGGGAAGAGGCCAAGACATGGATTGTAACAATAGTAGGGGTGGCCAGGAGAGAAATATTGGGGGCCACACAATAGTCATGGATTTCAATAGCTGTTTGTTAGGACAAAGACATTTTTTTCCAAGGCTTTGGAAAGGAAAACCAGAGCTTAGATAGTACAACAAAGAAATACGCGGTCAAAATACAAGAATGAGAGATTTTGTCCTTATACTCTCCCTTTTCTCTTTCCCCTCTGTATCTCTCATCCCTTAACTGACCATAATATAAAACTACAATTTTGTATGACCTGTGAAATTTATATTTATGACTCCCAGTAGAACATAGATTAACCTAACTGGGTTTAGGAGTTTGGAGAGGAGGGGTTTTGGGGTTTCTTTTTTGTTTGTTTTTGTTTTTTTGGCTAATGATTATTGACCTTCTATAGAAAAAAAGTTACCCACAACTTTGAGTCGCTACTTTGCTAAAGCAGTGAATTGTGTAGCACAGTTGCCAATTTTCTTAAAGGGCATGCAATTTATCTTAACAAGTTAGTTGATTGAACATGTGAATTAACTAATAAAAAATTAGTCACTTGGATAGTTCACTCAATCAGAGTTAGTTACAAAGTCATAGAGGTAAAATAATGAATCCATTGACTAGCCAAGGATATTATCTTTGTTTCTCCCAACTGGTTATTTCTTAAACAAGAGATTTCAAAAGCATCTGTAGTGTGCTTTTTTTCCTTTCTTTAAAGAATAATTACCAAAAAAATAAAATTCAATCATTTTACATTTGTATGGGGTATTTGGATTCATAAGATATTTTCATATCATGGCATTTGACAATCACCACAATTCTGTAAGAGAGATAGAAAAGTCATTGTTTATTCAAAATTTTTAGATAAGAAAATTCAGACTCAGAATTTGTAACATTCCTAGCATTCATATAGTTATGATTGGCAAAGCTAGTGCTGAAGGCAGGGTCTTCCAGCTGCAAGTTTAGTGCATGTCCTCTATACCAGAGGACTTCAGTTAGAACCATCAGCCAAGGTAGGCCACAATTTGGCCAAATGATTTTGCAACCATGGAAGAGAGAAGGGCAAACTAAAGAGAAAGTACAATATTTAGATCTTTTATTTTCAAATAACATGCTTTCCTATTATTTAAAAATATGGACGTCTAATATGAGGAGACAGTCCTCTACTGTACTTTGTCTTTGTTAAAAAAAAAAAGATCCAAGGTGTTACATTCAGTTCTAGAAACCAATTTTCAAGAGTTATATTCACAGAATATAAGGAATGCTTTTACTTGAATGGTTCAAAAAAATATTAACAGAAAAGGAACGTCAGATAATCCTTCTACTGTACACCCAAATATAGTCAAACACATTCAGAATAGCCCACTACAACAATAAATTTTCAGTTTTTTGAAGCAAATCCTTGGGTTAATAGGCTGGGTATCCTCAACTCTTCTAACTTTCTTGAATCAATCTCCTTTACATTTAATAATTTTTTTAAAAAATCTTGATTCACAGTATCCATTGTCAACCACACTCCCCAAATATCCTTAAGGGTCTTTGCTGCATTATTATTTCCCTGCTCTCCCAATCGACCCAATTGTGAAATACAGTTGTCCCTCATAGTCTGTGGGAGATTGGCTCTAGGATTCCCCACATATACCAAAATCCACTGATGCCCAAGTCCCTTATATAAAATGGTGTAGTATATACATAAATGTTGCATATAGTTGGTTGAATCTGTAGATGCAGAGCCAGTGGATAGGGAGGGCCAACCACATGGTACTTTATTTCCATCAGTTCTTCCTGAGTACAAATAATAAAAGGAACTAGGGAACAAAAAGCAATGTGTGGAGTACATTTTAACTACAGGCTAAGTGTAATGTGTCTGAAGATAGAAGACAGTAATACGTGAAAGCTTAGTGCAAACCAAAAAATTAAAAATACATTCCAGACATCTCTATTCCCTAAGTGATTTTGCTATCTCTGCCACAACATTTTTTTTCCATAGGCCGCATCTTCTCTTTGACCCTGGGCGCTAGCAGTCTCGTGTCACTCTCTCTTCCCTCTCGTCTTACAGCTACTGGTTTCTCCCCTATCATTTGCCCATTACCCTCTCGTTCTTTGAAGCCCTTCAAAACACATTTTCTCATGCAGACCAAGTGAGCCCTCACCTTCCAGACCACATCCTAGGAGCTATCTTTTCACAATAAAATGCCCCCAATTATTTGTTTTGCTAAAAGAAAAAAAAATCTCTCCCAAAGAGGAATATGATTAAAACTTTCAGAATAACCTAATTTTTCTCCAGTGACAGAAGTCTTGATTTTTATATTAGACATTCCAGAAGTTCTAGTAGAAATATTTTATTCTACTCTATAAAGTGACCATCTTTGATATAAAGTATTTTTTTTTATTTTTTTATTTTTAGAGAGAGGGGAAGGGAAGGAGAAGGAGAGGGAGAGAAACATCAATGTGTGGTTGCCTCTCTCATGGCTCCATCTGGGGACCTCGCCTGCATCCCAGACACGTGCCCTGACTGGGAATTGAACTGCTGATCCTTCCTTTGGTTCACAGGCTGGCACTCAATCTACTGAGCCACACCAGCCAGGGCTAAAGTATTGTTTTAAGTGACTTTTCATCAAGTAAAATCAATATTCAGAATAATTTCACAGAAAATAATTAAGACAAATAGATGGAAATTACAGGAATATGGTGTTTTGCCCAGAAGGAGTTAAAACACTCACTAGAACTAGTTAAGGCCTGATGAACTAGTGGTGTCCAAAAACTGGAAATGGTCAAAAAGACAGCAGATAATTTATGGGGCAGGGCTTATAGAGAATCATCCGTTATGTGGAAAGTTGGACTCAACCATCTCTAAGGTCCCTTCTAATCCTCAAAGTCTACATGCCTAATGTCAATGCAAATCACTGCACGGACCTCTGCACACTTGCAGTTCTACCTGTTGTTTGAAGTGTATCTTTATTATTTGGTTCAAATTCTTTTCTATATCCAAATATTTACATTTAATATTCAAATTGTATAAAACCATTTTATAAATGTCAATAATAGAAACATTTATTTTAGAGGATTGTTAATGCCTCTAACCTGCTTTATGGGTATATATAACCAGGGCTTAGTTATATTGATTATTATGAATAACGTTTATAGATAAGAAATAATTTATTCTAAATATAATCTTATCTAATTAGGTATGCTTATAATCATTAGTTATAAATGTATAGTTAAAAAAGAAAGACAGTCTTTAAATATCCATGTTATCAGCTGATTCACACAGGAAAGTACATGATAAGCTCTGTATAGGAATCATAGATTTGGGAATTCAGGGTATGGAACCATCAATCTAGTGGAAATATCCTTATACCATGCACCTCAAAAAATGTTTCTCAGAAGTCTTCTTTATATCACTCATAATTATATGGTATACTAGGATTCTGCCAGGTGACAACAACAATTTTAATTCAAGAAAACTTACACTTTTGTTTCCTAACCCTGCAAATCGAGTGGCCATGATGAAATCTAAAGGACTCCATATTCATATCCTTGATAACCTTGATAACACAATGTAAAAACGGTTAGGTATCCAAACTGTTTTGAATGACAAATAATTTTCTTATAAGAAATTCAAGTTATCCTCAAGATTTTATAAGCCAAGCTTCCTCAGTATAGATTTATTCATTCAATCAACCAACATTAACTGAGTATCTACCAAGTAACACACACCATGTTAGAAACTGAGGATAGAAGACACTACTCCTATTGATACCAGTAAAAGCAACAAACATTTACTGCATACACAGTATGCACCATGCACAGTTATGCATTTTACTTACATTATCCTTTTAATCAATAATCCATCACAATACATGTAGAAACCAAGGTGTGCCTGTCACATATTTGATTAGTAGGTCTTTACAACTCCAAAGCCCAAATTTCTAGCCACTATTCTATACACACGAGCTACACACAAAAAAAGGTGAACCAACAGAGACAATAGAGTAAAATCATGTGGTAAAGCCAAGCACAGAATGCAAGAAAAAGCCCCTGACTCCACCTTGAAAGGGAATGCCTGAGTCAGGGACACAGGCTTTTTGAGTGTTTATCAGAGGTAATATTTGATCTGAATTTCAAAGAATGATTTGGAGTTAGCCAGGAGATTGAGGATGACAGGAAGAAGAAAGAGAATTTGAAAAGTCACAGAACCATGAAAGAGCTGCTTGTGAGAATCTGCATTTCAGTGTAGCTGAACTGGGAACGGCAGAAGCTGAAAAGAAACAAACAGGTAGTTGAGAAGCATCAGTTGTTATTAAAGACTTTGTCTGACTCACCAATAAATTTAAATTTTATTTGAAGATAATAAAATTTCACTGAAGAATTTTAAGCAAAAGAATAAACTGATCAAATATACATTTCAGAAAAATTGTTCTAACTGCTATAATTGGGCAATGGGCATGAAGGGAAGATGGTTCAAGAGCTAGGTCTTGGGACCAGCTGAGGGTGAGAAAAAAAATGAGAGAGAAACTTCCAAAATATCCAGGTTCTGACTTGGGCAAGTGGGTTGATGGTGTTGCATTTGCCACAACAATAAAGACAGTTGGTAGAAGAGCTATAGGGTAAAAAAGATACTCTATTCTACTTTGAATTGTTGGAACCTAAAGTCGAAGATTTGAACTACTTTGAATGTTAAAGGTCTAATCAAGATCCTGTCACTTTTTTACTCAGAGGCCTACCAAACTCAGAAATAAAAGTAAAAACAATAGCCCTTGGATGTCTAAATTAGTGCATCCTTTAGACTTGGAGAAAATAGGGAAAGGGAAAGGAGAGGACTGCTCTGGGTTCACTCTCTCTGTTGGCTTATTTCCTATTAGCAGTTGGAAGAGCTCTCTTATAAGCGGCAAGAATGATCTGTGCTTGTGAACACGTGAATGAACTAGAGACATTTGACCTAGAATTCTGAAGCGAAGCCAGTCTGTGATGATGTAGGGGAGGCTTGCTTACAAAAATGATAGCCAGAAGCTTTGGACTACAAATTTCCTTGCCTTGAAAGGTGGCTCCATCTTAACACCCCAGACAATTTTCCTCTGATGTCTATTTCATTCCAGTGAGGATACATTTTTGTTAATGCCCTGTCTACCATCATCTTGAACAGTTTTAAGAGGTCACATTGTGATATATATATAATATCTAATGGAGACAGGGCTACAAATTACATAAACAGCAACACTTTCAACAGCGAATTATTCAACGTGTAACTGCTTGAGATAGAGCAACTAGCAAAGGGTGTCCTGATACAACCCCATGCTAAGGTGCACTTTCCGCTCTCCAGTCAGCTCCTTGGGAGAGCATAACCATACCAGGAGACCCTCAACACAAAAAGAATACCCTATTTTATACTCTTTACAGGCAACAAAGCACATTCAATGTTCCACAGCCCCAGGGCCATTGCATTACTGCATAACTCCAGGGGGCACCAACTACATGAAAAGGTTGTTATGGTCCCTCTGTATTGGTACCAGCTGACTGCCTTGTATAGCACTTCTGTAAGGATGGAATTATAATACCATGTGGGTAGTTAGTGGAGTGGGGAATCTCTGACAAATGAAACCTTCTCCCAAACCCTTCCTACCACACATTGTTCAAGAGTCATCCAATCTATCCTTCTACTTACCTATTCAATGTCTATTCCATATACCAGTCAGTCAAATTATATCTTGAATCCATGCCCTTCTATCTTCCTTCTTTTCTAAGGCACCATGCTCACTCAGCTACACTGTTATTCTCACGTTTCCACTATGTTCCCTCCTCCAGTATACCTTTCATAAATAACCATAGTGATCTTCTTTAAATGAAACTCTGATCACGTCAACCCTTCTCAAATATCTCAGTGGTTTTCTATATTTCTTAAAATAAAATTCTAAACCCAGGTGAGATACATCTCTGCGTGGCCTTCTCCTGTCTTCCTCTCCAGCCTCATCTTACGTTGCCCAACCTCTCACCATCCTGCAGGCACATGGGCCTTCTCTCAGTTTTCAGAGAGCCAAGCTCCTTCCTGCCACAGGACATTTGCAAGTGCTGTTATGGTTGCCCAGAATTCTCTTCCTCCCAACTTTTCACTGGGCCACTTCTGAGTCATTCTTCAGGTTCCCATATAATCCCTGCTTCCTTAGAGAAGGCTCTAAATCTCAATTGGGTCCCATCACGAGAGATGATAATCGTTTATCTCCTGTACTCTACTGAATACTAACTACAATTCATAATTTGATGTTTATTTGTATCATTTATCAGGTATATCTCCCCAGGTTGTAAGCACTGCCAGGACAGGAGCTGTGTTTGTTCCGTTGACCACAGACCCACTGACCTAGCTCAGTGCCTGTTACATATGATGGATAACACAGTAGGTAATGCACTCAGAGAGAGCTGGGCTGGAGACATATTTTTAGAAAATGTTAGCATATATTAGACATAAAATTGCTATAAAACATTCATAATAATAAGAAATGGCCAAAGACTGAATTCTAGGGATCTTAAATGTCCCTGCGTGTGGAACACCTTTTGCCCTAGCAAGTCAATTCCCTGCTATCCAGATGAAAAATTTATGAGAAGATTATGATGGTACTGGTGGCAGTGGCATTGAAGGTAGCAGTGATGTTGGCACCAATGATAAAGGGAAATTCTTATGTTTTCCTAATCACCATTTTCTGTATAATTTCAGTAACTTATTTTGATGTCAAAATTTATCACAGCTGAGTTCTAACTTCTAAGCATATAAACTACAGAACACACAAGTCTCCTCTTTTAGGCAGTTTTGACAATATACAGGGGTCAGCAGAAGTAAGGCATGCTTGAGTGTGGACAGTAGGGTAATAATATGGGTAATAGTGTATAGTTTTGATTTGAACATTTCACCTAAAATGTCATATGGTATGCTTGAGTGTGATGTTATGTTACAGAATTGCATGCCTATGATTCTATAATAAAATATTTTGTAATTAAAAAGGAGCATTATTTGTCCAAGACCCTTTATTTGACTTCATTAACCTCGTAACTCTGGTACAAGTCCTTATTCGCAAGTATAACAATGATTCAATTAATGACGTGACCATTCCCTTCTAGTCAGTCTTTCTTAATTAGCCGATTTAAATTGGGGAGTGGGAAGGGGAAGGCAGAGACTCTTCCGTACAGTCTGTATTCATAGTGCCAGATGAGACTCTGAAGGCTCTGGGGTTTTTTTGAAAGATGCAGAAACATGGGCATCTTTTCAATACTGTTTATGTTTTTTTAAGCTACCAAGTCCTACTAAGCCGATTATCATATTTTAGCAAAATAAATCACTCAGCAAGCACTTCCTACATGCCTGGCCTGCGGACACCACACTCTTAAATTGGGCCCTCCAGGGATAAACAGAGGTCAGGAATGCGACATGGGCTTCGCAGGCTTGCGAATTTGAAGTTTGCTAGTCACACAGCCAAAAAATTAAGGCTCTTAAATCATGTTTTTAGAATCAGCTGCATTCCCTTGGAGGGCCTCAGTTCACACGTAACACTGTTTTTTTAGGTTTTAAAAAAGAATGTCAAAAATTACTCTAATGTCCCCTAATGAATTGGGCCAGGCCCCACAAATTCCCTATCATTATACTATGCAGATATTGTTCAAATAGTTTTCTCAACATTTTAATTTCCTTTTCTCATTTATGATTAAAAACCTCTTTCAAGCGACCTTAAATAAATACTAGATGACTGCCTCACATTTCCTTACTTCAGTAATTTCTGTCTTATCGATGCACTTCTAAGTTTTAAAATGTCCTTGCCCATCCCCTAACACAGTATACATGACTGGGATGATGCACACGCACTCTGCACCTTCAGAGTTCAACACTCTTAATTTTATACTCCAGCGTCTGTAGCAGAAAGGAGCAGAAAGGTGAGTAATTCAGAGAAAGAAAACCTAACTAACAAACTTGGAAGATGATACCAGAGATTCATTGAGGTACTTATGAGAAGTGATTTATACAGTTTCTCTTTCCACTTCCACTCACCTTGACTCCCTAAAACATTTCTCAGTCTCCGCTTCTACGAGCTTGATTCCTTTACATACCACGTGTAAGTGGAATCAGGCAGCATTTGTCCTCCTATGGCTGGCTTATTTCACTTCACATAATGCCCTTAAGGTTCATCCATGTTGTTACAAATGGCAGGGTTTCCTTTTTTCTTAAGGTTAAATAATAAAAGCAGAGAGTGGGATGGTGATTGCCAGGTGCTGCGTGGAGGGGGAAGTGAGGAGTTCAAATGGTTTGTAGTTTTAGTTACGAGAGGAGGACGAAAAAAAATGGAATTCATTTATAAAAACAGTGTGTATTTATTCTTACATGTTCAAACTTCAGTCACAATCAAAGTACTCTCCATTTCGTGCAGTACACCTATCGAGACTTTTTTTCCACTGCTCAAAACAGTTTTTGAACTCATCGATTTTGATGCCTTTTAGTGCTTCTACCTTTTTTTTGTTTGTTTCACCTCTTCCATATCAGCAAAACATTTCCCTTTGAGAACTTTTTTCATCTGGGGACACACAAAAAAAAGTCGCTTGGGGCAAGATCAGATGAATAGGAAGGGTGGGGCACAGGGTCATGCCATTTTTGGTCAAAAGCTGCCGAATACTCAGTGCGATGTGGGCAGGTGCACTCGTAAGTCACCCATCATGAAATGGGCAAACACGTTGAAAGAGTCTTCAAAAAATAATTCACGGAAGCCAAACACCGCCTCACACAGTGCCAGCTGCTACACTGATATAGATGGGGTCCTGGAACACTCACCTAGCAGGGGAAGCCTGTACTACAAGGGACCCACCCTCCAGAAGATAATTCTGGGGTTTTTTGTGCCCCCCTCGGCCCCTGCCATATACAAGATGAATAAGTTCTAGAGGTCTGGGGTACAACACATTGCTTAGAGTAGTTAACAATGCTGTATTGTACACCGAAAAATATATTAAGTGAGTAGATCACATGTTAAGTGTTCTTACAATAATATTAATAATAATGTTTAAATTTGACTTCCTCTTTCTCCCTTCCCCATTTCCCCACTCTCTCTTCTCTCTCAATGCTTTTATTTTCTTACCATATCATCAATTCCTAAAATAAAAATCTTACCAGGTTGAATTAATTATTTTCTTTCCAGTATGTTTTAATCAAACTCAAAATATATGTCAATTTAAATACTTATAGGGATTTTTATTTTTACTATGCTTTAGTCTCCAGGACCCTAAAATAATCAAAATTGGAACTCTATGACACTGTCATTTAGAAGCAGAGAAAAGATGATTTTTTTCTTTAGATGGTTTCTTAGATATCATCTAATTGTTTATAAATTTTTATAAACTTATCTTCACTTTACTGAGAATATTAAGACCTCCCTGAAAGTAAATTGCCATAATTTTCTTTAATAAATTTAAAAGCCATCATTATAAAGAAAGAAAGCTTTGTAGGGATAGGAATTTAATGAAAATTATCCTGTTTGGAAAAGCCAATGATCCCAGGACTTCTATCCTCTGGTCTCACCCTTTGTTTGGTTTGTTGGCTCAAATATTGGCCATGGCTGTGGGATAAGGTCTCACTGCAGCTCTGGCATCCCTAATGGGACCAAGGAGAAGAAAAGAGAAAAAGAGGGTGGGGAAAGAGAAGGGAGCTAATCACTGACCTTCCAGACCATTCTGTCACTTAGTTTCAAATTTGCTTTTTTCCCACTTATTCCAAAAAATAAAGAATATAAGAATTATATGTGAGATATCCAGAACATTGTTCTAAAAAGTAAATACTATCTAGCACTTTCCACTTTGATACAAAAGAATAATTTTATATTATTTAGACCTGTTATGTTTACTTATATTTTATATTGTTTCTAACTTTATTTTCACACTAGATTATAAGCATCTTGAAGGCAGGAACCTTGACATAGGACTTGTGTTTACTGCTTAGGAATCATAATGCACCAGCTACGTATGTACTTGGATGCTGAGATGAAATAGAACCAATCGTTACCTAAAATTCTAGTGTCATAAGAAGAAAATTAAATATTTAGTATTGATTTAGAAGGCATTAAACTTACCTGTACTTCCGTAAATATTAAAATATGTTTGAGACTGATGGTTTCCAGGGGAGGGGGTTGGAGGATTAGGTGAAGAAGGTAAAGGAAT
This sequence comes from Mormoops blainvillei, assembly GCA_004026545.1. NCBI lineage: Eukaryota > Metazoa > Chordata > Mammalia > Chiroptera > Mormoopidae > Mormoops > Mormoops blainvillei. The sequence continues at coordinate 414,546 of PVJD01000196.1, read as the reverse complement.
TAAAACATACAAAGTGATAGTTACAAAATAGCCACAGGGGTGTAAAGAACAGCATAAGGAATCTGGTGACTAATATGGTAATTACCATGAATGGGAAAGGTGGGTACTAGAAATATCATGGGGAATGCTTTGCAAAATGCATGATTATCTAACACCTTTGCTACAAAACTGAGACTAATACAAAATAATATTGAATGTAAAAAAATGATTTACTAAAGTAATGTGTTTGAGAATTTTTTGATAACTTTACATGTTTCTCATTTACCTGGAATGTTAAGAGGTAAAAATAACAGAGTATAGTTATTTCAGTCTAACCTTGTATATGCATATATGTGGTGTGTGTGTGTGTGTGTGTGTGTGTGTGTGTGAGGGAGAGAGAGAGACAGACAGAGAGACAGAGAGAGAGAGAAAGGGAACGGAGGACAGAAGCATCTCTGAGCACTTGAGCAGTCAGTGGCTGAAGAAAACTACAGCTTGCATTTCTTCTTGCCCTTGAGATCACATATTTAATTAGTGCCTGCCTTAACACTTGCAAGTCAAAGCTGTACTGATTTGCAGCCTGGCTGCCTCAGACTGTGCTGTTGGTAGAGAGAATGTCCGGATTGTGAATGATGGTGGAAGTTGTGTACACAGTTTAAAGACTGATCTGAAACATAGGATAAGTTAGATGTGTGTTTGGTCTTTTAAAATGGTCCCCAGACAGCCTCATTGCAGAAGGTTTAGGGGCAGGTGATGAGAGACTCACGGATGCATCTCTGGGCTAAGAAACGGACTTTCGGGACACAGCGTTTCTCGTGAGTGCTTAGAAGTCATTCCCAGTGAGAGGGACCACATTCGAAAAGGATTGACAGTTTAGACTGAAAACAGCTTTCAAAGAGACTAATCTTACAGAGCATTGCAAATGAATAAGGACAACAGGAGTAGGTGTTCACCTGCCAGTCTCCTCCGTGCAAGATGAGAGCCTGTCTGTACTCACACATGCTCTGACTTAAAAAAAAAAAAAAATCACATAAAAACATCTTTGCTACGGAGACATTTTTAACAAGTGTTACAGAAAGAGCACCAGCTACCAAAAAGAGTTGCCAGGGCCAGAAGGAGCCATCAATCGAAACAGTTTACATTTCAAAGTTTTTCCAAGAAGAGTGAAAACCGTCTCCCTGCCTTGATGGAAACTGGAGGTGCTGTAGTAAAGAGCCTATGTGCTGCCTCCTCAGTCAAGTTTCTTTCTCCAGAGAGGCCCTTTACCCCTTAAGCTGGTGCCATCAGGTAGAGCAAAACAGAAGGGTATCTCCTGGGATTTGTACTCTGAGCAGCTTACTAGGCTGTGGAGTCAGGATAAAAATCGTCTTCCTTTCATGCATTTCATAAGAAAAAAGCCTTCTTGCTCTTGGGCGCTATTTGAGATTAATAGGTTACTTTGACTTCTATACTCCATACCTCCTGACATCACTTGACAAACAATTATATCTATCTGCCTTGGAATGTTTTCCCCCACCCCAGATATAATTCAGGAATTGACTCCTCTCCTTAGCTAGGTTTCTTTTACAATCTAGGAAATGAATGCTAACAATGCTTCATTTTAACCAGGGTATGCGTTTGTTTGTGTGTCCCCTTTAAAAATTGTGGGGTTTTTTTTAATTTGAAAGAAAAAGTTTGCATTTTTTTTGGTTCTCAAGGGAAAAATAAAAAAGAGCACTTCTTAAATTCAGTAACAGTTTTCAAAAGGTGCAATCTAATGTATACTTTGTTTTTAGTTTAATTTTTCCACGATATTTCTAAACACCAAATGTAACTTCCAGAATCTATTAGAATAAACTCCACACACTTTCTTTCTTTGTTCTAGAAGCAGGTCAAATGGAAACACTAGTCTAAGGAAAAAAATGTTAATTTCACAGTTAAGACTTGGGAACAAAAATAACAACAGACACTGGGAAACTTTTTCACTGACTTGCAGCCCATGAAAATGGTTCTTTGTACGTCTCCCTCCCACACATTTGCCCCTTATACCAGCAATCCCCCCACTAGATCCAATAGTTTTACCACATCTCTTTGACCAGCAGGCAATTTGTACAAGCATAATGAAGACTCAGATGCCCTCAGAACCCAGAATTGTCACCATGGCCATTTTCTTAGATTGCAATAGAATAGAATGAGTAGGAAAGGAAAAAAACTGAAAGTACTACCCACACGCATGTTTTTGCACACACATATAAATGCTGTTGATTGTGATCACAAAAATTATAGTCACTTCCTTAGAATGATTTATTGATACACATTACACAATATCACTGAAAAATATTACCAATTTCCATACCAACACCCTTTGTAAATACCACTGGTTCTCAATGAACTCCTTCTGACCTCCTGGTCTGAGGCTGTCACGGCGTGATGTACGTAATTCTCTCAACACTGACACATTACTTCTGTTCAATGTTGGGGGTCAGACCGATGTTGTAAAGTCAAAGATTATTAGCAGCCCTACCGATAACCCACTACAGCATTACTGCCTCAGTGACAGGCCAGAAAAGCCAAGAAAAGAGGTAGCGGTATGAAGTCGAAGGGAAGTGCCCGCACATTCTGTGGTTCCAGCTAGGGACTAACAGCATCACCAGGAGACCTCATTGCATTAGCATAAATTCAAATGACAAATACACACTGCTATTCAGAGACTCATTAATTTGCAATGGGTGCAATGCTCATGACATATTAGTGCAAAATTCAAATGTCTTTGTAGCAATGTGAATTTAGTTGTGAGACCCAAGTCGCTAAAATGAAAATGTGTGGGTTTTTTAGCAGTTTATTAAATTATGAACTGTGATGACTATATCCATGCATCTTTTTAAGCAGATGAGGTCCAGCGTGCTCCAGCGGCAAATCGTATGGTTTGTGTTGATATTTCCCTGTCAGACAATTTCCAGGCAGCAGATAAGATACTTACTAGACTGGTTCACTCTGCTGCATGCAGACTGAGAGCTCCCCCTCCTGGATAAATGACAGTTCCACGCTAAAAGAAAACCTGACCATTTATTGTCTTCTTTTTATATTTTTAACAACAGGTTTTGATGCAAAGAATTTCAGTGTCTGCCAGAAGCCAAAAGAAGCTAATCTGGTATCATTCATTGTAAGTGAAAATATACGATAATTTTCTACAAAAATGCAGAAGTTACCCTCAATTAAAGTAAGTTACACAGCTTTTATGCAGCTACTTAAAGACCTCGTTTACATGTATCTTTTTAGAAATAATTTTCTGATTCATATAGAACAAGAATATAAGGAAAAACAATTAAACAATATCATATTAAATTTGCTTCCACGGAATGATAAACTAGGTTACAATTAGTAGTATTCAATATTATAAAGAAAAAAGCATTCGTATACATAGACAGAGACTTTTAAACAAAGCAACCAAGTATATATTGTTTTCAACGAGGCTGAGTGAGATTATGAACAGACATAGACAAGGCAAGTCAAATCATACCAGTGCTACATGTGTCTGATGGGCTAATTTTTCTTTTCAACATAAGGAATCCTCTACCTAATTATTTCAAGTTAATCAAGGCAGATTTATCACTGGTGTGCCTTTTAAAAATTAGCACATTTTGTCTATTTATATAAATAATGACTCAGTTCATTAATAGGATGAGGGAGGTTAACTTTGTCCTCAGTATTGACATACCCAAATATACAAAACGTCAACACCTGCACTTTTCAGTATCTATGGTCTTAAAGCAGACACAGATCCCAGTTTATATGATATAAACACTGACGTTTACCTCTAATACTTATAAAGACATCCATTTTAGCATTTTTCTGTAGAAGCTATAGCTTTCCAAAACATATAATATGCCTTAGAATAAACTGAAAAGAAGGTTATCATTTGAAAATTCCTTTAAGGAGAACAGAAAATTCACAAGTAAAAGATATGCCCTTTGGCCATTTAAACTAACTAATCTCCATGGGCTACAGAGTGTGCAGAAGCAGATCCTTATGAATAATTATGTTTATCATTTTCTAAACTTTGAATAAGTTTACGTTGAATATAATGTAAAAAGGTGTTATGCCACCCTATTATTACTTCTAGACTTAATTATGTACTTTCTGAGTGCTCAGTTTACAGTGAATTTGGGGAAACTCATCCCACTGAAAGCTGTATACTTTTAAATTCCATTTTATAATGTCATTGATGCTTTGTGTCATCTTCAACAATTAAAAGCAAGATCAATGAAATGTATTCTACTTAGTTACAATGGAATTGGTCTTGAGCTATTTAGCAGGCTCATTGTATTTTACAGTAACTGCTATAAGAAAAATACAGAACTAATGAAGATTGAAAAGGATCGCTGTACATTAAACATATGGAAGGAGCATGAAACTGAGCAATATATGAGATTTATCTCTGTAGCTGGATGTCTAGGCATTGCTTTTCCTTAATACATTCTCTTTCACCAAGTAATTAGAATCCCAGATTCACAGAATGTTAGAGCTGGAAGGGCCATTGTTGATCATCTTTCATTTCACAGACACAAGAACCAGAGACTCAGAAAAGTTTGGCAAATTTACCAAGATCTAATGCCTACAAAAAGGTAAAACTAAGGAAAAAACAAAACAAAACCTGGTCCCTAGACATTCCTTCTCAAACTTGAGCACACGCTAGAATCACTAGGAGGGCCTGTTGAAATGGATTTCTGGGCCTACTCCCAGAGTTTCTGACTCAGTACTGGGGGGCCGGGGGGGTCATTTTTAGCAAATTCCAGGTAATACTGCTCTTCTGCCCTTGTTGGTCCAGGGACTGCACTTGCAGAACTACTAGTCTCTAAACTGATTTTTATAAACTGCTGTTGTCCTCTTCCTATTAACTTTTCTCATCATGATGAGCAAAGCAAACTCAAGTTAATACCACATTACCTTGCTGTCACCTCTCTAATAAAGGGTTGGGGTAATACCTACAGTGTGGAAAGTCTAGAAAGACACAGAAAAAAATTAAAGAAAACGAAGCAAAAGCAAGTTACCCAGAGCCAGGTTAATCAATTAGGGGCACTAAACACTAAAAAGAATATGGCCACTGAGGTGAATCTCCATTCCAACCCAATTTATCAGCAATATTAAATCATATGCAGTGCAGAGGAGACAAACAAAGCTTTAAGGTGTGTTCGTTTCTCTCTCTCCCTCCCCCCACCCTCCATCTCCTCCTTCTTCCACTCCCTCTCCATCCTCGGAGGCCTCTACTTCACTTACACTGCAAGCATTTCCTAGAGTGCCTATCAAGTCATACTTAAGGCAGCTTCACCTCAGTCATTACCAAGCTGCCCATTTTCATTACCTCTTACCATGATCACCTGCCTATTTTGCGATTGGAGAATAATCTGTGAGCTGCAATTTTCTAAAGTCATAACGGAATCTAGTGGGCAGCCACCTATAGGAAATGACCTTCTCATTTGCTGCTTGCCCCCACCAGCTATCAATATTTAGGCCAACACAGAAGTTTACTTTCTTTTCAGTCTCAAATAACAGATCATCCACAGACTTAATGAATCAAAGTGCAACTCATCCTTGCCTATATGGTATTAGCAAATTTAGGTCACAAGAACTAGAAAGAAAGCCCCCCTGTGTAAGTGAACTTGAAATTACCTGTGCTTGAAGAAGCGGCTCGGAACGGGAGCATAGTCAAGAGGAATTTCCACGTAGGTATTTGCCGGTTCCTTAGCCTGCTGCACAGACTTCAACCAACCTGTTCAGTCCTCTGGTCTCACAGCTGTAAGATCGTTGCCTTTTTTTCCTGGGTTAGTGAATGACTGTGATAAAGGTAATCACCCAAATAAAAAAAAAAGGGGGAGGCTATTTTTATTGTTTTTAAAATAGTGTTGGTTGGAAAATGAAAGTAACTGATGGTGACAAAATATTTTAATTATATATGTAAGCCTTGATGCTTTTGTGTTATTTCTCGCATTTTCATTGGGGTAAAATTATCATTTTTTATAAAATTTAGTAGATTGCCCTTTATCAGTTTTCTAGAAAAATTTCATTTCCTGGAATAAGTTTGATTCCAATTAATACCACAAATAGAATAGCATTTTCCTGAATATTAGGAGTCCTCCTCCCACCAAAAAAAATAGCATTCCTGTTTCTAGGATTCTGTAGTAAGTTATTCCACTAAAATCTGCTTCGGTATTTTACTTAAACTATTACAAAAAGTAACCTTTACATTTCAAAATAATTTTCCAATATAAATGGTTTCCATGCAGGTTTCGCTGTGTTTATGCCTTGTATTTACTTTTCTGTCACTGTCCCCATCTTTCAGGTAAGCTAACTGATCACAGAAAAATTAACATAGGCTTATCAGGACTACAGGTGCATACAGGGTGTTCCTGGGCTCAACATGTGCCTAAGTTAACACTTTATGTGCACCATCATTTCATCAAGGCCTTCATTAATTGACCTGTAAGTCCAAAATATTTCCCACTCTAGGTGCCTCCTTTCTCATTTCTTCTTCAGGTTTGGATAAAATAAACCTTCCGTCTACCACAATCTTTGAATGCTATGAAATTTCTTAATTGTAGCAAAAGTTTTACTTTCCTCTGTTTAAACTAAATTGAATTATTTAGTATTTCAATCATTAATATTAAGAAAATAATATCATAAGAGCCCAGCAAAATTTGTTTATTCAGAAAGAAAGGCTATGAGAATATGATTCTTCTTTACAAAACAATAGAGTGCTTATTTCTTCAAAAGATATTTTGTCCTTTAAAAAAATTATTAAGTGAGATCAAGTACTGTAACTCAGAGGTCATTTCGCAAAAAATGTATTAATGTAAATGGCTAAAAGCTAGCCTCATGTGAATACTAAGGCAGATAAATAGTAATCTATTAATTCAGGTTCTCTGTGCTACAGCTACATTTTTATTTATACCTTTTCATTTTAAAATGTATGCACTATTTTTATCCCTCAGTAAAAATAAAGGAAGATATTTTCTGGTGTATTAAGCAAGTCAGTCTTACCTGGTTCTATAGTCTTCTCTCTGATATTTTTAAGGCAGTAATCTTACAAAGACTCTAGAAATGAAAAGGCAATAAAAATGAATACATCTGCCTCATGGAGGAGTCTTTATTAATGACTATGTGAACATTCTCTGTACAAAATATTCTGAATCCACCCATAAAATTCTACAAAGAAGTATATTTTTGTGTGTGAGCCAATTATCAATAGAATAAGTATATCATAAATGAAGAAAGCACAGGTTCCTATCTTTCATTTATAGTAAAATCTTGTATTTCAGAGCTTAATAATGAACCTCCCTGGGGTTTTTAATAAAGCAGGTGCTCTGGTATTGCAGGCAGCTTTGCTTTCTCTCTCTCTCTCTCTCTCTCTCTCTCTCTCTCTCTCTCTCTCTCTCTCTCTCCCCTACCCCCAAGGGAAAACAGTCTCAGTAAGAATCATGGTCCTGCTTATCAAGGATAAATCTAGTACAGTTTATACTACGTACCACCTAAGCTGATCCAGACCTCCAGTCCAACTTACTGTATTACTGAGTTTATAAAGCACAACAGGCCCTCTGAAATTAAGGTTGGGGCATTCTCTCTCTGTCCTTACCCACAAGAAGTATACCACCAGCTTAGAGTAAATAACAACTATACAGTGTTTCAAATTCAAAGAAATACAAGTTATACGGTGGTTAGTGTAGGTGTAGGGGTAGTTCTTAAATATTCTTTTCTTCTACAGAATACAGAACGACTGAAATGTACTCAATCCTGTTAATGCTTGTCAAATATTTCACAGTTCAGCTTTGTTCAGATGTTTTACTGACTATGAAAAATCAATTTGGTGGGATTCAGATTCTAGAGATGGAAACCTGGAAGAGACCTTAAATAACCTTATTCTATCAGGTTAATAGGTGAGAAGCTGAATCCCAAGGAAATTCATTTGCCCAAGGTTTTGCAAAGAGTCCGGCTTAAAACACAAGTCTGCAGATGCTCCCCAGTCCAGCATCCTCCCCACTACTCATTTTATCTGATTATATTCTTGAAGACTAAACAACTTCAAGAAGCTATACAATGTAATTTCACAGCTAAGATAAAGCATTCATAGTATATCCAGGATTATGCAGAATTTCATTTGTGCATGATTTCATCTGGTATTTAGTCACTACCATCAAATAGTATTATTATCTTTCACTTACAGAGATCAATTTTAGTTCATTAGCAAATAAAACGGTTGCAGAAGGTCTATGCGAGTTCTTCAAAGACACTGTCTTTAAAATGTCAGAAGTGAAATACATTTTGTAAAAAAACGAAATTTGACAAAAGTACTTGAGTTTAAACCACATCTGTGCAAGCCTTGCTGCCCTGTTATCGAAGATCTGCTAAAACCGCATAACACAAAGTTTGGAAAAGGAAAATATGTGCCATGGCCAATGAATAGTTGCCATTTGCCCTTATTTCTTGGCTTTAGCAGCTTTTCCAAGAGAGATTTGGGTCACGGGATATGGTGACATGAATAAAGCATTATGGTATAGATTCAAGCTAAGATGACCTAAGATTACATAGAGCCTGCAAAAACGGAAGACCAGATGAATGTTTAAGACTTACGAGATTACTATAGGTAAAAACAGTGACCCAAAGAAGATAGCTGTCAGGCATGGTGGCAATCTTAACAAGCTTTCTGAACTGAGAGGCGTAATTGCTCTCCAGGCATACCCCAGCCGGCGAAGCACAGCTGAAGACAAAGGCGAAGCAATACTACCATGTCTAAGTTGATGCTAATATCCCCCCGATACTCAGCATTGATATCTGCCTTGGATGAAGCCATTTGCCATATACACACTCATATATACCTCATATGTTGCTCCTTTATATATTCAGTTATTGTAGGGTTATATCAGAGTTTCTAAAATAATACGGACATTTCAGTGTTAAATAGTTAGAGTGTGTAAATCAAAAATATGGCCTCTGGTTTGTCGGTATATTTGTAATTTGTACTTTTTTCTAAAGAAGGAGGTGATGATCCGCTCATACGATGATGTGGCCACAGTAACATCACAACTAGTGATGATCATGGTATAAGTCGGTCTTCTAATAAATGGGGTTTTTCCTACTGATATGGTCAGAAATTCAAAACAAAAATGTTTAAGGCAGTTTGTTAAATTGTGTTTTTTTTTACATAAGTCCTTTTCAGCACGATGCAACTCTTCATCTATTTGGTTACACAACTTATAAATGATCTTATTTTTCTTAGTAATTATTTATTTCAGGAGACATAATCCACAATCTCCAGAATTCTCAATAGAAATTCAAGATGCTCCTCTTGTCAAACAGTCTGATAATATAGAAGCAAGATCTTTGTGTGTCTACGGGACAAAGCGCGGTGCTTGTCAGAGAGCTTGCACAGTAAGTAAAGCAGCAAGCAGGTAGATAGGAATCAGGGGTGCAATAGGAGTTGTCAGTAAACATAAGTGAAAGCAAGGTACTAGTCAAGAGAACGGAAGCAGACATAGCGTAATAAATGAAAAGGCCCTAACAAAGATTGAAGCAAGGTCGAGCTGGAAAGTCAGCTCCCAAGGCAGAAGTTAACACCTTTGTCCAATGGGACAGAAGAGTGGGAAAGTTAACTGTAGGATTCTCAATGGGGCAGACACTGAAACAACTCTGGGCCCAGCAGTGGGGGGAATCAAAGGAGTAGGGCTGTGTGTGATTAAAAAGGCCGGGCACTGAGACCCCACTGAGAAACACCCAGAGCTCTGTGCCTCTGAGGGCCCAGAGTCATGCTCTGTTGAAATAGCACATGAGTGAGCCCCAGGGAAGTTTGCTGCTGCCTGGACTAGCAGGCAGAGGAAGACCAAGCTCAAGAACAGCGGAACATGTCAGTGAAAAGTGAACGGCTGTCAGTCAAGGGCACGAAGCTGATGCAGGGTTCATCGGTACCTGGGAGTGTTGCTGGGGAAGGGCTTCCTTTCGGTGGGCATGCTCCCTAAAATTCTTGAGCTATCTAGGAAACCAGTTGCCCCCCTCCAAAGTATGCAGTACTGCACTTCTAGCCAATCTGGCGCATACAACATTAAGCCAGTCTTAATTTACCCTAGCAGGAGAAAGGCTAAGTGACTGTCCCCGCATGAAGGGTCTGAGGATTAACTTATTTCAGTTACAGTAGTACTGCACTGTATTGCTGTGTCTTCTGTTTTTAAAATACCACTACAGAAGGTAACTGCTGCCTGTATGGAGATGGAAGCGAAAAACCTCACTGCACAGCTCTTGATATGTTTTGCATTTTTTACCTGCAAACTTGGCCTTTTTGGATTATGATATTTACAACTAATGCCTTTACATACCCAAAATCTAGTATTGTTCCTACGCTTGCTCTTACACTTTATTCCACAAATAAATCAAGGTTACCAGGGATGATGATGGTCAAATTCTCCTGAATGCTATCACTGCTTCTTCGAAATCGTCAGCAATTCCCTGTTGTTTCATGATATATTGCCCAGCATTCTTCACTTACACTTACCTTTTACAAAGAAAACAGAACTAAAGGAAGTGCTATGAGATATTATGTTCTCTTAATTTAGCTTAGAGATAAACGAAAAATTTCAGCCTTGGGATTTAGGAAACACTGGCATGGCCAGGAATGAAGTTCTCTATCAACAAAACCTTTGAGTGGAAAGATAACAGGCTCTTTTAAATAGCTTAGATATTCTATTGAGGGGCAAGAACCTAGAAAAGATAATTTCTTAAATTATTTTCATTTTTAATTTCCAAAATGACATATTTATGCCTTTGCATTAAATTACAAGCATTACAAAGAACTCTATAGCCCCACTTGATCATCACCCCAATTCAAATCAGCTCCCTGGTTAAGCACTGCTCCCAATCACAAAGGGTATTCTGCTAACGTTATTCCAGGAATCTCCAGGGCGCCCAAGCTTCTGGCGTCTCTGGGCCACACTGGAAGAAGAAGAGTTGTCTTGGGCCACACATTAAATACACAAACACGAACTAAAACTGATGAACAAGAAAAGGTTTTAAGTAAATTTATGATTTTGTGTTGGGTTACATTCATAGCCACCATAGCCATGCGGGCCGTGGGTGGGACACCCTGTATGCATTTATAAAGATGTATAGAGTAAGTGCAAAGCTGCATGTAAGTTTTTACATATATACATACATACATATATTTAGTGCACCAGGATACATTATTTCTTTGATTTTACATGAACAGAGAGAAGATACCTTTTAATTCCAGGATGACATAATTTGATTAATTGTGCTGAGCAAAATAAAACCTTTTTTTGGAACAATCAGCTTGGAAGCTAGCATTAATTTTGCTCTTGAAATGGCATCTTAGCAGAAGCATGCCCTATCCAAGGAAGAAGTCTCTGCTTTAGCAGCCCTGTCAGGCCCTTCACAGCCCCCTGACGACAGCAAGCTTCAGTCTCATCTATAAACTAACAATGCATTTCACACTCGGTTTGCATCACAAAACCGGTGTCTGGTAAGCCTTGAAGAAAGGTTCTGGGTCACATGCTTTTTTGGTCTGGAAACCCTCTTTACTCATTTTTTTTATTGACTTGCTTGTTAAATCTGCAACACGCACACGTACAGGCACACACACTCACACACTCATATACACAGCCTTGGAGAAAAACCCTACACTGTTTTTCCCTTAGAGGGGGAAAAGGAAAGAAAAACAGGAAAGTTAATATTAAATATTTGCTGTGATTATTCACCATATATATATGAATACATACATATATATATATACATATATACATATATGTATATATATATATTTGCCTTGAAAGTTTCTTGATAAAGGATGGATTTACAGAAAGTTTAAATAATTGGGTCAGTCCCTCTTAAGACATACAGAAACTTAACTTTTTCCAACTCTATTATTCTGGGGTTGTTTGATTTGATATAAAAAGGATTAAATAAATGCTTGGAAAATATACTGAATGGCAGTATTTAGCAATCTTGTTTTCTTTACATAATGTAACACACTAATGGACTACATTTTCTTTGCTTTCTGCCGTTAACTCTGAAAATAAGCAAGTTACTGTCCAAATCAGAGCCAAAAAAACACCACAGGGTTTCTGGCTGTGAAGGGACACTTCATGCATAAATGTGGGAAAAGAAAAAGTTGATAAACAGCCAGTTGGGAAGTGTGAAGAGATTATTTTTATTTCATGGTGTTTTCAGTGTATAGTATCTCAGATGTTCAAAAATTCATATATCACAGTGCCTGAAAGTTTACAATCCCTATAGTAGATATTATCTAATGTAGTAGACATAAAACACTTATAATGGGGACACTCTCCTGTAATCTCTCCTGTTCTCTTTTGATCTACTCCAAACCTAATAGGGTTAAATGCACAGGCACATTGGAATTTTAATGAATGGGCCCATCAAATGTGGTTCCTAAAAAAGTAAAACAGATGCTGCGCCTCGGCTGCTGTTCTCTCTTCCTGGTTATTTTTATTTCTGTTCCAGTCAAAAGAGCCTGTTACTTCAGGGTGATTTCCTTTGGTAACCATTCTCCTTCCAACATTGGACACCAAGTATTATGTTCAGACCTCAAGGTTTACAATGGTAGTGTTTGAACAAAACTGGAAAAAAACTTGAACAAATTACAATCTGCATTCCATTGTTGATCCTGTCAAATAATAAATAGATATAAAACCACACAGGCATACACACAGACGCACTCACAATATGACTAGCATGAATCTCTAAAATGATAAGAATTAATTATCCAACCAAAGTGCTGACCTCCAACAAGGTTTCCAGTGTGTGGTACACATTTTCTGTCTGTATGAAACATTAGCTCCCCTTGCTAATTAGTTCATTCTTCTCATTGTCATTGCCTCTGATCGTTTCATTAATTATGATTTTGAATTTTTATTATTATTTATACACTTGCTAGTTTTATAACACAACAAACATTTGAAATTTAATAAAGGAAAATTGTAATTGTCTTATTTAATTAACAAAGGTGTGTTGCATGGGAGTGTAAGTGGGAAGCTAAATTGTTCTGCAAAATAAATACCACAATAATGGAAAGTCAAAAATATTCTAAATTCTCTTGATGAAAGATAGAGTAGAGAATATTTTCATCTGACATCTTGAAATAAAGAAGTATAAAAATATGATCAACTGACCCTTGTATAATCATGATTATAAATAGTTCATGTATATCTACCTCCCCCAAAAAACTATTTTAAAAGCAAAGAAATTATCACATATGAGTCCAAAAGTATTCACATCTACATATATCTTTTCTGTTAATACATAACAAATCTGTTGAGTGAACATTCTGAAAGGCAGTGAGTTAGAGCTTCATGAAGTTAGGAGATAATTCAAAACCACCATCTAATCATAATGGGTGATGACTGCATGGGTAACTCCTCTAAGTATCCCAAGCCTATTCATTAGTTAAACACACACACACACAGACACACACACACAGACACACACACACACACACACACATGAAAACCTAGGATAAAACCTGTTTCTTGGACCCTCCATCCAAAAGGAACCAAAGTAAATTATAGTAATTCCAATTTAATTTTAGAAGCTAGTCTACCCTCTGTTTAAACTTCTGAATCAATATTAGTGAAACAGTCAGCTTCATAGACTACTGTATGTTGGCTTTCCAAAGACATGTACTTCTTATATTTTTATGCAAAGAAAGTATCTATTTCTAGCAAATAACCATTTCATGGAGAAAAAACAATAAATATTATTTCATAAAGATAAGAATAATATTTCTAAGAAGAGAAAAAGGAAAAAAGCAGTGCACTTATATTGTATATTTTAAGATAGTTTCTTTTATATTAGTAGTTTCTTATTAAAAAAAAAGAAGTAACCTGTTCTTAAGATATTGAAACTTCAGCATTAAAGAATAGTGGTGTTTCAAAAATACTAAACAAAAAAACATATTGATATCTCCTTTTCTAAATTTTGAATGTTGGTAAATTCAAAATAAATCTCAGAAATAAAAAGGACTCTGTTTCACCAAGAGAAGTGTACAACCCAGAGAAAATTCCTAATCCAAGCCTCCTGTAAAACCTCCTGCTTCGCTTTATTGAATAAATAAATCCATTGGTACAGTACGAATTTGGGTATTAGGTCTTCCTATTTCCACAGTTTCTCAAAAAGCTTCACATAAAATGACTATATAATCCAGAAATTCCACTCCTAGATATATGCTCTTCCCTCCAAAGAAAGAAAGAAAGAAAGAAAGAAAGAAAGAAAGAAAAAACAGGTGTTCAGCCATGATTGTTCGTAACAGCACTACTCAGATAGCCAAAGGTGAAAACAACTCAAATGTCCAGCAGCAGATGAATGGATAATCCAACTCTGATAAAACCATATGATGGAGTGTTACTCACCCATGAAAAGTAGCTGATTCATGCTACCGTATGAATGAACTTTTAAACCAGGGGTGTCCAAAATTTTGGCATCTCTGGGCCACACTGGAAGAAGAGTTGTCTTGGACCACACATTAAATACACAGAAACTAACAAAAACTGATGAACAATAAAAAGTTTTAAGTAAATTTACGGTTTTGTGTTGGGCTGTACTCATAGCCATCCTAGGCTGCATGCGGCCCGCAGACTATGGGATGGACCTTTAAACCATTATGCTAAGCTAGAGAAGTCAGACAGAGAAGGCCATATTGTATAATTTTATTTTTATGAACTATCTAGAAAAGGCAAATGTATAGGGTCAGACAGCAGTTTAGTGTTTGTTAAGGACAGAAGAGAGTAGGGAAGGTTGATTGATTCCTTGATGGTTATGAGTCTTCCTTTGAAATGGTGAATACAATGTTATGTGAATTTTAGTTCAATTTAAAGAAAAAAAGCCTAATTCCAGTGCATGTGGCCTGGTTAAGAAAGCCTTCGTGGGACCCTGGAGGCCAAGACTCTTCACAGCAATGTGGGTGGCCCGTTGTTTTGAAGGTAAAGCCCCAGAGAGCAGCACCTCAATGCCTAAGTTACCCCTCTTAAGGTGTGACAGTTATGGCCCTAAAGAGAAATATCCTGCTATGTTGGCTTTATTAATCATTTTAACAGTATACATTTTCAAGAGTCCTGGATTTTAGCACATTCTTCTTTTTAAGTTCAGGCCTTTCCATATTTTACCCTTTTGGTCATTAGATAAAAGAAGTTTTACAAGAAATGGTGAATTAACTTTCTTATAAGGCAACCATACATCCCGTTTCCTGGAAGCCTCCTAGCTCTCAACTCTTGGACTAGTGTGATTATTAGTAGTGTCCCTTCCACTCTTAAAAGTCTCTCAGTTTGGACAATAAATTACATGGTCTCCCCAACGTCAAGGGGATCACTATTAACCTTCCCTGACTGATCTGCCCGACAGGAGTTTGTTTTGTGCCAGCTTTAATCCAGCTTATGCGGGCAAGTTACATATGATTATGTGCATTCTCTTTGCCAAGGCATACATTGCATGTTTGGACAATATGGTCTCATTTTATGACCTTTTGCTCTTATTTATGCTTCATATCCTATGGTAGAGCAAATCACCTGTGGGAACCAAAGTGTTAGAAATGATGCCATAGCAGACTTTTCTATAGGATATACTTTAAAAAATAGATTAATCCAAAAAGAAAATGTCTTAATAAACTCAATTTAGGAAGACTAGGTGTTACTGAATGGTAATGTTGACCTAAATTTGAGTGAAATTTCACTCACATCTGTTTGATGGGATAAAGCCTTATAGATAATTTAATAATTGTCCCCCTCTGCTTACTAATATCCCTCTAAGTCAGCGAATTTCAACCACTGTGACACAAGAATTTTTAAAATATGCAATACCTGACTATTTATCAAGGGCACTAATCTCTTTTCCCTTAGATTGTCAAATAAAAAAAATGACAACAGCCAACACAGCAATAGCTATGGGGTGTGAATAAATCAAAATTATACCTATTTTTTTTGTCAGATTGGCTAGAGATATATATTTTTTGGTGCACTGCAGGATTTTTTTTTCCATATGAAAGTTCTTAGTTTATTAATCCACTCATGAAAAAAAATCTGGATAATCACCACAGATAAAGTCACTGAAGAATCTTTACTTCTTCTGCTGTTCAGTCTCCAGCTCGCTTTTTGCCAGCATCAGCATTGGCCTTTGCAGTCTCCCTGACTTCATTTCTCTGTTTCCCTTTCTCTGTTTTCTTGAGGTCTTCTCCTTCTCATATAGGCCTTGTCTTGCAAGTCTATGTTTGGGTTCATTTTTCATTATATAATGCAAAGATTCATAAATCATACCAAAGTCAGTTGTCTTACCACGAGAATGGGTTCTGAATCCAAACATAAAGATGACATCTGGTGATCTTACACATTTTGACTAGTTTTTCCTGAATTTCTGTCGTGACTAATATTGCCTTCCCCAGGGTGAAGGGCATCAATTGGCATTTGTTTCCATTGAAAGAGTCTGTTGGTCATGAACTTCCTGGTCCGGATACTTACTGTATTGTTCATGATGGTGGCTGGTCTTCAAACAGCCAGGGAGCAAAAGCTGCTGCAGGCTTTTAATAATTAATTTAAGATGGGGCACCCCAAAACAACCAGAATTGTCTTCTGGAGAGCAGGCACCTTGTGGTACAGGCTTCCCTGCTAGGTGAGTGTTCTAGAAACCCATCTGTATCGGTGTACTAGTTGGCATTGTTGTGAGAGGCTGTGTTTAGTTTCAGTTAATTTTTTAAGACTCTTTTAAAGTGTTTGTCCGTTTCATAATGGGTGGTTTATGAGCACACCTGCCCACACCACACTGAGTGTTCAGTAGTTTTTGACCAAAACCAGCACGACCCCCTTGCCCCACCCTCCCTATTCACCTGATCTTGCTCCAAGATACTTTTGTTTTCCCCAGATGAAAAAAATCCTCAAAGGGAAACGATTTGCTGAAGTGGAAGAGGTGAAACAAAAAACGGCAGAAGCACTGAAAGGCATCCAAATCGATGAGTTCAAAAACTGTTTTGAGCAGTGGGAAAAATGTCTCAGTAGTTCTATTGTATCAAATGGAAGGTACTTTAAAGGTAGCTGAAGTTTAAACATGTGAGAATACACAATTTTTAATAAATAAATTCCAGGTCTTTTGGGTGCTCCTTCATTTGTGTGCCATGAGCTGAAAAAGGTTGAAAATTGCTCCTCTACGTAAAAAGTAGCCATCCTTTTTTTAAATCTATGCATAGTCTTAGAACCTCTGTTTATACAAGCTTAGATCATAGAAGGAAGTGGACTGAGAAGACAAATGGGCTAAGAGGTTTTCAAATTACATGGCCATTGAGCATATCATGTTTAATGCATTCTTCTTAAATAGCACTCTCTGCTTCTTATGTCTAGATATTTCTAACTTCTAGAAATTTAGTAGCATAATGGTCACATACTTCAGTATTTGCTATTGAGATCAACCCAAAAAGAGTTAATCAGGCAGTATTTTATTTTATTTTATTTTATTTTATTCCTACATAAGGTAAATTTATTTTTTTAATGTTTTATTGTTTGTGATATTACAGTTATCCCATTTTTCTGCCTTTGTCTCCCACTACCCAGTCCACCCCCCGCTTCCATAGTCAATCCCCACACCATTTTCCATGTCCATGGGCCCTTCATGTAGGTTCTTTGACTAATCCCTTCACCTCCTTTCAGTCAGTCCTTACCTCTCTTACAGCTGTCAGTCTATTTCATGATTCCATGCCTCTGGTTCTATTTTGCTCATTTGTTTATTTTGTTCATTAGATCCCTCTTATAAGTGAGATGATATGATATTTGTCTTTTACCCACTGACTTGTTTCATTTACATAATAGTTGCCAGTTCCACCTATGCTGTCACAAAAGGCAGAAATTCCTTCTTTTTTCTGCTGACTAGTATTCCATTGTGTAAATGTACCACGGTTTTTTGATCCATTCATTTACTGATGGGCACCTAGGCTGTTTTCAAATCTTGGCTCTTGTAAATAATGCTGCTATGAATGTAAGGATGCACGAGTTCTTCTGAATTGGTGTTTTGGGATTCTTAGGGTATATTTCCAGTCATGGAATTGCTAGGCCAAAAGGCAGTTCCATTTTTAATTTTTTGAGGAAACTCCATACTGTTTTCCACAGCGGCTGCACCAGCCTGCATTCCCACCAACAGAGTACTAGGGTTCTCTTTCCTCCACATCTTCACCAACACTTATTGTTTGTTCACTTATTAATGATAGCTATTTTCCCAGGTGTGAGATGATATCTCATTGTGGTTTTTTTGCATCTCTCTGATGGCTAGTGATGTTTAGTATCTATGTCTATGGGCCATCTGTATGTCCTCCTTGGAGAAGTATCTATGCAGGTCCTTTGCCAATTTTTTTTAATCAGATTGTTTGTCTTCCTGTTGTTGAGTCCTATGAGTACTTTATATATTTTGGAGATTAAACACTTGTTCAGTGTATCGTTGGCAACGGTGTTCTCCCATACAGTTGGTTCCCTTTTCATTTTGATGCTGGTAATCAGGCAATATTTTAGTTGGGCTCCTTTGACTGCAACAAAGGCCCACATAGGCCATTGTAAAAAAAAAAAGAGAGAGAGAGAGAGAAGTTTATTGTGAGCTTATACTTAGGCTTAAATAACCAGTTGCTCTCAGCATCAGCCTCCCCTGGGCTAGGTGGTCTTAATTCCTGCCTGACTCTGCTTATTCAAATGTAAGCGCCCTTTGGTTGCCAACTTTGGTTGCCTTATGGCCTACCATGGTGCCAACGTTGCACCTCAGCATCCTTTCAGCTTGTACTTCTTTCTGTTAATTTAGTTCAAATAACCAGACGGGAGAGTCTAACTGGTCCAACTCATCTTGTTGTCTTAGGGCCATGCTGTAAGTCATTGGATCCTCCGTGGCATAGCTGCCCAGTTTCAGAGTCACCACCGCCTTTCCAGGTCCTCAACCAAATAAACTGTTTTAGCCAGAGAAGAAAGGCTGGGTCATGTAGTGTAGTTAAAATCCCCACCACCTCCATGTCAGGAGGGAAAGAGAGTCTTCTTCAGAGTGGGAGATCCGATGCGCCCAGCTGGGACAGTTTTTCTTTTTTCCATTTTCTCTCCTTTCAGTCTATCTCCATGAAAAGCTGGCTCTGTGAAAATGCTTTAACTTCCATTCCTGCTCCAACTTATCCGAAAACACATTTTCACTAGCTTACTCTTAATTAGTTAGATATCAAATACTATTTCTAACATCGACTGTTAAGGACAACTTGACGTTACTGTCAGGAAATTACATTTAAATTAGGGACTGCTCACAGCTAATGGCAACACATTGGGAACCTATCTGTACTGTTAGAGAAATGTTTAGAAATGAGAACTTCTGCCAAGCGCCTCTCCAGCCCCCAGTCTTATCATATTTCTGCTGCTTTACTTGACCAGCTCAGGTTTTCGTTTCCCACTGAACTCAAATTAATACCCAACCAAAATATGTTTTGCTTTATGTTTACCTTTCCATAACACTATTTCAAAGCACAAAATCCATATATTAAAGTCTGATTTTTGAAAACATTTTTAAAATTATAAACATAAGGGTTTTTGAAAGTCCTTTCTACAGAAAAAAAAACAGCCCAGCCAATAGGGGATAAAATACATTGTATAGCTGCAGTCTTTGCTGCACAGTCTGCAAAGCAGTTTCTATGAAGCTTAAAAAACTAAATATCTACTAAATGACTATCTAGCATAATATAGCATTGTAAAATAATCTATTTCTTTAATAAAAGCTATCTCCCTGCCCTCAAAGAGCCTATATTCAGTTCATGGGTTTCTCAATATTCCCATCCTTGCTCAGTTCCTCAAATTTTCAGATGTGTAACTCACTCAGAGACTTGAGGAAAATAGCAACTGAGCAGCCCTGGAAAGCTTCTCTGGAAGCAAAAATGGCAGGTTACAAGGTCAATATTCAGAAATTCAACAAATTTTTGTACACCAACAATGAAATATCAGAAACAGAAACTAGGAAAACAAATCCCACTTACTATAGCAACAAGACATATAAAGTACCTGGGAATAAACCTTACCAAGGAAGTAAAAGACCTGTACTCAGAAAGCTACACAACACTGAAGAAAGAAATTAAGGAAGATGCAAATAAATGGAAGCACATACCACTTTCAAGGATTGGAAGAATTAACATCATTAAAATGTCCACACTCCCCAAAGCAATCTATAGTATCAACACAATCCCTATCAAAATACCAATGACATATTTCACAGATATGGAACACACATTTCAAAAATTTATATGGAACTATAAACAACACCAAATAGCCTCAGCAATTTTGAGAAAGTAGAACAAAGTAGGAGGGAATCACCATACCAGACATCAAACTATACTACAAGGCCACTGTAATAAAAACGGTCTGGTACTGGCATAAGAACAGACACACAAATCAATGAAAGAGAATAGAGAGCCGAGAAATAAACCCGTGTCTCTATGGTCAATCAACGTTTGACAAAGGGGTCAGAACCATAAAATGGAGTAAATATAGCCTCTTCAATAAATGGTATTGGGATATCTGGGCAGGTACACACAAAAGAAAAAAGAAAAGAAAAGAAAGAAACTAGACCACCAACTTACACCATACACAAAAATAAACTCAAGATGGATAAAAGTCTTTAAATATAAATAGTGACACCACAAAAATCCTAGAGGAAAACATAGGCAGTAAAAGTTCAGATCTCCCACCCAGCAATATTTTTGCTGATATTATCTCCTAGGGCAAGGGAAATAAAGGGAAGAATAAACAAATGGGACTATAGCAAATTAAAAAGCTTCTGCATGGCTAAAGAAAACATCAGCAAAATAAAAAAAGAATCAACCATATGGGAAAACATATTTGTCAATGATATCTCAGACAAGGGTTTGATTTCCAAAATATGTAAAGAACTCATACAACTCAATACCAGGAAGACAAACAATTCAATTAAAAAATGGGCAAAGAGCCTGAACAGACACTTCTCCAAGGAGGACATACAGAGGGTCCAGAGACATATGAAAGGATGCTCAGCATCACTAGCCATCAGAGAGATGCAAATTAAAACCACCATGAGATATCACCTCACAGTGGTCAGAAAGGCCATCATAAACAAATCAGCAAACAACAAGTGCTGGTGAGGATCTGGGGAAAAGGGACCCCTGGCGCACTGTTGGTGCAGCCACTGTGGAAAACAGTATGGGATTTCCTCAAAAAACTAAAAACGGAACTGCCTTTTTACTTGAAAATTCCACTGCTGGGATTATACCCTAAGAATCCCAAAACATCAGTTCAAAAGAACCTATGCACCGCAATATTCATAGCAGCATATTTGCAGTAGCCAAGTGCTAGAAATATGAGTGGGTCAAAAAATGGTGGTACATTTACACAATGAAATACTACACAGCAGAAAGAAAGAAGGAACTACTACCCTTTGCAACAGCATGGAGAGGACTGGAGAGCATTATGCAAAGTGAAATAAGCCAGGTGGTGAAAGACAAACACAATATGATCTCACCTATAAGTGGAACCTAATCAACAAAACAAAGAAGCGAGCAAAACAGAACCAGAAACATGAAAATAAAGAACAAACTGACAGTGACCAGAAGGGAGCAGGAGATGGGAGTAAAGGGGGAAAAATGGGAAGGATCTAGTCAAGGAACATGTATAAAGGACCCATGGACAAAGACAGAAGGGTGGGTACTGACTGGGAGTGAAGGGTGTGTGGGGTGGGAGAGAGCAACGGGGGGGGGGGTGGGAATTGGGACAGCTGTAATGAACAATAAAAAAGAGAAATGTAATGTGTTAAGAAAATACCATTCTTATCTCTCTAGCACCCTGAGGAAGCCCATCCAATTCTCCTGCTTGCCTGTGTAAGGAACAATCACGGCCTGCACCAGCAGCCAAGGTTCACGAGAGTGATGTGTACTAAGCAGAAGGAGGCATTTGGAGCACGCGCAGAAGATAAAGGCACAACTATTTTTAAGGGGTCACATACTTGTGCCACCTTTTTTCTCTTCCTGTGTTCCCAGAAAACATTATTTCGGATGGTGAGGGTGTAAGAAACAGAAGAGGAGTGAAAGGGAAGGAAAAGGGAAAAGGAGGGGGAAGTAGATTAAACAGCCTGGCTTCTCAGAATGTGAGGATTTTCCCTTTTCTGGGAAGCAAAAAAAAAAAAAGCCTTCTCAAGAAAATTTAACATTTTCATATATACAATGTATATACACACACACCCCCAAAAAACCAAACCATAGTGATGAAAACTCTGGCTAATTCTGTGCTAAAGATACTGTTTTCAGGCACAGATCATGCAAACAGTCCTCAAGCTTATAATGAATTACATTCCAGGAAGAGGAGCTATCAACTGAAATGATATAACTGGATCTAGATTTTTCAATAGAAGTAATGCCATAAGGGGTGGGGGTAGGTATCTCCCTGACTAAAGGCTGACATTAAACATTTTGTAGACTTGGGACCAAAAGCTATTTAATCACCCCAATTAAATATTTGTTTTAAACTTATATAGATTAAAACTTTCTAAAATATATTGAAATTCAACAGCACCCAAGTATGAATCCTAGCTGTGTTATTTCTAGTTCTGTGACTTCAAGTTACCCTCAAACTCAGTTTCCTCATTTGTAAAATTGAGAAAATAATGATACCTGTTTTCACTGGGTATGAAATTGTACCATAATAAACAATATACATTATGATCTACTTCAAAGTTTCCTAAAACCCTTGTAATTTCCTGAGTGAATAAAGTGAAAGGAGCATCTTTTGTTACAATATTTGGTTTTTGACCCAGGCCCCTGAAATAGCTCAAAAGTGATAAAGGTAAAAGGAGTGTCTTTTGATACTCATAACAAGCCTCTTCCAACTACACCTGAATTTATGTTAATAAGGTAACTCTTGGAAAGCCCCCAAGCATGGGAGGGCTTATTGCCAGGGGAACCAACAATTTGATTAGAGGGTTGAAACTTTCAGCCCATCCCCAGCACAGGGGTAGAAGAGAGAAAGATTAAAGTTTAGTCTGTCAATAATGCCCAATGATTTAATCAGTCACACCTACATAATAAAATCTCCATAAAAGTATATCAAAGGAGTTCAGTGAGCTTCCAAGAGGTTGTGGGAACCCCCAAATTATAGTATGTCAGTCAGAATTACAAAACATGTGATTACCTAGAACTTGTTATTGGTGTCTGATGTGGGGATATTCTGGTGGACTGAACCCTTAAACTAATGAGGTTTGCACTAACTCCAATTAGTGTCAGAATTGGGTTAAATTGTAGGACACCCCACTGGTGTCATCCAAGAAATGAAGAACTTCTTATTGTGGAGAAACCCACACACTTGGTATCAGAAATGTAAGAGCAGAGGAAATGAGCAGGCTTTCTTGTACAGGGTATTATAAAAGTTAAATTAGATCATCTATATAAAGCATGTAGCAATGCCTATCAAATACTATGCATTCAGTAAGGATTACCTGTCATTGTTATCATGTATATTTATTTTATACTTATTAATAAAGGGGTTCCTCTCTTGCCACCTATCCTGTAAGTTTCCCTAGCTTATTAAAGCACTTTGTAGCACATTTGCCCTAGACAAAAACACCAGCCAATCCTGCCATATAGAATCCTCTATACTGATTTCTGAGGTCACTTTGGTTCAGTCACCTCCCTTGGCTCTCAACAGCCTCACCTTTAGCTCCAGCCCCTATTCTGGCTCCCAGTACTTAGCTGGGCCCTGGCCAAGCTGGCTACGTCCCCTGCACCCACACCACCATCCCTGTCCCCCACTCCCGTAAACGGATTTAGATAACCATAATCAATCATAGAAATCTATACTTAATGCAATCCAGTATAAATATATAAAATATAATTTCCTCATAATTTTTCCTTTACTTTAATTGAATCTTGATTCTTCCCTTACTCTTATCCTACCAAAAACTGCTCTTTCCTGAGATGTCCTCACCTTAATGATAAGCTCTCCCACACTTTCCCCAAATTCCCCTACATGTTGCTTCTTCTCCTTTTCTGCTCCCTAAATTCTATTCATCAGCAAGCTCTATCACTCCAACTTTAAAATACAGTCTGAATCTTTCCCTTTTTATCTGCATGATTAATGCCTTTGTCCATCAGCAAGTCAGCATCAGTATCACCTGGATACATGTTGGACAGGTCTCAGGACCCATCCCACATGGACAATTGATGGAGTTGAGGGGAGGAAGGACTGTCAGTCTGTGTTTTAACAAGCCTTCCAGATGATTCCAGATAAATAATTCAGTCTGACAACCAATGCTCTGTTAAAACTACTGTCATCTCTCCGCAGCAGTGTATGGGAATACAGGAATTCCCTGCTTTTTGAAAAGTTCACTTTATGCCACTTTTGCAAGGACCTACATTAGTACGTGATTTGGCTAACCAAAAGATATCTGAAGATTTTCACTTTTATGAAAAAGAGACGAAAACAGCTTTCAGTGTTTGCTTTGCAAGGAACCATATGGAGGCAGTGCGTGTGCCCCAGCATCAGAGAGTAAGGCTCCTTCCTGGAGAAGAACACTCAGCATCTCAGCATCAAGACATTACAGCTTTGAACTGTGTCTGTGAGCATCTGTGCTTTACCTTGATTTATTTTGTACATCCATTAGCAAGTGTGTCCTAAGGTATAAGAAAAAGCTAATGGAGTTACGCATAGCATAAAACTGGACGTAATTAACCAAGTCATGTTTGATATGATTTGGTAGGTCACTTTAGGGGTCTTGGAATGCTCAAAATTTTGTCCACATAAATTTATAGTAATTTCTTTTTCACTTTATGTCATTTCAGCTAATGAACAATTTCATAGGAACACTCTTCTTTCAGATAGCAGGAGAAACCTATCTAAAGCCTTCTGACTCATCTCCTGGCTTCTACTCTTACTTCCCTATCATTCGTCTTCCACACAGCAGCAGGAATTTTATTTGACTTGAAATCTTCCAATGACTTCCTCGTCCATTAAACTAAAATTCATTCTCCTTACTCTGTCTTAAAAATCCATACAGGACTGAGCTCAACCCACAACAACCACATTTCTCTCTTCCCTTTAGGCTCTAGCAACACTGGTCTTCTCTTCCCATGACTTGAACATGCCATGCTAGTTTCTGTCACAGGGCTTTTGTGAAATCCTGTTCTTCTGCTGAAATCATTCTTGACATTTGGGGTTCAGCTTCATTGTTTCTTCTTCAGAGACATTTCACATTATGTTTTTTAATAAATAGCTTGGGGTGAGTAATTAGTTACTATCAGATAACCAACATTCATTCTCTACATATCACTTACTGTAATCTCCTAGCTTTCTTATTTGCTATTTTGAAAGGCTTTCTTCTTTCTACTAGAATAACCTGAGAGTAAGGACCTTGTCCATTGTGTTTACCTTTGTTTATCCTAAAGCCAGAACAGCCAATGACATATAAAAAATGTTTAATATTTATTCAAATACTATAGCAACAAAAAAAAATAAAGTACCTAGGAACAAACCTTACCAAGGAGGTAAAAGACCTGTACTCAGAAAACTACACAACACTGAAGAAAGAAATTAAGGAAGACACAAACAAATGGAAGCATATACCTTGTTCATGGATTGGAGGAATTAACATCATTTAAATGTTCATACTACCCAAAGCAATTTATATTAGAGATTAAATGCAATACCTATTAAAATACCAAGGACATGTTTCACAGATATACAACAAACATTTCAAAAATTTATATGGAACCATAAATGACCTCAAAAAGCCACAGCAATTTTGAGAAAGAACAGAGTTGGAGGGATCACAATACCTGGCATTAAATTATACTACAAGGCTACTGTAATCAAAACAGTCTGGTACTGGCATAAGAACAGATAGATAGACCAATGGAACAGAAGAGAGAGCCCAGAAGTAAACCCATGTCTCTATGGTCAATTAATATTTGATAAAGGAAGCAAAAGCATATAATGAAGTAATAAAGCCTCTTTACCAAATGGTGTTGGGAGATCTGGACAGTTACATGCAAAAAAATGAAACTCGACCACGAACCTACACCACACACAAAAATAAACTCAAGGTGAATAAAAGACTTAAATATAAGTCACGACACCATAAAAGTCCTAGAGGAGAGCGTGGGCAGGAAAATTTCAGATATTCCATGCAGCAGTATTTTCACCGATATGTCCCCTAGAGCAAGGGACATAAAGGAAAGAATAAACAAATGGGGCTTCATCAAAATAAGAAGCTTCTGCACAGCTAAAGAAAACATTAGCAAAATCACAAGAGAGCCAGCTGCATGGGAAAACATATTTGCCAATGATACCTCAGACAAGGGCTTGATCTCCAAAATATATAAAGAACTCATACAACTCCACTCCAGGAAGACAAACAACCCAATTAAGAAATGGGTGAAGGACCTGAACACACACTTCTCCAAGGGAGACATACACGGGGCCAAGAAACATAGGAAAGGATGCTCAAAATCACTAGCCATCAGAGAGATGCAAATTAAAACCACAATGAGATGTTACTTCACACCAGACAGAATGACCATCATAACCAAATCAATAAACAACAAGTGCTGGTGAGGTTGTGGAGAAAAGGAAACTCTTGTACACTGTTGGAGGGAATGCAGACTGGTGCAGCCACTATGGAAAACAGTACAGAATTTCCTCAGAAAACTAAAAATGGAATTACCTTTAGACCCAGTAAATCCACTGCTGAGATTATACCCTAAGAATCCCAAAACACCAGGTCAAAAGAACTTATGCACCCCAGTAGCACAATTTATAATAGCCAAGTGCTGGAAGCAACCTAAGTGCCCAACGGTAAATGAGTGGATCAAAAAACTGTGGTTCATTTACACAATGGAATACTACACAGCAGAAAGAAAGAAGGAGCTCATACCGTTCGCAATAGCATGGATGGATCTGGAGAGCATTATGCTAAAAGAAATATGACAGGCAGTGAAAGACAAATACTATATGACTTCACCTATAAGTGGAAACTAACCAACAGCACAAATAAGCAAGCAAAATATAACCAGAGACATTGAAATAAAGAACAAACTGACAGTAACCAGAGGAGAGGGGGTAGGGGATAACAGGGGGAAACCGGGGAAGGGTAATCAAGGAACACATATAAAGGACTCATAGACAAAGGAAAAAGGGGGTAGGATCGAGGGTGGGAGTTGGGGATGGGCAGGGAGAGGGGAGTAGTGGGGGGAAAGTAGACAAAATTGTACTTGAACAACAATAAAATAAAATAATAAAACAGAATAAAAAGAATACAGAAAAAATATTTATTGAAATAACTAGGTGATTGTAACAAAGTATCAGCAAAAGAAATACTGTCAACAGTGTCAGGCAATTTGGACAGTCTTTGAGGAGATTGTGTCAAGTGACTCTAAAAAAAGGTAGAGTAGGACAAATAAATCAAAACCAAGCTTGGAGTCAGATCCAGCAGGGCACAAGTCCCAGCTCTATTGCTCACAAGGCACAAAACCTGGAGCAAATGTCTCCCTTTTCTTTTCAGCCTCTTCACCATCTTCCTCCCAGGATTGTCACTGGAAATAACTAAAATGATGTAATAGGGAACATAGCACACAGTAGATACACAGTAATAATTTGGAACTCCAGAGAAGATTTGGAGTTCCTTGAAAAAAATATGTTATGAATTGTGTTTGACAATGTTAATGTAAATCAAAATGAAATAAAAGAAAAAAATCACCTATAATCTTGTTACCTCAAAAAAAATTTTTCACTTTTTCATTTCTCTTTTATACACATAGAATATGTTTACATAATAAAAATCTTAAAGTAGATTCAATTTTGTCATGTCTTGACTTTTTGAACACCCAATTCAGAAACGTCTTCTTTTTAAATTTCTTCCAAGCAGACAGAGAGAAGCAACCAAATTGCTAGTCTCCCCTGCCTTTGAAGCTGAAAGTTTTACTATCTTCTTGAACTGCAATCCCTACAGGAGCAATTTTATCCTGTACTTTGATATTATGAATATCATGCCTTTAAAATGCATGAACCAACCTTCATTTGCACTAAAAATTCCCAGCCCTTGATCATTTCCCACCCTTTTGTCTCAAAAATAGCAGCTCCAGGTTTTGAACTGAATAGTGGTCAACTCAAAGGCACACATCTCTGTGTCTGATCATGAATCTCCAAAACTAAAAGCTTTTGTTTTCATTGGAGCGATGCCAGTCGCAGAGAGAGGAGTGGACAGGCAGATGGAAGTTGGAAGTCACAGCAGCATGATGACGACTATTAGGCTTCTACTGCTCAGGAGAAACCCTGAGGGTCGTAAGTTGTTGCAGGGCTTGTGGGCACTCTGAGCACTGGAAAGGGGTCACATGGGTGTGGCGAGAGAAGAATGGTAAACTGACAGATTCTCAGAAGTAAACAGGGGGAAATAAAATTCTCCAAGTGCACAAACTATCCAAACAATATTAACTGAATGGCTACTATATGCCATGCAATGTGCTAAGTTCTGGGAAGATGATGGTGATCAAAAATAAATAAATACAGAAAATTGAAAGCTAGTCATGGTCCCTATTCTCATAAATTTATCATCTAATGTAGGAAATAACAATGAGTCAAACACACGCATACACATAAATTTATAACTGAGATTATTGTTGAAAAGAGGCATACATGATGCTATAAGCTCATGAAATAATTGGATTTTGCCTGGATTTTGGATCAAGAAAGGCCTCTCCGAAGAGGGAATATTTGAACTGAAACCTAATAGTATATGTTAACTAGGTAAGTGCTCACGTTGGGGGTAGTAGGGATGGGTGTGCAGGACATTCCCGACAGAGGGAACAGAATACACAAAGGCCCTGAGTCAGGAGGGACAAGTCATGTTGTTGGAACTGAGAGAAAACATGATGCTAATGGAAATTTGCTCAGAAGGTGAATGGAGTGTGCTGTAAGTCAAGGTCAAATGTATCTGAATCAGTGATGGAGTTCTAACTCACAAGGTCCGTTGTGAGGATTAAAGAAATTAAATGAGACAATCCCGGCAAAGCACACAGCACAATGCCACCCTGCACAAGATAAAGCAGCCTGGAAGTGCACTCTGTGATCGTTATCATCATCTGGTGTTGCCGTGTTTACTGCCTACACATTCACCATTTTCTCCTTTTTGGCCCTGCACCAGGTCACATCAGGCCACTATTATCCCTCATGTAGGTCATTGCAATAGCATCCTTCAGATCCATTCTCCACACTGAAGCCTCCCCTTCCCACGTGAAAGCATTTAGGGACTCCACCTCTGCTGAGTTGTGCATAAGGTGGGTTTGGGATATATGTTGTATGTGAAGATTAGAAGATTAAAAGCCAGGAGTTATTTATAGTGGTCAAAATATATAGAACATACAGCATCACTATTACCTAAGAGAGTGGTAGGCAGGGTTTAAGTATCATAAATTTTAAATACAAGGTGGAATTAAAATATTATCCAGAGTAATCTGCTATAACTTTAAGTAAGAGTCAGCTGTCAGGTAGGAGCTCCAAAATATCAAAAGCTCAGATAGGGTGGCTCCATCTAGTAGAGAAGATAAGAACGCACCTGCTGGGTGGGAGATCTAGAGAGGGCTGGAAACACTAGGTAGGGCCTCTGGCCATTGCAAAGTAAGGCCAGCTTTCAGTAAAATCTGTCCAGAGTGAAGTTCCATGAGAGTCACAGCTCTGCCAACCAAGTCTAGAACCCAAACCCAAGTGTCCTCCTTTCCTTTTGAACCAGGACTCCAACTTCCTGTTCAACAGGGGAAGAGGGGAGGGCTGGAAAGCGAGAGAAGCAATAAAATTACTGCTTGAAGAACACCAAAACTCATTCTTCTTTTATTTTCAACTGCTCCTCTAGATAAATACGGGCTAGCTTCTAGATAAATACCTACCGTAACAATGAAACCTAAACAGAGAACTCTTCAATAGTAAGAAAAGTACAGCTATAATGGAGTCACCCTCCCAAACCGAAACCCTACTAACGATTCGCCATTGCCTCAAGGTAAATGTGAAACCTCTCCGAGGGCCCTACAGGGCCTTTTATGATCTGTAGTCTCCATGCCTCCAACTTCACCTCTCATTACAACCCCTACTCACTCAACACTCCAAAGTTAACCATAGCTTTTTGAAGCTTCCTGAATGAATGATGTTCCAGCTCACCTGTGGTCTTCACACATATGTGCTACTCACTCTCTTTGCCTAGACTTTGTTCTCTCCCTCCCACAACTTGTTCTCTAAGACTCGGATTAGAAACTGCCTTCCACAAGAAGTCTGTCCTAAGTGCCCTACCCTGAGTTTTGCACGCCCCCAAACGTTCCGCAGCACCCTTTTCCCATGCCGATCATGCTGTACCCATTGCCTGTTTAATATTTGCCTCCGAGGTTACACTGTGGCACCCGTGAACAAAAAAACAATGATCACTTCATTCATTTCTTTTTTTCATTCATACCCCAAATTGAGGGCTTTATTTACAGTAGTGAATAAATCCCCGGTCCTCAGGAAGCTCAAATACTTCATTTGGCTTGTCTTTCCAGCAAGCAGCAGAGAACACCGCACACAGTGAACACTGCACATAACAAACACTTAACACAAGAGTAGAAAGGAGAGTTTGGGTGAATTTGTTATTGATTAGAAAACCTCTAAGAATAACCTTAGAGATTTTTAAAAATATATTAGAAAGAATCAAGTAGAAAATCAGCTGAAAATAAATGTGAAACATTCAATAACATTTTGATGCATTTCTTTACAGTGTGCTTCTGCACTTGTATTTATGTGTGGGTGTATATACTTTTTAATAGCTTTATTGAGATATAATTCATATACCATTTAAAATGTACACCCATTTAAAATGTACAATTCATGTTTTTCACTACATTCACAGGGTAGTACAACCATCCCCACAATCTAATTTTAGAACACATTATTCTCTCCTGAAAAAACATACCCCTTAACATTTAATTAGCAACCATTCCCGACCTCCACCAGTGGCCAGTTCCCAGCTCTAGGCAATCACTGTTCCACCTTCTGTCTCTATGGAGGTGCCTGTTCTGGGCATTTCATATAAATGGATTCATAAAATATGTAATTTTGTGATCTGCTTCTTAATATAATGTTTTCAAAGTTTTCTAGGTAGCATATGTCAGTGCTTCATACCTTTTTATAGCTGAATAATATTTCATTGTATGGCTATGCCACATTGTATATTGCATTTATCCATTCATCAACTGATGGACATTTGGGTTACTTCTACTTTTTGACAATCAGGAATAATACTGTTAGGAATATTCACATACAAGTTTTATGTGGACATATGTTTCCATTTCTCTTGGGTTTACATATAGTTGGCCCTTGAACAATGTAGGGGCTGGGGCACCAGCCCCCTACATATACAGCATAAGTAAGGTCCACGTATAACTTGACTCCCCCAGAATTTAGTTGTCCTTTAGTATCCATGGGAGATTGGCTCCAGGACCCCCATGGATACCAAAATCCCCCGGTATGAAATAGCATACATCAAGGAAGGCAGTCAGCTCTCTGCATCCATGGACTACTGACCACAAATCAAAAATAGTACAGATGTTTATTGAAAAAAATCCACATATAAGTGGACCCATGCAGTACAAATCCACGTTGTTCAAGAGTCAACAGAATATTGAGGAGTAGGATTGGTGGTTTACATGGTAACAATTTTGACCAACTGCCAAACTGTTTTCAAAGTGGTTATACCATTTTATATTTCCACTAACAACATATAAGTGTTCCAATTTCTCCTATACTTTTTAAATTAAGGTCTTAGTGTATATAATTTGGTGCCTGCTTTACAAACTACACAAGTGCTTCTCTGTTTAAAAGAGTTGTTTTTAGCAGCTGTAGCAGTCTTAGGCTTCCATAGGGTGGCTTAAACAATAGAAGTTTATTTTTTCACAGTTATGGTGGCTGAAAATCCCAGGATCAAGGTTTTGGCAGGGTTCAATATCTGGTAAGAACTCTTTTCTGGGCTTACAAATGGCCACCTTTTCCTATATCCTCACATGACCTTCCCTCAGAGCTCCTGTGAAGAGAGAGCGAGAGATCTGGTCTCCCTTCCTCTTCTTGTAAGTACACAAACACTATCAGATTCGGGCCTCACCCTTATGACCTCATTTAACCTTTAGTACCTCCCTGTAAGACCTGTCTCAGAGGCTTCAACCACGAAGTGGAGAAGAGAGGTAACCAATTCAGCCTTTAGCAATGGCTAAACAATAGTCAACTGAAAAATTCTATATGAAAATAATGCTCCAGGAGCAAGACACTAAAGTTAAGAAACTTTTTTTCCTTAAAATACATTATTTGCAAATTTTCTTTAAAATTCATTTTGTTGTGTTAGCTACATACCCTTCACGTCCAAGTGTGGATAAAAGTGTCTTTCTGAAATTTCTCACCTGCATCTACTTGCAATCTGGAAGAACAGACTTCACACTCTTTCAAAAGATATTTAAATTTTCTGTGTAGCTCAACTGTTGTTGTCTCTAACTCCATTTCTATGCTAGAGAAAATGATGCCATTTACACCATTGAGAGCCTGAATAATCTTGTAAGTGTTCATGTGAACTGATGAAGGAAAAGAGGCCATCCTAGAATTAGCCTTATTGGAAGCTTCTACTAAGCAAAAAGAAAAATTTAGAATTCCAAAGAAAACTAATTGGAACCCTGAAGCAGATGGGAAAAGCAAAAATTTCTAAACACCTCCCTGACCTCATTACAAGCATAATGAAGAAGGCAACGATGGAGTTAATTACAAAAGAGGCAAGAAAAAGATTAAATGAGAGTACAAAAACAAAAAAAAAATGTAACTCAGAGAAAGGGAGGCATTCAGCAAGAAATAGAATATGCTGATCTCTGTAAAACTATTCAGA
This sequence comes from Mormoops blainvillei, assembly GCA_004026545.1. Lineage (NCBI taxonomy): Eukaryota > Metazoa > Chordata > Mammalia > Chiroptera > Mormoopidae > Mormoops > Mormoops blainvillei. The sequence continues at coordinate 381,636 of PVJD01000196.1, read as the reverse complement.
ACTGAGGGAGATGGGAGCTAGAATCAAACAAAAGGAATATAAACCAGGTGGACACTGAGGATGAAAAGTCTGTAGAAAACACAAAGAGCGGGCACCTGGGAAGGAATTACCAGCTACCTGCACTAAGCAGAAAATATAGGCCTGGTAGGCAGAGGAATTCAGCTGGTTACACAAGAGGAGTAGTTCTTAGTTGGGGAGCACTGATTGCATGAATGATGTGGATAAAACTCATGTGTTCATTAATAGTCGTAGATAAATGTTAGTCTAAATTTTCTTTTGCCACTTAAGACCATGTTAAACTGCTAACACCTTTAATACTTTCTAACCTAAGGGATATTACTTTACAATATATAAAGACTAAGAATGACTTCTAAAGATCAGTGATTACTTTCACAAGCAATATCTGTCCTTCAGATAGGCTGTGGATAGTAAATTTTAAAACTTGTTCATAAAATGGCATTTTAGACATGCAGTTTGCCCATTTATCTATGGCTCACACTTGTTTTGACAACAATAAGATAACAGTGTCATAGAATGAAATTTCACTGTAAAAGTTTGTGACAAACTAAGAGTACCTTGCCTTCTGAACCAAATATACCAGTAATAATGCTGTTTGTGTAGACTAATGTTTTAGATTATGAGGAATAAGTGGAGAAGAGATCAGGAAATGATTCAGTTAATAAAAGCCAACTTCTAGCAAGTCCACTCTTTTATTTCTGAATGATGTAGATGGGCTAGTTACAGTGAACACACAGACTAGAAATTTTCCACATATTTTCTTTATGTTTAAAATACCCCATGTCTATATACTTTGGTTGAATTGAACACGAAATGATATATATGTATTTGCTATGGTTCACCTTAATATCACAATGATGATAAATTTAGGACTCCAGCTTCTTATTCATGTACTGCTCCTGGGATGTCACTGAGCAGACATCAAATTGGACTGACCAGTCATTTTAGCTATAGTCATGCAGCTCTCTGTGTATCAAGAATGCAAGATTTCTTCTAGCTCATAATTGTTACATAAATAATGTAAGGGTGAGTTTCTCACACATGTCATATCTTTAAACCTCTCATAGGGCCATATTACATTGCAAAGGCAAATGAAAAGTTAATGCTGCAAGCTTCCTTTACAGTATAAAGGAAAAGATGAAAAATTGATATATAAACAGAGAGAAGGGTCAAATGATTTTGAATGTGATTTTTGGAGGACTGATTCCAAATGAGAAGGTAGTATCTCATTAGAACTTATTTAAGAATTTATAGTATGACAGCCTACATCATTTACCCACCTCATGACAATTATTTCCCAGCAATTATTTCCTACAAAGTCAGAATCTCATTTTTGTCAAATGTGGTCTTTCTAGTCCACTAATTTCTTTAATCATTCCACCTCAAACACCTTTCCAATCTGCCAGGCCAATTCCAAAGCCTAAAATTTCGAACTGTTCTTTTCCATTTCTTCTACGCCGAGACTGTAGATCATTTCTAAATGATGTCAGCCCCGAAGACTGGCTTCTACAAACTCCTACCACATTTTCCCCCCAAGAATTGCCGCCAGTGAGTAAACAATCACAGTTGTACATTTGTCAGCTCTGGAGTCATTCCTGCTCCATTTTTTATAACCCTTCTGGCAGCCTTCTCGATGATGATCTGTATTTAATAACTTGGGCTCTTTATGTAGATTCTATCTCTTGCCTTCCCACTGGATTTGAACTGTGTTTTGAACTGTAGTTATTCATACTTGGTTTTGCTTTTGTTTTTTTACATTCCCCAGTCTCTCTTTATTTTTATATTTTTAATTTTTTTAGGTGCTCAATATATTTTTTATTGTTTGAATAAATGAATGAAGACAAAAGTAATTCTTCTGATTTTAGCTACTATTTAGTAAATTCACTTATTTTTTTTTTATTGTTGTTCAAGTACAGTTGTCTCCATGTTTCCACCACCATTTCCCCCAACCCCACTCATCCCCACCTCCCACTCTCAATCCTACCCCCTTTGGCTTCGTCCATGGGTCCTTTATACATGTTCCTTGATGACTCTTCCCCTTCTTTCCCCCATTAATCCTCCTCCTCCCTCCCCCCAAACCTCCGGTTACTGTCAGTTTGTTCTTTATTTCAATGTCTCTGGTTATATTTTGCTTGCTTTTTTGTTTTGTTGATTAGGTTCCACTTATAGGTGAGATCACATGGTATCTGTCTTTCACTGCCTGGCTCTGCTTTTTGATATTGCTCATTCAGTGAAAACTATAACACCATTTACTTTTTGAGGATAGTCTTAGTCACCTTTGATTCCCACACACAAAGATTCAATAGTAGCCACTGAAAGGTATCTTGTTCTGGTCACCTACCCAAAAGCTATTACCTAACCAGGTGATCCTGCTTCTTGACTGCTTCTAGGTGAGGATCAATTTTGAACATTTTTCAACCTTATTCAGGCCTCAACAGTGAATAATAATCCTTTTGATAACCCTTTTTCCAATTCCTGGTTTAATTTTTCAGGTTGCCTTCTTTGTTCTTCCCAGCTTCTATCACCCTCCAGAGAGCTGCCAAACATTCCACCCTTCGTTTGCAATAGACATCTTACTCTATTAGTCTAAAGTCATTCAACAATATTAAGGCTCTTATATTCTTAACATCCCAGGAGCAAGTACCACTTTCTCAAAAGCAGAGTTTGGAAACGCTCTGAGTTGGGAATGTCCATCTTGAGCTCTAAACTTGTGGCCACTTGCAGGGCTCTGCAAGTTTGGCAGAAACAAGATGGCCTCCAAACCTAAGCCCCCATCTACCTGCTAAACTGGCTTTATTTTGAAATACAGGGTCTGGCACAAATAAAGCCCTTTTTTATTTGTACAAAATCTTTTATTACAAAACCATAAGCATGTAATTCTGTAACATAACAATATCACACTCAGGCACACCACAGGATGTTTTAGGTGACATGTTCAAATTAAAACTATAAATTATTATACCCATATTATTACCCTACCAACCACACTCAAGCAGGCGTTATTTCTGCTGGACCCTGTAGATGGAAAAACTTAATAAAGAAAAGGATATGAAATATCGAAGGCACAAAGGGGAGAAAGGCTTCTGATATCAAATTGAGCTAAAAAAGATTCTGGAAAACATTTTAAATACTCATCAAAGAAAGTGTGGAAGCTATCATCATTCACTAGGGAAAGCATCTGTGTGAACCAGCAACTGCGAGCAGGCCACGGACCCCAGGGTGCCCAGGCAAACAGAGCAGAGCAGCAGCCGAGACTTGCCTCCCCTTAAATGGAGCTGAGCTGTGGGCAGCAGCGAGCAGGGCGGGGGCAAGGACGGAAAGGGTAGGACTGATGACGCGAAAACCAAGTGCTGAGGCCTCTGCTCCCACAGCAGAGGGGAGGAGAGAAAACAAGACCACTTTATTAACAAACTGTGTTCCTCTTTTAAATAAATCTAGAATTCCTTTGTTATAAATTGGCACATTCTTCTACACAATTCATTCATCCTATTTCAAATCAGAATTACATGCATGGAACAAGTGTGTTCTATATTATGTAGAAAAATTTCCTGGGCGTATTTGACAGCAGGGGGAAGGCATAAGAGTACAATAATAATACCATTATAACTGTATAGTATTTTATCATAGCTGTTTTTGACAAAATAAGTATTTATAATAATGAATAACATGTAATATATAGTATTTGATTATTATTATGTAATATAACAGAAACTATATAATGTAGAGTACAATAACAAAGACTAATATATAGTATAATATGATATAACAATCAATACTATAAAACAGTATATGTCTCCAAGCTTTCTACCAAAGCATCTACCTTCTTCCCTCTACTTTTGGCCAGCCCCTAAGTGGCTCACAACCCTCTTATCTGTGACTGAACAAGTAAGAGTACTTTCTCTTCTAAGCAGTGGAATTCTGGCTTTGTGGTTGTTCTTTGCACTGCAGAGAAAAACAGCCCCCAGTATAGCCACTGAGGGTACTAACGCTTTTTACTTCTTTAGCCCCATTAATATTGAAGCATCAGTGTTCAGGGACCTGTTCTGCTCATTTATCTCATCTTCTCTCACAGATTTCATAACAGAACCAAAGCTTCTATTGCAAAATTTCCTGAATGTGACCAAGTTAGCAGCAGTTTGTGTTTCCAAATATCAAAAATTATGCCAAGACCAAGTAAATAGAGAATAGGGACCTACTCATTCCAGCTCTGCCAGAGAGGCTGCACTGAAAGCAACTTTAACTAAGTGCCTGGGTAGATAGAGCATCATGGATAGAGATTTGTTTTAATGATTAATGGCAAACAAAGGCCACCGAATAATCTACCCGGGGTAACTACAGGTTCAAATCCTGTGAAAGACAAGTATGAAGATGGAAGAGGTGGTGAAGGACAAAAACAGGCAAAGAGAAGGAAAGGAAAGAAGGAATATGGTATTCTTATTTTCAAATACATACGATGCTACCTGTATGTGAACCATCTTTATAAAATTAGTATATTTGGAAAATGGCCACTGCTCAATTAGACACTAGATAACTACTCATCTTAATGGATTACATCACTCCCACAGTTGTCACTTTCTTCTGAGCCATGGAGATCTAAGTTGTCAATTAATAGACAGTGTAAGTTTACCTAGATGTCATGTAAACTCTTAGACATGTAGAAATGCTTACAATGCTCTACTTCTCTTTCAAGGACATAGTCAAGCCTTGGTTTTCTGGGAAAAAAAAAACAGAGTTTAACAAATGTTTAAAGATCACAGAGTCAATGATCCTTCAGGATGCAAAGTAATATAATTATGGTTTTTTAAATGGTTCTACATTCCTCTTCCTGAGACTACAGAATATAATCTCAGTTCTGTAAGATGTTTAAAGGATATGTATGTATATTAACATATATAACTTTTGAAATACATTTGCTTGACATTTTAAATTTCCTAATACCAAGCATAGATTAATTTTAAATTGTTATTTTGTTTCAGTAAATTTTTGTCTGTTGTTAACACATAACAAACACAACTCAAACTGAAATAAAGCTAGATAACATAGTATTGTATAACTGGAAAACACCTGTCTCATATAGATATAGCATCAATGTCTCTGAAGGCATTAATATAACTTCCCAAAATACCAAACCAGGGACTGTGGGAGAGCAGTGAGAAGACTGGTTCAATATAAAATTGATTTGTGGAATCCTTCAGTTCAGAGCAAGAGTTCCCCACTTGGTCTATAGATCCAATCTAGGTATTCCTGGAAACAGTTTCCATAGCTCAGGCAGAGCTCACTAGAAATCTAGCAATATAACCTTTGGTCAAATTAATTCCAAGATGCTTTAAATATGGGTCCATGAATAAGGGTGCCAGTGTGCTCCTGTGAGCCCTCCGACCTTCCCATACTATCCATTTTGCTGTGAAATGATCAGATAAACCCAGCAGTTATTAAATGGATGGCATTTCATAAAAGCAAATCAAAGTTAACATTTTGAATCAATTTCTTTCCCTAATATAGCAGCAGAGATCTAAAGCAAATGTTTTAATTGTGCATTTCCTCTGGCCAATCTCATTCTAGCATTAAAACAGTGCCTCCTACAACTTTGTCACTCCCACCTGCCAGTACTAATGTTGTAGTTGTGTAGGCATAACCTATGTGCATTTAGGTACAAATTTAAAATATTCTGGAAGTCAATGTTCCTCTTCAATGTACTTTCCTATGTACAAACAGGAAGAAGTTAAGTCTAGGCAAAATCTGTATCTCTAGGACATTTTGTCTTAAACATTTTCCTCACATTTTTAATCTTCTTCATAAAACTCCTTTATCAAATAATAGTTAGAGTCTTTAAAAAAGCAGAAGATTTTAAGTTAATAAAGAACAGTATAAACAGCTCCTTGCTCCAAATTAATAAATGTTCTGCTATATTCCATCAGTGTAATTACAGCTTAAAAAATATAAATGGAGTGTCCGAAGCAGCCGTGCAAATAATAAATATTATCTAAAAACAAAACCCACTTTATTAGCTATTTAGGGCTTTCTATTTCTTTTGAATAATAAAGTAAATAATTCAAATATTACATTTGAAGCCGAATCATAAATCCATCAAAGAACTTATTTTCCCTAAATCCCAACGTCCAAAACATACGGGAAATTGCTTTAAGGTGGAGAAAGTTGTTGCCTTTATCATACTGTGAATCTAAATTCCCAAGATGATTGATTTAACGAGGTTTGCACATTAGAAGACTTTTCCATTGTTACAATAAGAGGAAATCACAAGAAAGATTAATGCCCTCTGCATGGTGCCACCGTATTAAAGTGTTTTTGAAATGTCTTCACTCCAGGAGCACTTCCAGCCCATACCAGTGCTTAGTAAATTTGGTCTCAGTGTAAAGAATTTATTCGTTATGGCTGATGAAGCTGTTGTGCTGGAAATAAATACCTGTGACATGCTTACTTCCAAGGAGCCATATAAGCCCATCAGTTTCCAAACAAAATTTGATTTCATGGCTTGGTTACAAGAAGAACGCATCTCCAAGGTGCTCGCAAGTGAGGCCGCCCACAAGTCTGCCCTGGTATCTGGGATCTTGTCACAACACTGCAGTGTTAGGAAATGAGCAGCAAAGCCCAGCAGCCCACTATCACTCGGAAAGCTTCTCACGCTCAGAGCTTTATAGGGGTTTTCTCTCAGGTGACAGAATGTTTTCTTGCCCTCACCTCACTTTCCCTCTTCTTCAAAGACACTGGAGAAAAGGAAACATTTCAAAGCACCCCTAACAAATAACTGGGGTGGTGACATACACCTAAGTCATCCCTTCTTATACCACTATGATCATACAAAAGAGGTGACTTCAGAGAATATTTTTTAAACCTAATAGTCTCATATACAACACGTAATCAATTATCCAACTAATAACACTAATTTAGCACCAAACCTATGCCTGGTATTGTGCTAAATGCTGGGATATACACATGAGGCAATTTATCAACCCTCAAAAATATGATTTAATATTTCATTACCACAAAGTTAAATAATAAAGTCCAAAGTATGTAGCCCATACAACAACAGAACAAGTTGGAAATAATAAGAATCATGTTGAAAGGCAATAGAAGTGTGGCTGACACATACCAAAATGTGCATGGCACAGAAAGATAATAGTGAGCATACATCAAATATTAAACCAATATCAAAGCACAGAAGCACAAAGGTTTCTATCCATCACCTCATTCTTACTCCCTCGTACTCTGCATGTCTGCTTCTTTGCCTTTACTCATGCTTCCTTCATCTGCAATGTTTTGACTCCTCTCCATCTGTCCAAGGGGTGCTTTCCTTAAAGACCCAACTGAAACCCCACTTCCGCCATGGCAACTCCACACCCCAGTGACCTCACACTTCTGTAAATTCCTACAGTTTTTATAATCTCCACCTCCTACTTCAGCAAACACACGCTGTCCTAGGCTGCTTGCTATTGTTTCCCCTTGGTTAATTGTATAATCCCAGCTAGCTTGCAAGCTTACTGAACATAGGAAACGAGTCTATAACTTTTCTCCCCACAACACTAACTGCAAGAGTGAGTACATTATTACTTGCACTTTATAAATACATGACAATTTGATTTATTCTAGGATGGCATGTTACTAAAAGGACTCCATGATAGCATAAAAAAGTTGAGAAAGCATAGAAGTATGTATTTATTCACCACTTTAAAAAATGAAAACAGGAAAATATGCAGAAAACACAGACAAAGAGGTACAAAGAGTAAACTGGCACCCTGGTTTGTGCAGCTCAGTGGACTGAGCACTGGCTTGCAAACCAAAGGGTCGCCGGTTTAATTCTCAGTCAGGGCACATGCCTGGGTTGCAGGCCAGGTCACAGGTGGGGGGCGTGTGAGAGGCAACCACAGTTTGATGTTGCTCTCCCTCTTTCTCCCTCCCTCCCCTTCTGTCTAAAAATAAATAAATAAAATCTTTAAAAAACAAACTGGCAAATGTTTAATTAGGTCATTAGTGTAAAATAATAAAGATTAGAATCATGAAAAGTCCATAAGTAAACATAACAAGGACAAATCTTAATGTACAATAATTCATATCATCTTTGATTTACTCCAAAAATTCTAGCATTTCTTCCTGGGTATCCCCTCCCTTGAATTGGAAAGTTAAGATTTACTCAGTAGATCATGAGACTGTGAGACTATGAGAGGCAAAGAATCTATACACATGAGTCATTAAGGAGTCATTTGGGAAGAGAATTTAAAGATAGGATGAAAAGAAAAGCTGTTTGAGCTACTGGTAAGAGAGATGGGAGTGAAAACAAAGACTGGGGTTCCAGTTCTACTCAGCTTCTAACCAGCAGAAAGATATGGGAAAGTTATTTAAACTCTATAAATTACAGATTTTATAGCTGTAAAATCAGTGTAATAAAACCTAGCATACTGGGTTGTTGCGAGGATCAAGTGAGTTCTTAGCTTATCACTGACGCTAGGTAATTGGAGTAAATGTAATATGCTTTATCAAAAACAGGCTTTGAAATTTTGACTGATAATTATTTCGAAGAAAAAGCAGTGCATTTTATTCCTACTTGAAAATATTCCTGCTTTATTTCTCTTAGAAATTAGTACATAGGCAAGTTTTAAGAACTGAACGTTGTAGAGTGGATCACTACACAAGAGACTTATCCAGTGCGCTGCAGTGCAGAGAAGCCAGGTGAGCCTCGCAGACACTGAACTTATCACATCTCCTTTCTCTCCATTTTGCACTTCACCCTTCTCCTTCTTTTGGCCATTTCTTCAAGCATTCTTGACCTCTTCCTACCTAAATCTTACCTTTACTGTTTCCACTTTTCCTGTAGTTTTATGAGTTCCCTTTTATCCATCTTATTGCCTACACAGATAATTCCCAAGAACACAGAAATGAAAATAAGAAGAAAACTATTGGTTCTCTTTCATGTATGTAATAAGTTGAACCACATAAAACTGTCATTTTGTAGGCAAAATTTACATATACAAAACATACAGTATGTTTATAGCAATATGTTTACCTAAAATATTATAAATACCTTCTAATGCTCTTATTGTTTTGAGTTTGTAAAAAATGAAGGTAACTGAACTTGGGTAACACTGAAAAATCGTGTTCAAAGTGTGCTGAAATTTCAATTGGTTTTGAATAGACTTAAAGCTTCCTTGAACTTGGCCAACATGTGACTGCAATTTGTAAGCCAAACACTTTCTCAAAAATGAGTCATAAAACATAAATGAGTGTGGGTAGATATGCAGTTAGGATTCTTTGGTTACAAGCAACAGAAGCCAACTCTGGATAATTTAAGCATTAGAAGTAATTTAAGAAAGATAAAGGATAATTCATATAATTTTTAAAAATATGAACAATCTGGTCTTTGTGGGGGAAAAAAGGCCAACCATAGGATCTTAAGAGCAAGAAATAATGTTCAGAATCTTTAGGAAGCTGCAAAAGAATGATAAACCTCAATTTTTAAAAATTAATCGTCTTTATTTTTTAGGGGAATAAATTTTAAGTTTATGACAAAATTGGGGGAAGACACAGAGATTTTCCATATACTCCCGCCTGCATGCGCACAGCCTCCCACGCTGTCAATGTCCCCCTCACAGTAGTGCCTTTGTCAGACTCAGTGAACCCGCACGCGCACATCATCATCACTCAACGCCCGCGGTTTGCATTAGGGATCATTTTTGGTGGTGTACATTCTATAAGTTTTGACAAATGTATAATGACATGTATCTATTGCTATGGTGCCATACAAAGTAGTTTTGCTGCGCTAAAAATCTTCTGTGTTTTACCTAGTCCTCCTTCCCTCCACCTCATCCCCACCAATCACCCATCTTTTTGTCTCTGTAATTTTGTCTTTTTCAGAAAGTCATATAGTTAGAATCTTCAGTATTTGTCCTAAAACTTACCTAAAGAAAAATGGAAATAGTATTCTTACCTCACAGAGTTGTGATGATTACATAAGTTAATATACAGAGTGATTAGAATATGGCTTGGGACATCATAATTCTCAATAAAAAGTAATGGGATATTATTCTCCCAACTCTCCTGGCATACAACTGTTATTAATTCCATTGTTAGAGTCACCCCTTACTCTTTCAGCTTGTATTTATACCAGTCTCTCTGTGCTATGATCTTGGTTTTCCTCCAGACTGTTTTTTGGTTCAACTCTCAGAAAACCAAAATAGAACACTGCTTTTGGTTAGACCTAATTTTCTTCCTGCCCACATGCCGTCCCCATAATCAGCCTCTTAGTCTTATGTCTTATGACTTCAAATATGTAAGAAAACCATTGAAGAATCTGACCCTAAGTATTCAAGACCTCACCCTCATGTTGTATAGGAAGAAAAAATCATGGTAATTAGGAGGGCATTGACTTGAGAGTGAAACCATGAGCCTTTGGGGCTACAATGTAGCTAACTTTGGATAAAAGCCTATGTTATGGAAATGTGATTCATCTATACTAAGTATTATCTTTCTAGATAACACTTTTATGGTTAAACCTCGTGTAGAGGCTTCAAATACTCACGAGGTCCGTTGGGCAGCAAGAGTTCTTTGGTACTCAAAATGGTCCCAGTGAATAATAAATCAGGCCGTTGGGATCATAGAGCAATGGTAGGTTATTAAAGGAGAGGGAAGTAACACATTAAGTTAGATTTGCTGTTAAAGTTGCAATGGATTTGGTGAAGATGTAAAAATAAAGATTCAGGGAAACTAAAAAGTACTCAGAGCACACAGGTAAAAGGTAAGGTTTATTTTAGTAAATTCAGTTAACTTGTTAGTGATCAGAAGACAGAGAGGTGGCAATCACATACATGCAGACAGCGATGTCCGGGCGCATTGCGGTTGCCTAACACTAGCGACTCCTCTGCCTTTTAATTACAAAGAGCACTAAGTTCGCTCAAATGTCAGTTAGTTACATTCTTCCCAAAAGACTGGGCTCCTACTCGACTCCAAGTTAAGTTTCTTTGGTCCAAGTCAGTCGTGATAATTCTATTTCCCTTGAAAATGCTTACTTTAGGAATCAACCTGTTTGCCACAGTGGCCAATAAGAAGTAAGGAGAAACTTCTAAAGACAGGCGGATACGTGAATTTTATCACTCTTAAAAAAAGGCCAGAGGAAAACAAAAAAGAAAAGAAAAGAAGTAGCAAGCATTTACTCTTTTTCTATATTTTGAATAACCAGAGAGTTGATGGGAAAAAATTCTTCTTTATTCAAGAATTCCAACTAATAAATGCAACTCTTAAGAGAATAATGAATCTTGACAGCAAGCACCAATAGATGCCAAAATATTATGCAGACGTTTATGTGGAAATTTATAAAGAATGAATCTTACTGACAACTTCTGAATCCATTGATAAATCTTAATATCATTAAAAGTAGAACAACCAGAACATTAACTGTCCTCTGGTTTGAATGTTTAAGAAGTACATAGTATCACTTATGAAATATCCTTGCAGAACAAAACAAAAGTCAGTCTGAATCTATTCAGCTCCCTATATTTAAATCTCTGATTTGAAAGTATGAGGAAGATCTAGTTAAATGCATCACAAGGAAGCAATCGCCCTGACCAGTGTGGCTCAGCTGGTTGAGCCTCATCCCACAAAGTGAAAGATCACCAGTTCAATTTCCAGTCAGGGCACATACCTGGGTTGCGGGCCTGTCCCCAGGTGGGGCACATGTGAGAGGCAACCGATGAATATTTCTATCCCTCTCTTTCCCTCTCCCTTCCCCTCTCTCTAAAAATAAATAAATCAAATCTTGAAGAAAAAAACAAACAAACAAGGAAACAATCAGCCAAATCCAGACTATGTTTAGTATACAGGATAAATGACCCAGTTTCTTCAGCAAAGCAAATGGAAAGGAATTGTTATAAACTAAAAGACAGTTAGAGAAATATAACAACCAAATGCAATGTATGGACCTAATTTGGAAACTTTTTTTAAATTAAATAGTTGGGGAATATAATTAGTGTGCAAATGATTTTAAGGATTATTACTTTTATATGTGATAAAGTATTATGACTATGTTTTAAAGTCCATATTTACTAAATGGATGCTAAAATATTTATAGTGTAAAGTATATGATGTTTGCTTTAATATACTCAAGCACAAAAAAGTGGAGGAAAGGATAAATGATTGACATATGTTGATAATTCTTGAAGCTGGGTGAAAAGTGTATGCTTCAACTTTCTCAAAATTGAAAGATTTTAGATATGTGGGGATAATCTGACATGAGAACAGATGCACCCTTTCACCATTCCCAGCTTTTGTACATTACTGTGATCCTGACAGGACATCTTTTCTAATGGCAAAGCAGAGAAAGGGAAGGAAACTCAGTCACTGCTGACGTCATGGAACCACTGGAGGAACCAGCCCTGAAACCATTCATCTCTGTGATTTTATGTCAGGTAACAAGAGCTTTATTATTTCAGCTAGTTTTAAGATGGGTTCTCTACTGCATGCAACCAAAATTATCCTAATTGACACAATGTTATGCAAAATTATTTTATTGCTATTTTTAAATTATATTTTTTAATTACACAAGTGATTACAGGCTCATTGAAAAACAATAGAGAAGAGCACAGGGCTCAGGGTTATTGCCCTTCATGTCCCCCACCTCGCGCTCCTGATCAGGTGCAACCACTATTAACACATTTCAATTTAAATAATATTGGAATTTCTGCACCATCTTTGCCCAGGTGATATTGCTTATGAGTACTCCTTTGTGAGCCTGTGTACCTATGTATCTAATGTGTATCCTCATGTGGGACCTAATCCTTCTGGGTTAAAGAATTTGTCTTCTCTTTCACTTATAACTATCTCCACAAATGACTAATGTAGCACTGAAATCTCACCAAGCACTCAGTAAACACTTGTTAGTAGGTGATACTGATGTTAAGAAGAATAGCTAGGCTCACAAGAATCATTTCCAAATGCCACACAAACTGAACTCCAAGTCTGCAAATGCAATATTGTACCTTCCCCACCTCCATAGAAAAATAACAATAGATCAAAACCAAAGATACCAGCAGGTGTGCAACATGCAAATGGCAAGCATGGAAACTGAAGTGACTGACATTCTAAAGACATTTTCCAGCAAGATAAATTGTCAAAGCTGAGAACATTTGAACAGCAGGGCACAGCAAAGAGGCATTACATCTTCACATTTCAAGTCATTTGGCTGTGCACAGTAGAGTTACTTATAAAACTTAGTAAAGAGAAATCTACATTAACTGTTGAGCCATCCACAGGACTGCATTTGGTAAGTAGAGAGGGCATATGTGCCCATCTGTTCCGGATCTAGCTACCTTCCCAACCTTCCCGCTCATGTCATTTTTAGAATGTAAACATTTTGAATGTAGGGAGGAACTGGGTTCTGTGGTATGTTCTGAACAGTTTCCAGCAATTTGAGCACTTAGAACATTTTTAAGGAATAACAACATTATGCATTGGACTGGAGGGAGTAGAACTTCCCCTTCATTTGCTAAAATGAGAATATCTTTTATTCACCAAAAGCTGTTCTTTGGCTGACCAATTTAGTAAAAGAATAAAGAACTCTTCCTCTCACGCTTAGAAGAGACCTGTTCTTAAACAATGAAATGGTAATGTAAGGAGACATGTAGCAGCAGACAACCAGTTTGCAAAAGTACTTCGCTGAACAAAAAAAGTAGTTTTGGAATGCAGACGCTCCTTTGGACCCAGCCAGGGGTTATGCTTTGGGAGGCCCACAGTCTCTAGAACAGGTATAGAAGAAAAACCTGCAAGGTTAGGCCAGACATTTCTAAAATGACAGAAAAATTTTGATTCCATGTGCTTAAGTTTCAAAAAGGTGGAGGGTACAGTGTCTATCTGTTAGAATCTTTAAGAAGTAATAATAACTTGTTTCTTAAAAAGAAAATCAAATATTTTTAAATTCTAATTGTAATTTATCCTATAGATATCATTGCTCAAGTGTGAAATGTGTGTAAAACTAACATGAGTAACTGTGAAAGACAGGAAACAATATAAATATCCACTAATAGGGGAACATTTGTGCCATTTATAGCATACCAATACAGCAGAATAACAGGGAGCTATAAAAAAGAATGAAAAAGTACTCTTCATAGTAATGGAAGGATCTGTGTAATACATTGTTAAGGTTAAATGCAGAATAGTGAATATAATATAATGTCAATTTTATAATAAAAAGACAAATATCTACATTTGTAGCAAGTATATGATGAGGTCTGTCCGGAAATAATCCAGCCATTGTTAATATAATGAGAATGCTTTACAGGACATCGATGTAACCTGGCAGTCAAGGAGAGTGGACTGGAATGTGCATGTGTGAACAATGAATGACTTCACTGTACTAGTCAGTGGGGGCGGTAGAACCATTGAGTGAGCATGTGAACTGCATGGCCATGCTTTCAAAATGACTAAATGAGTAGAGCAAAAAACCTGCAACAAATTTTGCGTTACACTTGAACGTTCCTCCCCAGAAAGTATTCATATGATTCAGAAGGTGTTCAGGGATGATGCAATGAGTGCAGAGCAAATAAAAGTGTGGCACAAATGCTTCAAAGATGGTCAAGGAGATACAGAAAATCACAGCAACATCAAGACCACATTAACTATATTTTTTGATTGGGAAGCTGATGTCCATCAAGAGTACATCCCTCCAGGCCAAACAATTAATAAGGAGTACTACTTCAGTGTTCTTCATAGGCTGAGAGATGCAGAACAACAAAAACAGGTGCAGCTGTGGGCCACTGGTGATTGGCCACTTCATCACGATAACGCACCTGCTCACGCATCACATCTCATGAAGAGTTCGTTTGGAGAAACATCAAATCACCAGGTGACTCAGCCCCACTACAGCGCAGATTTGGCACCCTGCAACTTCTGGCTTTTCCCAAACTAAAATTCTCCTTTGTAAGGGAAGAGATTTCAGACCATCGATGAGATTCAGGAAAATACAACAGGACAGCCGATGGTGATTGGGAGAATTGTGTGAGGTCCCAAGATGTCTACTTTGAAGGGAACTGAGGAGTCATTGTCTTATGTACAATGGTTCTTGTCTCAATAGAGACATTATGTACAACAAATGTCTCTATTTTTTATACTACATGGCTGGATACATCCTGGACAGACTTTGTATGCATAAACAAAATTCTATGAGGGCATATCCCTCTGTAGCCACCTGGGAGGAGTGGGAACTGAGCAGGTGCAAGATAAGAATTAGAGGACTACCTTTCATTGTGTAGTGTATCACAGTTTCTCCATTTTGAATCATATGACTCTCAAAAATATTTTAAGTTCCTTTTTAACATTTATTAAAACGTAAAATCAAGTTATCAGGTCATATTTCTTCCTTAGGATGATTTTTTAAAATACATTCTTTCCTCCTAGTATTGCAAGAGGAAAGCCATGCTGCCTGCCCTGGCTGCCTCAAAAAATAAAAAATAAATTAAAAATTGGAGCAGCTAAAAGGATGTAAGTGAACAATACACTATTTTTCCCTAGACAGCTGATAACCTGAATATATAAATATTTGAAATGGTGAGTTGTTAATGTAAAATGAAAGATGTAACCTCAGGGGTAGAACTGAATTCACAAGGGAATGACTACAATTTAGAGAAAGAAAAATACATACAGTCAGACTAATGCTAAAACCTCAATTGTGTCCACAGAGACTGTAAACAAGAACTCTAGGTGAGTGACAAACACTATAAGATCTTCAACAATGAATGCTAGTTTATATGCCGCACGCCATTTATGTCAATAACAGTTATATTTATGGAATATATACAGATGGACTCACCCAAAGGCCCTATTACCAAAGAAAACAAAAGTGTGGGATAAAGGGCAACTCTGCCCATTGCCCCTGGTGAAAATAAATTGTTGAAGATACAATCCAGTCAAAGAATGAATGCCTAAAGGCCTCTGTTAACAGTTTTAACCTAATTCCTAAGAACTTTTGTTGTATATTTATTTTCTGTTATTACTCAATTGTTTTTAAAATAAACATCCATATAGTAGGGGAAATAAAAGTTACATTAAGTTTTTTATAAAGTCAATATGGGCCCTTTTCAGTAATAACATGAAATAGACCAAAAAGAAAAACAAACAAACAAACAAACAAAACTCAAGTACTGTTGTTGCCTTCATTTTGCTTTCTTTCCTTATTAAAAAAAATTTTTAAAGAAAATGGTCACTGATTTTTAATGTTGATTAAATGAGAAATAAGCCAATATATTACTAAAATATGCAATGAACATAAATGACAAACCAGCTAACATCATTATATTTGCTATTTAATTTATGGGCACTAATTATAAATGTAGATGAATATAATGTAGGCATAATGTTTTCCTCTAGTGATAATTCTACATTGTGATCCACATAAAAGTCTTTCATTGGAAAATGAAGTCACTTTTTAAAATCAGAGAAAATATCCTTGGGAAGATTGGAGCCTCTCTGAATAGCCCACAGAAGCATAAACTTGAATTTATAACCTGAGTGTCATTTCAACTCAGCATTTGTGATATATCAGATAATGAAAAGCAATGGTGAAAAAACAAGGGGAAAATATGGCTCAACAAATTCTTATTGTAAGATGTTTCATTTCTACACATGATTTTAAGTTTGTTTTACATAAATGATCATTTCTAAAATTCAAACACAGTATATCATAGATGACATTATTTCATTTGTCTAACATCATTAAAATTTATATCCAAGCTGCTATCAGTAGTTGCAACTTAAAAAATTATGAAAGACTCTGTTAAACAATTCAAGTATGCTGTACTGTGACCAAAAATATAAAAAATAAAAAATCCAATTGCAGAAGTAAAAGTGTAATCACTCATCTTGACATTTTGCCTGTTTGTCACTAACTATGTGAAAGTAGAAGTGTGAAAAAAAAATCCTCTGAAGGACTGAAAGGCTCTTTCAGGCTTTTAGTAATAGACAGGATTTCATCTTCGACAATCCTTAGCAGATCATCGTTCACCCTGTATACTCGGGTGTGCACTCTCAGTTCCTTGTTGAATAGTTCTAATTCTTATTGGAAATGTTTTCCTTGTTCCAAGAACTCACCCCCACACCTCATATCAATTATTCCAAAGCAAACGAAAAAAAAAGGCTCTTTCCTCAACATGGCAGCCTTTCAAATATTCAGACACTGCTGCCATGTACCCAGGTTCTTTTTGGTTCCAAATCAAACATCCCCAAGTCATTCAAGTGTTTCCTTATAACATACTTTCCAGACACTCTGCCTTACGCCTTCCCTGTTTCTCTTTGATACTCTCATATATCAATGTCCCTCTTTGAGTGAGACACCCAGAACTGAATATAAGTTTGGTCTAACCAGCAGGGGTTACCCCTGGAAAAGTGTCTCTTAAGGTGGATAATGCCATGCTTCAGCTATTACAGTCTGTAACTGTATGCCTTAACAGTCAGAGAACATTTTTTTATCTTATATTGCATTTAGGATTAACCATAAGACTAAGATCTTTTCAATATTATATTTTATTTTTTATATTATGTTAATAATCATAGAACTTTATGTTAATATCTGCAAAATTTTATCTCATTGGTTTTAGTCAATCTTTCCAATGAGTCCTGATCTGTTAGCCAATATATTCACAATATCTCAAAGTTTATATTCATTGTAATTTTTAGAAGCTTGGTTAATATTTTCAAGGCCATAAAAAGAATATCTAATGAGGAAACTAGAGCATTATGAAACTGCACTACAGAAACTCTTAAAAACTGACATTGGTGCATTAACCAAATTTCTTCACATTTAGATGCACAATTATATATAATTTCAGTGAATTGTGTGTCACCAATTCTACTTTTTATCACTTGTTCAAAAAGTATTTGAAGAGAGGTAGTCAAGTGACCATGTCACTCAATAGCACTCTGTAATGGAATACTGTTAACCCATTAATTTAGCAATCCATAAAATAAACATAAATAGCATTACTTAGGAAGGACCTTTTGCTGGTGAATACATGTTGCCACCCAGAGATTATATTTATAATATAATATAATATGCACCATGTACCAATTTATTTCCTCACACATGCACACATGAAAAATACATATACACACATAGAGTCTTACCATTTGGAATTCAACTGTTATGAAGTGTGAAATTTTTAAAAGCTTAAATACTAATGAAATGACTGAGAGTGGTCAAAGGAAGAAAAAGAAATCTGGTATGATTACTCAGTTCCAGTAGAACCTGGATATCTTCTTAAAGAGATGAGTTCCATCAAGTTCCATCTTCAGTGTAGTAACAACATAAGATATTCTGGAGAAGACAAATTTCTTTTAAACATATATCTTATTAATATTACCCAAAGTTGCATGTATATTTGTTTTTAAATGTTTTCTCTTTTTGTCAATATTCATTGCCTTCCTAGCAAGCAGAGGAAGAGTAAAGCAGCAAAGTACTCTTCCCTAGTTATGGTGGTATCTATGGCAAGCAAATGAAAGAACTAAAAGAAATGTGGAGGAAAGGAGAAAGCTGTGAGAACCTTGTCTAACAAACGGATCTTGTAGCTCTCTTTATTAGGGTATACATGCTTTCCTTATGAGGGTGAAAGTGGAACGGAGGGGGCACTGTGACATTTGGAATGAATTACACTAACGACTTGAAATAATACCACCCAAATCAGTCACACAAGTTCTGGGATAGACTTGACTAATATAGTCCAAAAAACTTTTAAATTTTCAACAGGGAAAGACAAAAAGTCTGTGGACTAACACAGAAACATAACAAGACAGTTAGGAGATAGTGGTCTGTCTACATGCAACATTTTGGAAGGCTTAATTAAAATATCTGAGACTCCATCAACCTGGTTCACATGGGCTGCCCCACCCTGGCAATTACCTAAGGCTCTCTAACCCATTCAACTTATGGGTACACTTTTCTACAATAAGCCATGCTACTAAGACAGAGAGTCGAAGCATTTCTCCCCAATACATAGAAACAAACACAGGGAGGCTGCCAAAATGGTGAGACAAAGAAATATGACCCAAGTGAAAGAACAGAACAAAACTCCAGAAAAAGAACTAAATAAAATGGAGATAAGCAATTAGATGCAGAATCAAAAACATAGGTTATTAGGATGCTCAAGGAACTCATTGGGTACTTCAATAGTATAAAAAAGACCCAGTCAGAAATGAAGGTTACACTAAGTGAAATAAAGAAAAATTTACAGGGAATTAACAATGGAGTGGATGAAGTTGAGAATGAAATCAATGATTTGGAATGTAAAGGGAAAAAAAAAAACATTCAATCAAAAGAGCAAGAAGAAAAAAGAATTTTTAAAAAATAATAATAGGCTAAGGAGCCTCTGGGACAATTTCAAATGTACCTACATTCAAATCATAGGGTGGTGGAAGGAGAAGAGAAAGAACAATAAATTGAAAACTTATTTGAAAAGATAATGGGAAAAAAACTTCCCTAATTTGGTCCAGGAAGAACAGAGAATCCCAAACAAGATGGACACAAAGAGGACCACACAAAAACACATCATAATGAAAATGCCAAAGCTTAAAGATAGAGAATATTAAAAGCAGCAAGAGAAGAGCAGAGAGTTACCTACCAGGGAGTTCCCACAAGACTGTCAGCTGGTTTCTCAAAAGAAACTTTGCAGGCTAGAAGGGACTGGCAAGAATTATTCAAAGTGATGAAAAGCAAGGACCTACAATCTAGATTGTTCTGTCCAGCAAAATTATCATTTAGAATCAAAGGGCAAATAAAGTGCCTCCCAGACAAGGTAAAACTAAAGGAGCTCATCATCACCAAGCCATTATAACGTGAAATGTTAAAGGGACCTATTTAAGAAAAAGAAGGTCAAAGCTATGAACATTATAATGGCAATAAATTCACAACTATCAACAAGTGATTCTAAAAAGCAAACTAAGGAAACAATCAGAACAGAAACAGAATTATAGATATAGAGGTCATTTGGATGGTTACTGGTTGGGAGGGTGAGGGGGAGAATGGGGGAAAAGGTGCAGGGATTAAGAAGTACAAATTTGTAGGTGCAGAACAGGCAGGCGATGTTAAGAACAGTATTGGAAATGGAGTAGCCAAAGAATTTATATGCACAACCCATGAACATGAACTAAGGAGGTCTGGGTGGAATTGCCAGAGGGAATAGGTGGTACTGGGTAGAAATGAGTAACGGGGGAAAATTTGGGACAACTGTAATAGCATAACCAATAAAATATATATTAAGAATAAATAAAAAAATGTGTAATAATATAAATTATTTCTTCAGTTATTAAAAAATATTTTTTCACAAAAGATGATTCTAATATAAAACACTTTTTTCCAATGGACCAAATAAACTTGTAGTTAATAGCTATCTAGAAAAAACTAATTGAATTGATGGAACCATATAAGAAAACACCAGTTACGGTACAAGTAGACCATGTAGAGAGAGATTAACCAGTCTAATGTGCTATTTCTGGTTATAGGACAATCCAAATTTTTAAAAAACATTCTCAATTTTTGAGTTGTTTATTCTAGAAGATTTCTCATTAATGTGCATTCTTTTCTTGGATCTTTTCCCTTGACATTAAGAAAATCATTTGATTATGTTTTAACTTGCACTGTTCTGTGAACTATAAAGTTGAATGTCAATATATATTCTCTCCTCCTCCCTCTTATTAAAGATTGTAAGCATTAAAAAAATTTGATTCCTATTTTTGTTTTATGCCACCTTGGGCATAGTTAAATGTCATTATATAACAGAGAAGGGTGTTTCTTCTTGGCGTAACTCCCCACTGTTGTCCTCTAAGCATGACATTTTCTTAGTCTAGGGATGGTTAGGACAAGGGTCAGTGCAGTGGTACCCAGAGCCACACTGGCTCTAAAGTCTGGACGCCCAAAGAGAGAGAAACTGCCATTTAAAAACTGTAAGCAATCTTATGTCCTCAAAGATGTGAAAATCATAAACCACTTTTCCTTTCCTCCTTTTCGACTGTGGGGAAATACCGCAATGAGTCCCTTGGTTATACCAATATAAAGTAGCAATGTTTGGTAAATTGTGCCTTGGGGGACTAAACTGTTCACTGAGATCACAGAAAAGACTGGATTTGACTTCTTCAGACTCTTTTCTTTAAAAAACTTTTTTTCAAATCTGTGTTTTCATTGCAGCATAACTGCAAACTGTTGCTTTCATTGTAGATGAGGAAGTGATAAGTCCAATTATTGCTCACAGAACAGCAGGAACTAAGACTTAGAACTGCCAAAAAGATATCTGATAATATACTGGTTTTAAGGATATAAAAATGCCCTGGAGTCAGAATCTCTGGGAACGGAGCCTGCACATCTGTATTTTTAGAAAATTCCATACACGCTTCTGAAGCACAGCCAGGTTTGAAAGGCGTTCTACTACTGGATTGTAGGAAACTATCCCATAACCTAATTTAAGATTAAATAACCGAGACTTGGAAAATAATCTGATGTTCACCTGTTAGGACTTTGTGTGATTGTTTGAGACAAAGACGAACTAGGAATGTTCTAAGATTAGAGTTTCCCTTGAAAGAAGGAGAAGTGGGAAGATCCATGGACAAGAGAGGCCAACTGAGATAGCATGGGTGAGACAGGAATGGTGAAAATTTCTCTACTCATGCTGGGATTTATAATTCCAAATAAAAGATCTTGGAGCATCAGGACACACTAGCAGGTGCTTCTGGCTATGGGATAAGCAGAGCTTCATTTGTGGAAGTAGACCAGGAACTGGACTAGAAAGTTCATGGGGATGACAAGTGCCAATGGGAATATGAACACTGATAACTTCATCTACACTCAGGTTACATGTGTGTGGAGTGTGCAAAATATTGTTGAATTACCCTTCTGTTTCTCATTTTCTGTGTGTTCAAGTTTGCTAAATTTGGTTCTGCACTAAAGTAAAAAGATCACTTCATTTAAGATACAAACCTTCACTAGTTCAAAAATACAAACAAATGGATCAGAAACATTTCATCTGACATCATCTTGGCATTTGATGCCTTCTCCAACAGCAACTGAACGTGAAACCTAAATGCTTGCACAAACTCCAGGCTCTGACAGAGGCAAATATATTGCAACAACAGCTGCTACCTTGTTTAGATTCACAGGGACAATGCAGATTCACATGGTCTATGGAGATGGTTTTGCAGGTCGCCTAGCATTCAGTGATGAGGCTGCATTTCATGTAAGTGAAAATGTATCGCCATGATATCTGCAATAGGGCATGAAAAACTAACATGTTGCAAAGAACCATATGCAGGGGTTATAATATTTAATGACTTTTGTGTCATGTAATGCACAAGGATCTTTAGATCCTTTTTTGCTGATGGATAGCATGACTGAATGTGCCGATATAGTGGATTTTCCTGTGGTTACAAGAGGACTTTAACAATTTGTACAGGTTTATCCATAAAATTCCTATTAGGGGGGAAAGAGAAAAAGTCACCTCTTATATTGTTACATGTTGCCAAACTCCTTCCAGAGAAGTTGTCCCATTTTACAACCCTCCCCCAGCAGTGTAAGAAAATGCCTATTTCCACAGGTTTACCAATGGAGTACATCCCAAAGTTTTGGGAGCTGATTATCTCATAGACGAGAAACAGATCTTGGTGTCATTTTTAACCCACCTTTTGTTTGTCATGAGTGAGGCTGAGCGTCTTCCCATATGTCAAGGGATTTTATATATATAGAAGATCCCTTTTTTTTTTCCCCCTGTGTTGTGTCTGATCATGCTCTTTGCTTATTTTTCTGTTGGGTTGCTCATCTTTTTCTTCTCAATTTCTAAGACTGGTATACTCTCAAAATTAGCTTATGAATTTAATACAAGTCCAATAAGGATGCTAGCCAGGTTTGGAGGGGGGATTGAAATAGATAACAAGTACTGGATTTTTGGACACTTCTTGCTTGCTCATTTTTCTCTATGGACTTGAAAAACAACTTGGGATTGTTTTAAATATATAGAACAACTTAGAAGATTTGCATATTTATTGTTAAGTTTTATATAGGTACTGTATTTTATCTTTTTTGCCACTGCTGTAAATGGGATATTGTCTTCAATTTTATCCTCTAACTTGTTTTTTTCTAAGATTATTTATTTATGTACATTAATTTAATATCCTATTACTGAGCTTTGTTTGTAATTATTTTTTAATAGTCTCTTGAAATTTTTCAGCTATTCATTCATAGATTGACTTTTCCTTCTTATCCTTATTTGTTTCTCTTATCTAATTGTGCTAGCTAACACTACCAGTAGTGCTGAAAACAAGTATCACTTTCTTATTCCTGACTTTATTGAGAATACCTCAAATGCTTCTTTATTAGATAAGATATTGATTTGGGATGACAGCACACACAAATACACAATTGTGTGCATCTCTGTATATTTATACATACATACATAACTACATACATACATTGTATGTAGTTATAGATAATCTATCAATTGCTATTTTATTTTTTAATAAATATGAAATTTCAAGTGTCATTCATGACATAATCACACATATTTTTTTCTTATATCTCTTAATGTTGTCATTGGACCATTTTTACTTTTCTGGGATAAACCCCACTTGGTTGAGAAGTGGGGTTTTTTTAATGTACTGTTGAATATTGTTTGATATTTTATTTGATATAATTCCATTAATACTTAGAGGTGATACTGACCTGTAATTTTCTGTCTTGTGCAATAATGTAATTTTGGTATCAGTGTGATACTGCACTAATGAATTTGGATATTACTATGTTTCCAATTTTTGTTTTTGTGGTTTTATTTCTCTTTTATTACTTTACCTTTTTCCTTTTTTGCATTTTGTTTTATTGTTGTTGATGTACAGTTGTCTCCATTTTCCCCCAACCCCACCCGCCCACACTTCCCACCCTCAATCCTTCCCCCTTTCGGTTTTGTCCATAGGTCCTTTATACATGTTCCTTGACGACCCTTTCCCATCTTTCCCCTGTCATCACCTTCCCTCCCCTCTGGTTACTGCCAGTTTGTTTTTTATTTCAGTGTCTCTGGTCATATTTTGCTTGCTTGTTAGTTTTGTTGATTAGGTTCCACTTATAGGTGAGATCATATGGTATTTGTCTTTCACTGCCTGGCTTATTTCACTTAGTGTAATGCTCTCCAGTTCCATCCATACTGTTGCAAAGGGTAGGAGCTCCTTCTTTCTTTCTGCTGCACAATATCCCCTTGTGTAAATGTACCACAGGTTTTTGATCCACTCTTTTACTGATGGGTACCATGGTTGCTTCCAGTTCTTGGCTATTGTAAATTGTGCTGCTGTGAATATTGGGGTGCACAGGTTCTTTTGAATTGGTGTTTTGGGATTCTTAGGGTATAATCTCAGCAGTGGAATTGCTGGGTCAAAAGGCAGTTCCATTTTTAGTTTTTTTAGGAAATTCCATACTGTTTTCCACAGTGGCTACACCGGTCTGCATTCCCACCAACAATATACTAGGGTACCCTTTTCTCCACAATCTCGCCAGTACTTATTGTTTATTGATTTATTTATCATGGCCATTCTGACTGGTGTGAAGTGGTATCTCAGTGGATTTTAATTTGAATCTCTCTCATGGTTAGTGATGCTGAGCATCCTTTCATATGGTTCTTGGCCCTGTGTATGTCCTCCTTGGAGAAGTGTCTATTCAGGTCCTTTGCCCTTTTTTGATTGGATTGTTTGTCTTCCTGAATGGAGTCATGTGAGTTCTTTATATATTTTGGAGATCAAACCCTTGTCTGAGATATCATTGGCAAATATGTTTTCCCATAGGGTTGGTTCCCTTTTCATTTTGCTGATGTTATCTCTAGCCATGAAGAAGCTTTTTAATTAGATGTAATCCCATTTGTTTATTCTTTCCTTTATGTCCCTTGCTCTAGGGGTCATATCAGTGAAAATATTGCTCCATGGAATATCTGAAATTTTCCTGCCTATGTTTTCCTCTAGGATTTTTATGATGTTGTGACTTATACTTAAGTCTTTTATCCATCTTGAGTTTATTTTTGAATATGGCGTAAGTTGGCAGTTGAGTTTCTTTTTTTTGCATGTAGCTGTCCAGATCTCCCAACACCACTGTTGAAGAGGCTATTTTTACTCCATTTTTATGCTTCAGCCCAATTAATATATTTGTCGAATATTAATTGAGCTTGGAGACATGGATTTATTTCTGGGCTCTCCATTCAGTTCCATTAACCTATGTGTCTGTTTTTATGCCAGTACCAGACTGTTTTGATTACACTGGCCTTGTAATATAGTTTGATGTCTGGTATTGTGATCCCTCCCACTTTGTTGTTCTTTCTCTAAATTGCTGCAGGTATTCAGGGTCATTTATGATTCCATATAAATTTTTGAAATGTTTTTTGCAGGTGACATAATAGTGTACATAGAAAACCCTATAGACCCCACCAAAAAATTACTCGACCTAATCAGTGAATTTGGCAAATCAGGGGGATACAAGTTAACAATCAGAAATTGAAGGAATTTTTGTACACCAACAACAAAATATCAGAAACAGAAATTAGAGGAAAAAATCCCACTTCCTATAGCAACAAGAAAAATAAAATATCTAGGAATAAACCCAAGGAAGGAGGTAAAAGGCCTGTACTCAAAAAACTACACAACACTGAAGAAAGAAATTAAGGAAGACACAAATAAATGGAAGCATATACTATGTTCACGGATTGGAAGAATTAACATCATCAAAATGTCCATACTCCCCTAAGCAATTTATAGATTCAATGCAATCCCTATTAAAATACCAATGACATATTTCACAGATATAGGACAAACAAAAGTTTATATGGAACTTATGTTTTCTTTATTAGACTGGAATGACTTAAATGGCAGACAAAGCTTCTACCATGGTGAGATTTTTAAGGGATAACACTATGACCAATTTTTCTATTTTTCATAAACTTTTCTGTCTCCTACCCCCTCCTCCTCTACCATCCTATTTTAGTCAATAATCATTTTTTTTCATAGTGCTTATTTGTGGACTCTTTTATATACTATACTTCTACTACTTCATTTGTCACCTTAAAATGATATTAGTTTACTTCTAGTTATTACTTATGAAGTACTAATGAGCTTATTTTACTTTCAACCACATGTCCTCCTTCTTCCCCCATTTTTTCTCAGGTGTTCAATTCTTACATTGTCAAGGCATATAGCATTTAAACACAATTACATCACCCTTATCCTTCTATATGTTTGTTTTATTCTTGGTACTACATTTATATATATTTAATGCTTACTACTAGTCCTTTTGCCACTGCTTCCTGGTTGGAAACAGTGCATCTTGAAGTCCTTAGTTGTTTTACACTTTTTACTGAAACTTATACACTTGAAGGGGAGTTTTGATAGATGTATATTCTTGGGTTCATACTTCCTTTCTTGAGTACTAAGCTCTACAATATTTTATTGGCATTGAATACTGCTATAGAGAAGTTTCACTCAACTTTATTTTTTCTCTCATAACTGCTTGGACTTCTTGCCTAGTTACCTATAGGATTCTTTTTTATTCCTTAAAGTCCAATAATTTTATGAGTTTATTTCCTCAGGCCTTAATAGTAATCACTCTGTATTAATTTCCTTAGGTATTAATATGCCCTTTAAATATGTATATTCAAATCTTATGTGATATTAGGGATGCTCCCTTGAATTATAATTTTAAATATTTGTTATATTACACTATTTTTCTTCCTCAAGAAGTATACTGTATTTTCCTTTAACCCACGGGGGATAGGACCTCCAGTGGATGCCTAAAACTACAGAGAGAATCAAACCCTATATATACTATATTTGTGCATACAAACCTATGATGAAGTTTACTTTGTAAATTAGGTACAGTAAGAGATTGATAATAATAACTACTAATAAAATAGAACAATGGTAATAATATACTATAATATAAAAGAAACTAAACCTTTCATAAATTCATTTCTTCTTTTTCCAGTGTACAAAATTATACTACACTTGCCAGGCTCCTTTGAGGTTCAGTATGGCCTTATGACCACTTGCCAATAAATGTGAGCAGTAATAAAAAAAAGTTATATGAATGTAGTCTCTCACATATACAATATAGTACATATTGTATATGTACTATACTCACTCTTCTTCTTGTGATGATGTGATATGATAAAATGCCTCCATGATGAGATAAAAGGAGATGAATGAGACATTTTTAAGTAAAGTAAGGGCTACTTGAACACAAGCACTATGATATACTGCAGCAGTGGTTCTGATAATCAAAGTGGCTGCCACGTGACCTACAGACAGGAACGTACACAGCGTGAGTACTATGGACAAAGGGGTGATTTGCAGCCTGGGCAAGAGATTTCAACATACTACTCAGAAAGGTGTGCAATTTAAAACTTAGAAATTGTGCAAATTTATAAGTTTGTTCTATTTCTAGAATTTGCACATAATAAGGCAAGGGACAGCTTGGCCAGACTTTCCAGGTCAGGTCTAAGATCAGTGAGTCAGGTACCAAGAACACCACCCTAAATATATGGCAGCTCCTGACTTCTGATTTCTTGTCCTCTCAAGAAATTTGGTTTTCTGTATATTTGTCTTTTAAATTCATACATCCCTTAATTCAGTCAATAATAACTGAATATTAAGAGAAGAAGTATTAAGTTTGTTAATCAAACATATGCCAAAGTTTTCATGGGGGCAAATAAGACGTTTACATGAATTAAAACTAGCTGAATTTATTTACAAGTGTGTTCCAATAGATTAAAATCAGTTGATGTAAACCCATAAAGTGATCCCCCAACATGATATCTGAAGTGTAATATTACATTGTATTAATAGTCTATTTTTATAAAATTATTTTTAAAATAAATAACTTTGACTTTAAATTATGGACAGAAACAGTGTTTAAGTCCCCCCTCAAAATATCACTAATTAGGTAACAATGTATTTAATGTATTTATTTTGAGAGACAAATTACACTTGGCCAAGACTTTAAGAACTCAATAATTCACTTCAGGAAATATAGCTCCATTAGTTTCTTTGTATATGATTAAGATTTCCTAAACTTCTCATTTATTTATTTATCCATTCAAAAACAGTTACTGAGCACCTACTATGAGTCAATCTGAAAACTGGGGATCAACCAGAAAATAAAACAAAAAGATCGTAAACTGTGTAGTATGTTAGATGGTGATAGATGCTAAGAACAAACAGTAAAGGAGGGAAGCAATTTAAATAGGTAACCAAGGCATTCTAGTTTGCCTGAGACTCGCTGAGTTTTAAAACTAAAAGTCCCATGTCCTAGACATCTTCAGTCCCAGGCAAAACTGGATACTTCATCACTCGAAATCCAGGTTGAGTAGCCAGAGAAGGTATACTTGAAGATACTATTTGAGTAAAAAGAACATTCCAAGTAAATGGAACAGGAAGTGCAAAGACTGAGTCAGAAACATGCCTGGCTTATTTGAGCAAGAGCACAGACTTGCGTGGTAGCAGGTGGTGTGAGTAAGATGTAAGAGAAGTGAAAGATGAAAGGATGAGCCAGAAAGGTGCTTCAGGGAAATGCTTGGTGTCCTCAGCAGGAGGAAAGAGTATCATCAGCACTGCTACTTCACCAGGAAAAATCCTGCCCTGGACACTGGCTCTTCCCAACTCTGGCTTCTGGTACTGCTAAGGAAACCAAGGAGCAAAAGGGAACAAAAACAGTAGCTGGGGAAGGGAAGAGAAAGAAATAAGCCCAGCCCCAAGGAAAAGATCCCTCCCACAAATTCATCTCCCTCTAGGAAGTTTCAGATTAAATTTGGATGTGCCTGAGTATTTATCCCATCTCTCCATTTCTTCTCTAATTCTGTCCAACTAGGCTCCTTCTGTTTGTTGACAATTCGGGGTTTTAAAGTTAGTACAACCACCAGGCATTCCCGCTAATGGAAGAAGTCCAAATTCTGTTTGGCCACGAATACAATTACACCCACAGAAGTATATTTTTGCTCCTAGCTTCAGTCTGCGTTTTTGCCAGGTAGATAATTTATACAGAGCTAGAAAAAGATTGCTTGGGGGCAAATGAAACAATATACTTGCCACAGATAGACACAGCCTCATTTCTGAAACCAAGACACTAAGCATCGCTTAACTTTTCAACTCCTGTTTCAGCATCCTTTTTAATTTAAATGTAGTTGATATTTCTTTTCCATCTACTAGCACCAGAAGGGTGTCATGAGGACACTTTTAAAATGCTTTCAACTACCTAACATGAAAGATACGTTGTAAGTACTATGTGATACTGTCACTGAATTTTCATTCTCACTGGCCCTATTTATGTGCCTCTCTTTTTTATTTTCAACAAACACAATCATGTAGTACATCCATTGTCTGCATACTTGGCAAATTCGCTAACAAGGCACGGGGGCGCTCCTCCCGGTGTTTCATCCATATTTATTGATGTTCATCAAATTCGCAGGAGTAGTGATGTAGCGTGTTTGCTTTTCTTATTTTTTGCTGCTCTAGTTGCAGACAAATTAAATTGTCTCTCAGATGTTATCAGCAGCTGTCAAAAAGCATACCTTACTCAAAGATCTACTTTGTATTCAGAAAACACAAAATAATGCAATACAGCCACTATAGCTGCAGCAAACTCAAAGGTTATCTATAGCTATTTATTGATGCCAACTATGTGTGAATCATCAAATTCTAAAGATTGTATCTGGGGGCATTCCCAGAAATGGGCAACCACCATGTGACACGTATGATTTCAAAGACACAAAGCAGTAACTTCCCCTTATGTGTTTTCCTAAATAGATGCCTTCTAAAAATATGGGAGGGCACATTAATGGTCTCCAGGCCTTGAGTGAAGCTTCCCAAGTAATATGAGGCCCAAACACCCTCGTGAGAAGGGTGAGTTTAGGTTTGGGGGAAAGGGGTAATAAGAAGATAAAAGTATAAACATAAGAAACACACTTGAAGGAGATTGAACTGGATATATGAGCCCACGCCTGATAGGAAAATGAAGAGCAAGAATAAAAATACTATTTAAAGAGTATTTTAAAACTATTTTAAGTCATTGAATTTCTTCAAATTCACACTGATATTTATAAGAGCTCATAATCCAGTAAATGTGTATTCTTCAGAAATTGATCATCACGTATATTACTTAACATAGCTGAGTTTTTTGTTCAACTCTTTTTTTCTTTGTATTATGTTTTGTTTTTTTGTTTTTAGAATAAAAGGGGGGATAAAATATTTAATAGAAAGTACACACACATACACATACACAAAGGAAACATAAAGTTTGGGTTCTTTAACATTATTCTTCCACCTGAGATTATGGACAATTCCTTTAACCTTTATAAATTTGATTTCCTAATCTCTAAAAATGCTGTATTACCATCTTTCCCTTATTGTGGAATTACTTGATCATATGAGATAATGTAGTACAAAAATTGTAAATATGCCACTGTACAAATATTGGGTGGCAATCATTCTTTTTCTTGTACTTAAACTATTAATTTTATTCTCCCTTATGTCATCAAAGGTTGCCCTTAAAAAACTTGCAAAAAGAAGGTTTTTTGTGTTTGCTTATGTAGTTGCACTCCGCCACTTCTATAGAAGAATGTTTATCTTTGTCCAGCCTCTGGCAAGCACATCACCATAACCCTGTGTAGCCAGAGGGAAAGAATAGCCCTGAATAAAAAATAAGGGTCAGTCATTCAATTGACATAAACCTCTTCTGGTATGGCCATCCATTTGTCATGATGAGAAGCCACAAAGCTATACTTGCATAGGAAATACAAAAAAAGAAAATAAAGAGGAAAATGAAAAAAGTAAAAAAACCTGAGCAATCATCGCATATTTATCCTTTGAAGGAACATTCCTCAGTCTGTATTTCAAGAAGGTATTTTTGTTAAGGCTTTTTTTTTGTAGATTTCTCAATATGTAACCTTATAATGATGTAACCTGCATCTCTATAAATTATATAGCATGTGTCAAAATCAAATGCTCTTAAAATATTATCAAAGGTTGCTAAATATATTTTGCACATTCCTTCCTAACTCTATGTTATATAGTAATTGATACACAGCCCACAAAACATCTAAAAATACTTTTACAGCAAAATAAATGCCTGCAATTTCTTTCTACTCTATGGTAAATGTGGACCACAAAAACCAATGTAGAAATTCAAAAGTACAATTCAGGAAGCAAAGGAAAGGAAAGGTAAAACAGTAGTCTGCACAACACTTATTTCATATTTCCCTAATTACTAATCCACACATAGTTCAAAGAGTTGGAATCCATTAGAATCATGCCCTTTTTTCCCAATGATAAAGAAATACTTTCTCTCTGGTCGGGAGACTGAATTGGAATTAAACAAATATGAAGAAGCAGCAAAGAACTTGGTTGGACGCACTGTTGTTTGTCTATCCCACATCCATTCTCCTTTCCCCCTTCCTTAGGTATCCATGCCTCATCTCCATGACTCAAGGGAAGATATCTTGACTCTTTGCCCTCTCTAAGTGTACCTCTCCACTGAGCAAACAGAATATAGTTTAAATTTCACAACTGCTTTTGATCCAGGATAGGTCATGTCCCATCAGACTGAAAGGAACAACTTCATCCCATACTTGAGGCAGAGGATCGCACTCCCTCCTGTTGTGTGTGAACAAGAAATTATACGACCCTTATGGCCCTGATGGTAACTGCAAAGGAGAGCCAGGAAGAGGATGAAGTCGATGCTGTACCTGCAAGAGCATAAAGGCATAAAGAAACTAGATCCTCGATAACTACCTTCACACCAGCCATTGTATGACAAAAGCCTGCCTTACTTCTGATGTGCCAATTATGTAACATAAATTTCATGATTGTTTAACCAAATTAGGTTGGATTTTTTGTTACTTGCAGTTAAACGCATTGTGACTGTTAATAGCTGTATTTTTTAAATATCATATTGATTGTGCTATTACAGTTGTCCCAATTTTTCCCCATTGCCCCCTCACCCAGTAACCCCTACTCCCCACAGGCAATGCCCCCGCTTTTGTTCATGTCCATGAGTCATGCATATAAGTTCTTTGGCTACTCCATTTCCTGTACTGTACTTTACATTCCCATGGCTATTCTGCGACTACCAATTTTTACTTCTTAATCTCCTCACCTCTTTACCCAACCCTCCAAACCCCCCGCCTTCCTGGTAACCATCAGAATGTTATCCGTATCCATGATTTTGTCTGTTTTTATTGTTTGCTTAGTTTGTTTTTTAGATTCAATTGTTGATAGATATGTGTTTATTGCCATATTATTGTTCATAGTTTTGATCTTCTTCTTGTTCTTAAATAAGTCCCTTTAACATTTCATATAATAATGATTTGATGATGATGAACTCTTTTAGTTTCTCTTGTCTGGGATGCTCTTTTTCTGCTCTTTGATTCTAAATGATAGCTTTGCTGGGACAAGCAATCTTGGCTATGGGTCCCTGCTTTTTGTAACTTTGAATATTTTTTGCCAATCTCTTCCAGCCTGCAAAGTTTCTTTTGAGAAATCAGCTCACAGCCTTATGGGAGTTCCCCTGTATGTAACTATCTGCTTTTATCTTGCTGATTTTAAGATTCTCTCTTTACCTTTAGCCTTTGGCATTTTAATTATGATGTGTCTTGGAGTGGGCCTCTTTGTGCCCGTCTTGTTTGGTAATCTCAGTGCTTCCTGAGCTTGCATGTCTATTTCCTTCAACAAATTAGGGAAGTTTTCTTTCATTATTTTTTCAAACAGAATTCCAATTTTTTGCTTTTTCTCTTCCCCCTCTGGCACCCCTGTGATGCAAATGTTGGGTATGCTTGTAGTTGACCCAGAATCTCCTTATACTATCTTCATTTTTTTGGATTCTCTCTTTCTCTTGTTGCCCTGCTTGATTGTTTTTTGCTTCCTTATGTTCCATATCATTAACTTAATTCTTGGTTTCATTCACTCTACTGTTGAGTCCCTGTAAATTGTTCATTTCCATTAGTATATCCTTTATTTCTACCTGTCTCTTTTTTACGCTGTTGGAGTACTCACTGAGTTCCTTTAGCATCCTTATTACTAGTGTTTTGAATTCTGCATCTGATAGATTGCTCACTTCCACTTTGTTTAGTTTTTTATGTGGAGTTTTGATCTCGGCCATGTTTCTTTGTCTCATCATTTTGGCAGCCTTCCTGTGTTTGTTTCTATATATTAGGTAGGGATGCTATGACTCCCTGTCTTCGTAGTGGGGCCTGTAAGGTCTAGTGGCACAGCCTTCCCCATCACCCAAGCTGGGTACTCAAGGCACCCTCTCCATGTGTACTGAGTACACCCTCCTCCTATAGTTGAGCTTTGATCACCACTGACAGGTCTATGGGAGGGATTTACCCAGGCCAGTCAGTTGCAAGGACTGGCTGTGACCACTGACCACCACCCTCTGCCCTCTGTAGAGGATCAGCTGTGCAGACACAGGGTGGTGGTGCTCTGACATGTTCTGTAGCTGTACTGAGTGTATCGGCTCTGGGGTTTGCAAGGCGGTGCAGGTCAGGGTCAGCCTCTACCTGTGTTACACCCAGAGCCGCCTAGCATGAGCTATAAAGCAATCTGCAGATAACTGCTACTTGTGCTGGGCTTGGAGGTTCCCAGGCAGAGCCAAACTGTGATCCAAAGCTGACTGCAGCTAGTGTCAGGCCTGGGGCCACTTAGCCACAGGTAGGAGGGCTGGGGTCAGGCTGTATGTTGGGTGGGGCGGAGCCTCAGGTAAATGTCAAAGCAGGGTAAACAGTGGAAGCCAGGTTGATGGAATCTCAGATATGGCTCCCACCTACCCGTTTTGTGTCTCTGTTGGGGCAGGTCTCAGAGAAGACACAATGGCCTCTGCCCATCTTTCTGCCTGGGAGAGAACTGTCCCCCAGCTCTCTTGCCTGATGCCAGACACTTCAGTTTCTCTCTATAAGCCACTGGTGCCTTTCAAGCTGCCACCTCCATGGTGCCAGAGCTCAGTTTGGTATAGGACTTTTGAGAGGAACTGCCAGGGCGTCCAGTAGTTTTTTTCACAGGTTCAGATCCCGTTGGTTTTTACAGCCACAATTTATGGGGGCTTATCTTCCTGGCACTAGAGCCCTGGGCTGGGGATCCTGATGTAGGGATCCCTTGCTCCTGAGATATTTCTTCTGAATTTTTATCCACCACACATGGGTGTGGGGAACTGCCCATTCCACATCTCCTCATCTCTTACCCTTCTGGACTGATGTGGTTTCTTTAGTTCCATAGTTGTCAGACTTCCATTCAACTCGATTTCTGATGGTTCTGAGTGATCTGAGGTCTGTAATTTAGTTGCAATTTTGATGTGGTTGTGCAAGGAGGCGAGCCATGTTTACCTACACTTCCATCTTGACCAGAAGTCAAATATAGCTATATTCTTTCCAAGTGTTCTTTTATTTTATGCAGCTTATTAATGAGTAGACCTGTTAGCTACAAACAAGCTCATGCATGTAGGTTTGCGGGCACTGCATTGCATGCACGTGATTAGTCCAACTACTCGCCCTTACCAGGGGCATAGTCAACAGTGAGAAGGCTTCATGTGTCTCCATAGGAAAGTATAAGTTTTAGCATTGACAGAAAGCAAGTACTTTCCCTGTTAGGAGTAGTTTAAAACCACATTCCTATTACCAGATTGTACAAAATATATTAATGAAAAGAAAGTTTAGTCAGCTTAAAAATGTGCATGCTTTTTTATCTTCCTGGAAGAGTCTTTCCACTCTTCCTCTCCACCTGATCTATCTGAGTCCTCCTTACTCTTCACAGTTCAATTTCACTGCCTCTTCTGGAAAACCCTTTGACCCAGAAAGACTAGAGTAGACAGACATCTTTCTAATATGTTCTGTAGCAATCTCAATTTACCCCGGTCCCAGCTTTCTACTATATGACAATTACTCTTTTGTGTGTTAGTATTCTCCTCTACCATGAAAGTTCCCCTGGGGCTGGGATGGTATCAAATTCACTACTGAATTCATAGTATCTAGCACAATGCCTGTTAATCATCAGTGCTCAGCAAATATTTGCAAAATGAACACAAGCTCAGAATGAAATGCTTTAAATACAACAAGAGAGAACTGCAGCATAAAATAACCACTCCTTCAGAAAACTAAGTGGAAAATATTTTGGAAAAAAGCAAAATTTCAAAAAAAAAACTCTTTGGAGTGAATTTGGAGCATTTGTAACTATATATTTCAAAAATTTCAATAATGGCCCTGATGCAACAAAAAGTATATTTTATAAGATATATATATATATATGTAGGTGATGATAGATGATAGATAGATAGATAGATGATAGATAGATAGATAGATAGATAGATAGATAGATTAGATAGATAGATTAGATAGATAGATGATATAAAACTATAGAAGGAAAAAGGAATCTGGGCTTACAACAAAGACAGTGCCTTTAGCCACATTGTCTAAATTTATCACCAGTTACTTAATGAGAAACAGCTAAACATGAAGAGCAGAATAGATTCTATGTCCTTTCCGATTTGTTGTTCTTAAATACAGTGTTACAGTTCAGTTGTTCTCCATAGTTTGGTAGCATTCATAAAGGTCCAGGTTAAAGAATCCTTTCAAGTAGTTTTGATGTAGGTTAATTCTACTTGACTATTTTACCATAAAACTTCTGTTGCCCAGAAATGATTTGTCATGTAGGAAGCTTTTAATAATTATCTTTTTAAATTTTAATCACTAGTCACATTATCCCAGGTGCATATAATTCCAGAGGGCAATTACTACTTGAACCAGAAACTACCAAAATTATTTTATTACACCATAATTTTTGGTATCAAATAATTATAAAAACTCAAGCTTCACTAGAACTTGGAAATCTCCTCAAAGCACTGTGCTAACATAGGCCTTTGTTAAAAATAGAACTTGTTTTATGCCATTAGAAAATGTCAAAATTTTAATAATATAAATCATAACAGAAGGCTTTCATTTTGCCCAATTAGAGTGAAGAAATTTGTTTTGTTTTTTTAAAGTAATATTTTTATTCATGAACACCAACACCCCAAGGAGACCAAAAAGGGTGTGAAAACCAGATTTGATGGGAGATAAAACAGAATCATCACAATACATCTCCAGGGTATTTGCATTGGTTTTTATTTGATGCCTATTTTCACTTAGTTCTAGTTTTCAAGTGATAATGGAATTTTCCAATTTTATTTCTGTTGGAGGATAATGATTTTAGTTGCATACCTCAAGATGACACCTACTGAAGTTTTTAAAGGTCAGTAAAGATGTCCCTAATAAAAATTCTCCACGTATAACTTATTAAAAGCAACAAACAGACTTAACTGAATTTCCTTTGCAAGTTACCATCCTATACATAAATATTTATGAAAATCTATTATTGTTATGACTCAGCCCTTGTATGGGTGAGGGGTGGTGGGGGTTCATCCTAGCATCTGAATCCTTGGCTTGTGCCGATATAGAGAAAGTGTAAGAGGTCCAAGGAGAGATGATCGAGTTGGTGACTAAAGCTAACTAAGTAAATTCCAAAGCCTCTTTGAGCTTCTTATAACTAGCATGAAAGGTCTTGGTTCACCGTTTTTAAGCATATACCCATGTAAATCCAAGCTTTGGTAACTGGAACAGCCTAATCTGTTACTGCATGATTGGTTAATTGACTGATTTTTATTGATGAGGGAGGGAGCAGTTCCCCAGAATATTCCCTAGACTACTACACATACTACCCGTCTGTCGCTTTATTAGCATTTACTCTTAAATAATGACTGTTCTGGTATATTGCCTTAAAACACTCAGCACAAAATAGGTTATATTTGTGTCTCAGTTTCATGTTCTAGCTCTCTGACTCTCCTCTCTCCTCTAATCCCACTTTCCCACAGATAAGTAACTATAGGAAAGAATTGTTAAAAATATTAAATATGAAATGACACACCCTATAATTTTATGCATTAAATTTTAGAGAAAAAAAGTCTGGCTAGGAGAGAAACCCAAATCAACCAATAGATTGTACTTATACCACAGAATAGGAAAAACAGATGTGAGATAATTAAGCTGATCAACCTGAGACAGCGACTGGGTAAGGCTCCAACAATAATGGAATTTAGGGCCTAAATATTTGTGAAGTTACACTTCACGGTGCACCAAACAGACCAAAAAACTCATGTTAAGTGAAAATAATGGAAAGATTAGAACACTGACATTTAGAAGAAAGAAAGGTAAGCATTGGTTACAATCTGGAGATTAAATGGGAGGAAGGTAGCACTGAGAATAGTGAAATGGATTCTGGGAAATCAGAAATTCTGACAAATTCCCATTACAAAAAATGAATAAAGCAGCACTGAATAGTTAAGTTAGACCAAAGGGTGGGAAATTTATCTTAGAAAATAAAAATTCATAAAAAAATGGAAAAAGTTAAGTAGATTGCAAATTGTAAGGGATTTTGAATATTTGCATACACATACATATATAAAATATCTATTTAAAAAAACTGCAAAACAATGGAAAAGAGGTTCACCTTGGGTCCCCTTTATTGAGTGGAAGTGAGTCTTAGGACCACACCTCCCTATGTTTGCTAAGACATTAATGTCAAAACCTAATATTGATATTAAATAAATCACTAAATCTTTGATGAAGTCTGTAACGTCTAACTAGAAATAATTCTCTAAAGATGTGTGGATAAATATGAATATTCATAATAGTGTGATGTGAGTACTACTATAAGCACTTTTTCCTTTTTTGCTATTTCAATATCCAGCAGTGTGTAATTACATAATGTCAACCTGTTATGTTTGAAAATAATACCCCCACAGGGGTTGGCTTGTGTCACAAGATCTTTGAATATGAATGTGGTTATACAAATTTTCCTTTTGGTTATACCTATGTTGAGGTAGTTTATTTCTATAGGTTGTGGTAGTAATATTTCATATTTATTAGTCCTTTCATCCAAGCACTTGGGGAGATGTTACTAATTGCAGGAAAGCTAAAATTCAATAACTAGAAAACATAATGTTGTAGTTCTTTCTCTATTCATTGTGGAACATTTTTAAGGGAAAACTTTGGGGGACTAATTCTCAAGTTTTTTTTGGTAAAACAGAAGAAGATCATGCTAATATTAATATAGAAGCAATTACAAGAAACATATAATTGCATAATAAGCGGGAGTATGTATCTAGAAAATATATCTAGAGTGAAAGACAGACAAGCAGTTAAAGATTGCTTTGAACTCTATTAGAAACATCCTGTATTTAAAAATAGAATGACACTAGTGAGTTTCTTTTTGAGTTGCTTTCTTGGGAATATAAAAAGACCCATGTTTGCCAAATAGCAGAACATGTCTAGAATGCTAGGCTAATTCACCGTCTGGAACTGAATCTACAACTAGTTCATCAAGTATAGTACACCAAGCTAATCTATGACACACAGGGCAACCCATCTTCTACACAAAGGGTAGACCAAGCAGAAGGAAGCCTTTAAAACCAGCAGAAGAAGAATACGATCTAATCTATCAAGACACAGAAATTACTGTACAAATATTGGTCAGTATATTGATTTGTAATGAACATGATAATGTTAAAGCATTATAGCATTTGTCTTAAAGAAGAAAATATGTATGATATTTAATTTCAATTTGTATGCATCTCAGCTTGAAATTGATCATGTATTTTCTTCTCTTCTCACCTCAGTCTAAAACTTATGCAACCACATATGTTAATGGTTCTATTTTGGTTGTAGTTTTGTTTTGTTTTAATAATATATTCAAGTGGTAGAAAATTCAGAGTGTCGGGGTGGTTCAAAATTGAATTCATGTTTACAATTCCATTACTTACTCATTCAATAAATATTTTAAAAAGGTCTTAACACAACCCGGGCACTGAACTAAGGGCTGGGAGAGAGGCATGAGTTGAACAGATACAGACCCTGTCTTCGTGGACCTACCAGCCCACAGAGGAAGGCAGACCCCCAGGAAAGGCACTGGGAAAGCCAGGAAAAGAAGCGCAGGAGCCCTGAGAGCGCTGAACAGGATGGCTGCGCGGGAGTGCTATGTAAAATAAGCCCTGAAGGAAAAGTAGGAGGTAGGACTTAGCTAAGGTGAAAGGACTAAGGTGAAAGGTGAAAGCACTTAGCTAAGGATACAAAGGACTGTTGATTGAAGTGGTAAAAAGGGCCCTTCCTGGGAGGAGATTAGCATATTTAAGAGACCTGAGGCAAGAAATAACATGGCAAATTCAGGATAAGTCAGGAGGCTTCAAATGTACAGTCAACATTATGAGGGCAGGAGCCATGATT
Source organism: Mormoops blainvillei (assembly GCA_004026545.1). Taxonomy (NCBI): domain Eukaryota; kingdom Metazoa; phylum Chordata; class Mammalia; order Chiroptera; family Mormoopidae; genus Mormoops; species Mormoops blainvillei. The sequence continues at coordinate 342,331 of PVJD01000196.1, read as the reverse complement.
ATTTTTTTGGTTCACTGGTATATTATGGTGCCTAGCACACAGTAGTCACCAGTAAATACCTGTTGGGTGAACGTTGCAGAAGGATAGATAACAAGGGGGAGATTCGTACCAATTGATTCTAGAGAGGTAAACAATGGCCAGACACTCAGAACCCCATAGGCTTGTTAAGAATGTTGTATTTTATTCTAAGTACAAGGGGGAAATCCTTGAAGGTTCTATGCAGGATAATAGCATATCCAGAAAAAAATTATTTTATCTATTGTCATATTTCATCAATAATATGATACCACTGAATATAAAACACATCATAATTTTATATATGACTTCTTAAAAAACAAATGCTACTAAATAACATGTAGATACAAAATCAATACTTACCTTGCAGGGGAGATACAGATGCCATGATCACGAAGGTGGTTTTCCCAGGGTGAGGTTTATCCACTGCACTCCGGATGTGCTGATCCCTGCAATTTCCCCAAATGTGAGAAACTCGACTGCGTAATTTGTGGTAGTGGAGAACTGCATCACGCTCTCCCCTAAAAACAATCAAATATGAAACATATTCTGATAAAAAAATCAATTATGAGCACTGATATCGGCCAAGTTAAAATGTAAAAACAAAGCATATATTACAGTTAATAAAATATAATGTGTGGAGAATGGATTAAAAGTAGGAAACAGAGTGACTAGTTAAAGAGATATTATCATAGCTGCTTCAGTGGTGAGAAAGTCAGAGGCATTGGTTGGATGGTGGTATTGTTTACTGAGTTAGAAATATTAGCGTGGAAGTTCTGAAGCCCAGGCTAGAGATATAAATGTGATTCATTAGCAAATGGATGTTAAATGAAGTCATGGGAGCAAAAGAGGTCTCTTTTACCACTGGGGCAGCGTTTTTGACCAAGGACAATGACTCTAGTTGCATTGCTGAGACTGAGCTGGAGATGGTCATAATGGGAGACAGTAAAACAAATCAAAAGCCTCTTGACATAGTACAAGAAAGAAAAATGAGAACATCACAAAGGCATCGGAATAGAATAGAAAGAGGGTTCAGGTCCAGCAGATACTGTAGAGGTAAAAGTCCAGGACTTAGTGACTAAATTGGCTGTGGAGGCTGTGAAAACATAAGAGGTCTGTCCCAAAAGCATCGAGACATGTACTATGAAAAAACAGAGACATTTATTGAAGAAGATACAAGATACAAGAAACTTTGCACATAGGACAATGATGCCTCCGTTCCATTCAAAGTAGAGACCTCACACAACTCCAATCACCATCAGTTGCCCTGTCATATTTTCCTGAATTTCACTGATGGTCTGAAATCTCTTCCCTTTCGAAGGCGATTTTAGTTTTGGAAAAGCCAGAAGTCACAGGGTGCCAAATTTGGGCTGTAGCGGGGCTGAGTCACAGTGGTGATTTGATGTTTTGCCAAAAAACTCTGCATCAGGCGTGATGCATGAGCGGGCACATTGTCGTGATGAAGCTGCTAATCACCAGTTGTCCATAGCAGTGGCCTTCTGAATCATCGGAATAGTTTCCAGGAAGGAATGTTCGAGCTTAACACAAAATTTGATGCAGATTCGTTACTCTACTTACTCAGTCATTTTGAATGTCACAGCCACACAGTACACCTGCTCACTCAATGGTGTCTATGACCCCCACTGACTAGTACAGTGAAGTTGTTCACATATGCACATTAAAATTCACTCTCCTTGACTGCCAGGTTACACTGATGTCACACAAACTGTTCCCATTATATTAACTATGGTTGGACTTCTTCTGGACAAACCTCATAATTATTTGCAGGTTTTGGGGTAGATCACGTTGTCTTTAATGATAATGAAGGGAACTGTGGAATGCAGACTGGCTCAGCCATTGTGGAAAGCAGTGTGGAGATACTTCAAAAAATTAAAAGTGGATCTGCCTTTTGACCCAGCAATCCCTCTTCTGGGAATATATCCAAAGGAAACCAAGACACTAATTTGAAAGAACAGAAGCACCCCTATGTTCATTGCAGCATTATTTACAATCACCAAGATTTGGAAACAACCTAAGTGTCCATCAGTAGATGAGTGGATAAAACAACTATGGTACATTTACACAATTCTACTGGGCCACAAAAAAGAAAATGTTACTGTTTGCAATGGTATGGATGGACCTGGAGAACATTATGCTAAGTGAAATAAGCCAGTCAGAGAAAGACAAAGGCAATATGATTTCGCTCATGTGTGGAATCGAATGAACAAACTGAACTAACAAGTAAAACGGAGGCAGACTCATAGATGGAGAGCAGATGACAGCTAGTGGAGGTGGGTTAGGGGATGGAGGGATTGAGCATAAAAGAAAAGGGACTCATGGACATGGACGACAGTGTGGTGATTGCTGCGGGGAGGGAAGTATAAGTGGACTAAATGTTAATGGAAAAAAATACAATACAGTTTAAATTTTTTTTAAAGAAATATAAAAGTAAAGCTGCTACAAGTTTTAGTTGGAGGTTACCTATAGAAACCTTCCAAATATTATATGCTCCATTCATTACAAAATTTATAAATTGTCTTTTGAAAAAATATCTTTACTGTTTCATATGGATCTTACTTGTTTCCCAAAAGAAGAAAGAAAATTATTAATTGTGTGGTTAAATATGTGGGACATTTTTTACCAAGGCTGTCCAAGGGTCTTCCTCTTTACATGCTAAGAGGAAGTAAAAACAAAAAACAAATTTTGGTGCTTGTAGAAGAGATGTCTAACACATACTAACACATAATGAATATGACAGTTAGCCAAAGTATTAGAATTTCAGTTCTGTCAGAGAACTGGGAATGGAGTACTGATATTTACATGGAAAAGTAAAAGACAAAAAAGTGGCATTTTTTTATTTCAGAGAAAACATGTTATATCTGAAAGGAAATGGCATAGTATAATCTATGGTTCACTATGTAGGCATAATATTTATATAATCATAACAATGTAAACAGATATTAAAATGATTATATAATTTTACTGGAAAGATGAGAGAAGGGAAATGTTTGTGTTGAATGGATGGGGACATAAGGGATATAAACAATAATCACTAGAGCAAGAAATCAATAAATCATAGTGAAAACTGACAAATCAAGAAATAGCAATGAAAGCTGTTTTCTATTCTATTGGCTTCTGTCCTCTGCCCTAATCTGCCCTGGTTAATCTTCAGTCTGTCACATAGCTCTCATTCTGAGATTTTCACCTGTATGTTTGTTCCACCTGTATATCTGTTGCCCCACCTGACTCTCATATGTATTTTAACGTTTATTAAAATACATAGCTGAGATAATTTAAGTAGCTGCCTCTGGAGAAAATGAATAAGAAGAGGATAGAAATAAAACAGGGCCAGCTTTTTTTTTTTATGAGTCTCAAAGTATTGTTTGATTTTTTAAGCATGTGCATGTATGATTTTAATAAGAAAAAATTACATTAAGATAAAGAAAGTACCTAACAAAATGACTGGTGCATGGAAGGTATTCCATAAATATTTATTATATAAATTGTATGGCCTCAGGGCATGTGGTGAAAGTTAAGTAATCTGCATTTGTTGAGCTCATGATCCTTTGGAGGAATAAAATATTGCCTGAAACTGTGCCTTGTGTGTTTGTTGAGTGTGTTTTTGCCCCCGTTTGCTGAAGCCTCTCCTGACAACGATTCAACAAGACTGTCCCTCCTCAGAGAAGCTGTCTACATAAGGCTATCTGATAACATTAAATTGTCACATGCCTATAGGTAATATTCCCCAGTGACCTGCCATAGGCCTAGATTTATTAAAATCTTCCAAGATTCTAGAGTCTGACTACTAATCCAATGGTGATGTCAATCAGCTTTCTTTAGCTGATTATTGAATCCTAGAAAAAAATCATGCTAAAGTGGTCCAGATTGTGATAGCAGGCAAGAAATCCTCTATGTCATAAAGCTGGAATAGTTTATCTCACACCTCCCTCACCCCCACCAAAAAAAAAAAACAACCCATAACACTCACATTTCACCTCTCAAGTAACAATCAGGTCTGCTTAGGTGACCATATATCTGAGAAATGACATTTATAGTGTGACTATTTATAGCTTCCAATAGCATAGCAAACCTGAAAAGTACCTGGAGAAACAAAGGAAGCACATAGTAGGGGTTCAGTGTTTGTTATTAGGATGGATGGATATAAGGATGAGTATTGACTCAGGGGACAAAATATAATCATAGCACACAGCAACTTAATGTCAGACATGCAGGATCTCATGCACTCCTTACTTCCAAAATGTTGGGTCCAAATAGGGTTACCTTATCCAGTCACAGATCTTAGAGTTGAAAGAGATATTAAGAGATTTTTCCATTCTCTTTACTTTAACAGATGTAGAAACGAAAGCTTTAAGAATTCAAGGTGGGGGAAATTCTGGGAGGATAGTTGTGGCAGTGGAGTAGTTTTGAATCACAGAAAACAGCTATGCCAGCAAAATCAAAAACCCACAGACCAACATCTAAAACAAAATAAGTGATAAGATACCCCACTGAACTCCCAAATCAAACAGATGGGAACAAGAAAACATGCGGAGTCAGCATTTGCATACAAGAAGGTGGAGGGCTGCGTGACAGGCCTGAGGACAACCAGACCCCGAAACATGGGAAAGACAAACGGCTCGCCGGAATAAAAAAGAAAATCATCGTTTTAGAGATATATTTGATTTCGTTGAAGTCACAAAAGATCTGTGAGCTATTCTCGTGCTCTAGTCTACAGATTAAGCTGCAAAAGAATTGATCAGTTAGCTGGCAGGGTTAATTATTAAGAAAATAAATAGTAGCCTGAAAGACTATTTATATGTATGTGTGTAACCTTATTTGTATCCATCTATCTATATTTTTATATAATCTTTCCTTCAAACTACTGGTTTTGTTCTCTTTTTCAGTGCTAAAGCAAATGAATCTAAAAAGAAATCACTATATTTTAATTTTAAAATTGTTTGGAACTATAAAAAAGACCTTTAAAAATGCTTATGTTTTGGCTAAGTGCTGAAGTATCCTTTTAGCAGCAGGAATGCTTGCTCTCATCTTGGGGATATCAAAATTGCTATTTTCCCCTCAAAATGCATGAGAAGACCCTCCAGCATACATTGATATGGTGCCCGGAGGATGTCCCTATTTATAATGTGGAGTATCTCATGAACAATTCTGGTTCTAGATAATAGTGCTCCAAGGCACAACAGAGCGGTCTGTCCCGGGTGAGTTTCTTAGGTGGCCCCCATAATGCAAACTGTGCTGCCCTCAAGGCACCCTATAAATTTATTATAAAAATCTAAAATAAAAAAACACAAAATAACAAAAAAGTTTACCTTACTAAGATGAAAATTATTTCCCTGAATTCAATGTAACTTCAAAATAGAGCAGAGCAACAGTTACCATAAGAAACAATGGAGGCAGCATCTAGCAGTCCATACTTTCTTGTATATAGGAAAAAAATCTGATTTTTAGTTGCTGAAGTAATTATGGTGTCCATGCTTTGTAATCATGACATTGCTTTGTGGTTGGACAATGAGCATTAACAATTGTTATAGTCTATGGGTCTAGAATTTGTTTCAATAACCTTCTTATCACTTGCTTTGATGTTTCCAGAAATGTATACTAGCAAGAACTTCTGAAGAAATGGTTAGATAAAACTCTTAAACTCCTTTCTAAACACCAGGTATTTGAGACATCTGCTTCTGTCCATGACAGAGTAATGGAGAGTCTTCCATCTTAAACAATGAAAAACTTGTCAAAAGTATAGAAAGAATTGTTTCAGACCTTGAACAATAAACGGCTCAGGAATGTGGTCCCTAAGAAAAGGGAACGTGAGCTTCACCGTTGCTCCAGCTGACTGACTACCTGAAGACAGTTTCCAGTTTTCAGAAAACGGAAGGGAACCCCAACTGAGCCTCGGGGAGTGGTCTCCCCAAGCTGAAGGGACAGAAGTTGGAATACAGGAGAGTCGAGACAAATATAATTTCTTGGGTAAAGCACCAGAGAGGTGGGAGCTACACAGAGATTTTCAGAGCTCAGCAGAAGATTTACTGCAGATCTTTGCCAATCTGTACATGCAAGGGAGACAGTACCTCTGAACCAATAAAGAAGCAACAGAAAGCAGTAAGCCAAGCAATTCCCTCAGCTCCGGCAGAACAAAAATGTTCCTACCAGCCAGAGTGGGAAGGTGTAAAACATTATGCATGAGGAAGAGTCTTCAGAGGGTACTGCATTAGACACAGGTCAAATTAGCACTAGACTAAAAGCTGTTCTGGATCTGCCTAACAAAGTTGAAAGCCCAGTCTAAAAAAAAAAAAAAATCTGATTCCTAAGAAATTAACTGTGTGGCAGGGCAAAAACCCAACATTATTTGAAGAAATACCAAGAAATTCAGCACCCCAAATCAAAAACACAATATCCAGTACCTGGTTGATATTCACCAAGCAGGAAAAGGGGAGTATGTGAGAGAGATGATAGAATTAGCAAACTTGAGTGTGATGAGGAAAGAAATGAAAGGTGTTTTTTATTAGAACTTTTAGAGATGAAAAACTTAGTAACTGAAATACATAGGTATATATCCTGTGTATGATTAATAACAGATTAGGCACTGCAAAAAGAAAAAAAAAGTGGATTTGAAGACATGCAGTAGAACCTATCCAAAATGAAGCATACAGTGAAAAGAAAGACTGGGGGAAAAAAGGATCAGTGACCTCTGAGATAATCTAAAGTTGTCTGATATGTGTATAATCAAATTCCAGAGGAAAGCCAAGAGAGAAGAGGAGAGAGAAATATTTGAAAAAAAATGGCCCAAAATTACCAAATTTGGTAAATTCTAGTTATTTTTAAAAAATCATGTCTTTGAGGAAATTGCATTTTCCAGTGATTGACTTGGACAAAGAGCCAAACATTTGACTTGCGCAAACAAATAGCCCAAAAGTCAAAGCTGGTACTGAGAAATTCAACATAATACCTTAACTATTTTACAAGGAAGGAAGGAAGGAAGGAAGGAAGGAAGGAAGGGAGGGAGGGAGGGAGGGAGGAAAGAAGGAGGGAAGGGAGGGAAGGAAGAAAATCAAAATAAATAACAGTCACGGAAGCAAATTAGGTTGAAATGTCATGTGGTATTTTAGTCTTAATTCTGAATTTCCTTGTTCTCATTGATCAAAATCAGGCCCTAATGATATTTAATGAGGTTACTTGTAATTTTCATAATAGGCAAACAGAAGAGAGGTTAAAATAATTCTATTATTTCACAATGATGAAACAGATTGAATATTTCAATTATTCTACTTATTATAGTACACATAGAACAATGCTCTGTAATCTACTTCGATATATATAGGCTCTTTAACCACACCATGATGGGACTAATACAGTCAATTTGGTTAAGCTTCTCTCGCTGATTCAGTGTTGGAATAAAGTACTTCACAGATTAGCTTAGTCTGCAGCACTTAAAGGTCAGGATTTATTGTAATGTAAATCACAAAGCAATTTTATCTTGACAGAGATTACATACTGTTACAATATTTCTCGCTGAATCTAGTGATGCGTTTGCTTTTTCTTTGCAACTGCTGTGCAAATTGGACCGTAGCCCAGAAAAGAAAAAGAGATGGCAGGCTGCTTTGGCTTTTTAGAAACAGCTTAATTCTCTTCATTTTTCAAAGTTTCACAAGAAAAAACTCTGAAAATACACATAAAATCATGCATTGATACTTGTAAACCTTTACAGACACTGAACTTGAGTGCACACAGAATCTGTGAATGACCATCTTTCAATTATTTTGATGTGTTTTAGGAAAGATTACAATTTCTAATGGCTGACCTCTGATCATTCATCCCCAAGTGTCTCGATACATTATCTAAATTGTCTCCATTTTAAGCAAACAAACAAAAACAGTAAGAAGCATTCATGTTTTTCATTGACAGAAGTCACAAACAAAAAGAAAACTGAATATAAATTAAGGTAAGGATTAGGAAGTCCACTACTGTTGGTGTCTTTGTAGCAAGTAACAAGAGGCAGAAGGATGACATCCTCCCAGTTTTTGTTTCTTTGGTGACTGCACTTAAACTAGAAGGGATTAAGGCCAGATATTGGGAAGCTCTTCTTGATCCCAGGGAATTCAGTGAATTACTCAGAGTTCGAGGAGTCTTTCTTTCTTCCTGAAATTCTCAAGATAAAACCAACTAAGTCTCATCCTAAATTTCAAGGATAAACATAAGAAAAATATCCCCTCAAAGTTTAGACCAGTGTATATATTAAATTTAGCCAAATTTTATCAATCCTTCATATATTATTTACATTAATAATGTACAAAAATGGTGGTGAGGCTAAAGGCTTACCAGGAAATGTGTCCAAGGTTAACCTTCAGCTGCAATTATTCCATTTCTATTCCCCTCACCTGAGCCACAATTGGGTATTGATCTATTCTCCAACTCTCGTAAAGCACTTTTCCTGGAATGAAAGCCGACATATTATAATACCGTTTATTCAAATACTGCGTAGCCTATTCTTTCATTCTACTGGCTGTATCCTATCAAGCAGGGCTTCCCAAATATCAGTCATTCCAAGTCAACGTTCCTATATCTGTAATCCAGCTATAGTATGATTTACTTAATTGTTTTATCTAAGTCAATTCATAATTTGACCTAAATAAATTTATGTTAAAACATTTTTTACTTCCAAAATTATAATTTGATATTATAGTTTTAAAAAATTAATGTTTCCTATATACCACCTCAAATGGTCTCATGTGTCACCTGTTGTCAATGTAACACACTTTGGGAAATAATATTGCATTGGCCAAAATGTCCATATTATTTTTCCTATAAAATAAAAAACATTTTTCATTTTCACTTAAGACCTATATTAATTTGGGTATTTATAGTATGTTGACTATCTCCCAAATGGTAGAATGTTGATTGTTCTTAATGAATGTCTATTTGTGCACTATCAACTTCATAGGTCTACCTCAACCACAGAGCATGGTCCAGCGAGAAATCTCCATCACGAAACTTTGCACACTACTTTTGACACATTCAATCAGTCACAGCACCTTCTTCATACACTGCACAAATCTTTCTTAGTGTTTCATTTGTGTTTTTATCTGTCTTGAAATAATAAAGCATAATATGCCAAATATGTTGTGTATTTCTTCCATCTTCAATATTAAAATGGCTACTCAAAAATTCACCAATTTTGGTGAGTTTTTAAATGCACACTGATATGACAGCTGTCACAATACAATCTAACAAAATTATTTCCAATGAATTTAAAGACAATTAAGCACTACTAGAACCAGCTTACAGAAAAAAACAACAAACTTTTTGGCTAACCCAATATGAGCTATACAAAGGGTTGTGATACAGGTTCAACTTGTATGTGGGCAATAAAATGATATTCTTATTCATAAAATGTAGGCATTCCTATCCACAATAACGTGTACAAATAAGCACAGGTACTCCCCATTTGAAAGTTCCCTCTGTGTAAATTAATCGTACATCCTGTTTTGCTTGGACAGACCCAGTTTATATCTGTTGTCCTGGAGTTCCCTCTTTCACTCTCAAAAAGGATCTGGTTTGAATCATACCCAGCAGGATAAAGCAAATCAGCCCCAGAAAGCTGGACAGTCAGAATGTTTCTAATTGGCCTTATTCTTCTCTGCTAGATAGCAGTTAAGCTCTCCCATATTCATTATCTTATCTAATCTTCACGACTCTGTGAGTTAGGTATTATGTATAAATTACAAATGAGGAATTAGGCTCAGGGAGGTTTAACCACTCAGGACTCACACAGCTATTACAAGATACGACTACGACTCACATCAGGTCTCTGCTTTATATCAAGAGATCTTTTCTAGGAAACTGGAAATTATGTGTGTCTTGGAAAGAAAACAGTGAGGTGTGAGAGGCAGAAGTATTTTGAGAAAAAAAGCTCATTCCCTTCCATGATGGATCTGGAGAGATTAGAGCAAGAAACAGACATGTCTGCAATGTTGCCACATTCACCTTTCTTAAGAACCCATTTTCCTTTACAACTCTAAGAACTAATTGATTATATTTCCAGGATTATAATAAACAGGACTTGTAAGTTAAATGGACTTTTGTGTTCTGCCTTGAAAATCTAACCAGACTCTTAATTACAAGTTAAATTTTATAACTGTTTTTCTTTTTTGATGCTGAAAAGAAAAAATAAAGATGAGATGGAGGAAAAGGAGGCACCCTGGTGTAGAGATATGAAGAAAAGGGGAGGACGCATAAAATAGTCAGCCTGCGTTTTCCGCACGACCTTCCTTCCCTCCTGCTCTACTGTGTGCTGCCAAACACATCTATCCTCCCAGCTCACGTGGGGGAGGGCCAAAAGCTTTACATTACACCACTGGTTCACACCCTGAGAAACGTCGTGTTGGCTGCAAAGTACACTTTGAAGCAACTTTCTAAAAGGCACATCTATATTTACCAATGTGTTCCACATGATTAAACTGTGAAATTTGTCTCCAGTTTGGCAATACCTTAGAGAGATGTGAGGTTTAAGAAGAAAATGCCTGTGAAGTGCCTTAAGTTCCACAGAAGGAAAGCACTATGTACATCCAAGGTGCTGTTGCATGCCTTGATGCTATATTGGTGCAACAGCAAATAAAATCGCGTAAGTTATGATGTCACAATGTTGTCATGCAACATCATCCATAGTGAGAGCAAGAAAAATCTGTTTTTAAAATGCCTCTTTTCCCCGCCTCTTCAGCATGTTAAAGCATATGGTATCCAAAACTAGTTCACAGTGAACTTCATTTCTGCCACTGCTGTAAATGAAGTTTCTTCTCAGGCAGATGTCAGTGCTAAAAGTTTGGTGCTCATAAATACCAAATTTACATAAAATCTATACAGCTTTTTTCAAAAATCTTTCTTGGTTGATGTAGGCTGATTGGCTGGGATACATAGTTTACTTACTTATTGCTGAAACCATAATACATTTCCAGATTCAGAAATTTGAAAAACAATAATTATGACTGAGCCAAAATGACATTCCTTGAGGTCTCTCTATCTGTAAATATCATGTACCAGGTTGAAAGAAAAAGAAAAAAATTAGAAAGTTAACTGAGACTTTTTTTTGGATTGTTAATTTAGGCCTATGGTTCCAAACTATTGGTCACCATGTACAAAAAGGCATCATTTGATGCTCACTTCGGCAGCACATAAACTAAAATTGGAAGGATGCAGAGAAGGTTAGCATGGGCCCTGCGCAAGGATGACATGCCAATTCATGAAGTGTTTTCATTTTTTTAAAAGGGCATCCTTTGTAGGTAGAATAAGAAATTAATCTTATATGTAATTTACTCGCCAAAAACACCAAAACAGCCTGTTCATAAGGTAAACATGAATTTATTGTTTATAGCAATGAGCAAGGTTGCTCCTTTGACAAGAACCTTGGTGGCATTTCAGAAAAGGAGAGGCAAAGATAGTATATGTTTAAGATTTGGGGGATCTGGTTTAAGGTAGATTCATTTGGTGTAAGAAGCGGGGCTTGATTGTGATTGGGCAAATTTGTGATCTAATAGTTTAGGATTAGTATACACAGAGAGGGGAAACTTTGAAAAAAGGATTTCAATGCAGTTCTTGAGGAGTAAACAGCTGTTTGATACTACTTTAATTTGAATAGTCTCAAACTGGTTTAAGTGGATTTTCAGAAATCCACTTAGAAATAAACAATAAACAATAAAGCTATTAGCAACTTTTTGTTCCTAAGTGAGAATTTTCCAAAGCAGTTAAATCAGGTTGATGAAGACAGTGGGATAATAAAATTACTTAATGAAACATCGGAATAGTAAAGTCAGGATATTGTAAACCATAAGCTGGTATGGATATAGATGGTTTTGCCTCTCAACACAAACAGTTGCTAGTGTTATTTAAATTCTACTGGAAAGGCTCAGGCACCAAGAGCAGCCCCTTTTCTGAGAAAAGGACTCACTTGAAGCCACCAAAGTAATCAAAGGGCTCCCTCTCGGATACCACCTCCCTTAACCTTATTTCTTTGCTGACCACATTCAAACTGGTCCACTCTTTCTTTAAAAAGTTACTACCTTTTTTAAGATCACTGTCAATTCTTGGCCTAGGGAATAGGATCATTCCTTTCTTTTACATGACTTAACATATCTGTAGGTAAACAACATAATTGAACACTTTGAGAATAAACCTAAGTTCTTTGGAAACCTCACTGTCACTTCATAATAAAAGTCCTGATCATATCACTATTCTGCTTAAACGTTTTACTAAGTCTCCTTTGTGCTGTGCATGAAGTCTGAACTTCTCTCTGCTCCTCGCACTTTACCACATCTGAGAGTGCATACATGAATTCTATATGTCAATCACATTGAGCTGCTTGCAATTCCAGATTGTATTTGGCCCTCTCTTCCCTCATTGGCAAGTCTTGTAAATGCAGTTCTGTGTCTATCTGGAAAGCTCACCGATATTCCTTCCTTGTGCTTTACACTGGTTAGTCCCTATTCATGTTAAAGAACCACGCAGTTAAAAAATCACTTCTTCGCCCTGGTGTGGTTCAGTTGGTTGGGCATCATTTCACAAAGTGAGAGGTCTTCAGTTCGATTCCCAGTGAGGGCACATTCCTGGGTTGTGGGTTCAGACCTGGTCAGGGCACATTAGAAAGGCAACCAATTGATGTTTCTCTCCCTCTTTTTCTCCCTCCATTCCCCTCTCTCTAAAAATAAATAAATAAAATATTTTAAGAAAGAAAGAGAGAGACAGAGAAATTACTGGCCCTTGACCATAAGAAGGAAATGCTCTCCTTGGTGCTTTATTAATACTTTGTACTTATTTCCACCATCCCACCCCATCCCCAATAATAAGGTACTTATTACATTGTATTGTGATTACCCATTTATTTGCTTACCTTATCAGTAAGCAGTTTGAGGACAGGTACTGTCTCTTAGCTTATTTTCTGGGAAATAAAGGTCACTCAAGATATTTTTTAATAGGTAATGAGTGAACAGACAGATAAAATTTTATGATTGTGGCCAAAAATAGAAAGTCATTAAACTTAACAAAATCTCCAAAAAAATCACCTGATAGATGCTAAAAAAATAAAGAGGAATTCTCAGAGTGTTAATTCTAAATAGTACAATAAATTTTAAAAGAATTAAATTAAAAATTGCACAATCCAGAAAAGTAAAACTTTAAAAGTATAAGAATTCATTCTGTTGGTGAGGCTTTGGGGAAGGCAAGCACTTTCATTATTACTGGTACAGACATTTTAGAGGGGAATTTGGCAGTACCTGATAAAACAACTATGTGTGGATATGAAAGCTGGACAGTGAAGGAGGCTGATGGGGAAAAAATGAATTCATTTGAAATATAGTGTTGGGGTAGAGCTCTACTGATACCCTAGACCACCAGAAAGACAAACAAGTGGGTACTAGAACAAATTAAGCCTGAAACATCACTGGAGGCAAAAATGACAAAACTAGAGCTGTCCTATTTGGGGCATATCATGAGAAAGCAGGGTTCTTTGGAAAAGGCAATAATTCTGGGAAAAATAGAAGGTAACAGGGAAAGAGGAAGATGAACTGACTCCATAGAAGAAGCCATAGGCGCGAGTCTCCAGGAGCTGAACAGGGCTGCTGAGGACAAGATGTTGTGGACATCGCTCATTCACAGCATCATCAGGAGACACAGCTGACTCACCTGCATGCAACAGCAACAAAGTTATTGAAACATATGCATTTGCCTTTTGACCCAACTATTCCACTGCTGTTAATTTACCCTGAAGATACACTTATGACAGTAGAAAAATACATACGCACAAGGCCATCCATTGCAGCAGTTTATAATCACAAAATATTAGAAACAACCTAAATGCCCATAAATAAAATGGTGATGAATAAACCATGCTACAGCCACAAAAACAGTTATGCAGTTATAGAAGAGAATAAGGAAGATCTCTCTGAACTGACATGGAGAAGTCTCCAGGATGTATGGCTAAGAGAAGATAGCAAAATGCCAAGGAGTATCATCCTAGAGTATCCTGTCATTTGTGTAAGAAAAATAAAAAAATAAAAAAATAAGAAAATATATATGTATCTGTTCACTTTATCAAACACACATATAGAAAGGGTAAACCAGATATTAATGAAATTGGCTTCCTACAAGGGGTGGGAACAGAACAGGAGAAATGGAGGAATAGGAACAGAGTAGCGTGCATGAGGGGGGATATCTCTAAGTATATCTTCTCATAAAATTCTAAGTTTTAGAACAATGGCATTGCTTCACATACACAAAATATAAATAACTAAGAGAAACCAGGATTTGGAGAAAACCCAAACTAGAATATAAACAGCAATAAATGAGCCTAACTGTGCTAGAAAGGAATAACATAACCTTATTTAAGGGAACAAAGAAGAAACTAATTAACCTAAGTAACTTAGGAAAACAATATTTTTAATATATATTTTAAATTTAAAGACAAAAAGCTGTACAGAATTAATAAATTATTCTGACACTATATGTATTTTAGGCTTGAATAAACAAATATAATATGGACAAAGAGAACCAGGTATCTATCTTACTGTTGGAGAAAGGACTTACAAAAATGAATGGAGGAAATGCCGTGGCATTGGATTGGACTTGGAGATTCAAACCCAAGAACTCATCCTCTTAACCTTTACTGGATCAAACATATATTCAGAGCTAAATAGGTATACCCATTTATCCATCCATCCATCCACCCATGCATCCATCCATACATACATACATAAATAAAATAAAGAGATATCCCAGTAACTACATTTAAGCAAAACACATTTTTATAAAATAGAAATATTCAAAATATAAGTAATATAAAAATAGTAGCAATAATGTTATACCACTATTATTTTCAAAATATTTTTAAATCACTAAAAGTGAAAGTATAGTAATAATGAATCTGCATTTAAATAATTTTGGGTTACAAAGTTAAATAACTTTCTTTCCTTCTGGACATACCATTTGATATACTAATGTGACATGTGAATTTCCAAGAAGCAAATGTATTTATATAAATTATGAAAACTTTTAGAGGAGCAGTTTATAAAGCTGACACTTTAGAAAACACTGCCCTATTATAATCTTTAACAATTTCTTCACTTTGAATTTGAAATTTCAAGTAAATTGTTTGATTGATAAAATATATCTCTTCTAATGATATTTAAATCTTTCCCCCCCCATACTTCCTATAAGCTTTACTCAATACCAATTTCCATCTCCATATGTTATATATCCAATGATAGTATTAGGTTCGAAATAATTATTTTCATTATAAACTATACTCAGTTGTTAAACTGACATGTCTAAAATCACATCAAAATTTTTACCTTTATATTTTAAATTTAAATAAAAACCATATAGAAATATCTTTAAGAGCTAAAACAGCTTAAGGGAACAATTTTATAAGCTGGCTGTGATAGTCAGATCTTTTGAGAGTATATTAATAATTTATTTAATTATACTAATAATACACTAGGGCAATGTTTTCCAGCTGTGTTCCAACCCCAGCTGCAGCCTACATATTCTAGGTTGTGAGCCTCCTTCTCTGGGAATAAATATTCTACCCCACATTGGTCATGGTACCTACATGCTACTCAGTGGCTTTGTGTCATAAGCCACAATTAGTTGGGTCAGATATGAATGTTAAATTAAAGCTTGTCCAACTAGACTCTCTTTCCAGGAAGTTGTACTTAGGATTAAGCAATTCTAGTTTGTCTCTGTTGGTGGTAAAAACTAAGCAATTTTGGGTTGACTATTTATATAAAAAAGAAAAAATCAATCTGCAAAGGAAACCAATAAAACAGATTCACCAAAAAAAGTGTGTCTGATCTTAGAAAGGTGCCTCATAATTATCTATTTTATAAAATGTAGCATTTCTTTATAATGGGTGCTTTACAGACTTAACAAAGAAAAGTTCCTTCAGTTTGTCAGAACTTACCTGAAATACAGTACGATGATCATATAGCAATAGGTAAATTGTGATGCACAGAATCATACTGAGAAACTTCTAGTTTAATATAAATAAAAATATAAACAAAATAATTTTTTTTTAAATCATTCTCCATTCTCCAAGGTCAAGGTTTCAAAGACCTTTTACCCACATCTAAAGCAACGGTCCTATTTTTATAGCTGGCTTTTGTGGCTGAGCCATGAAAGAAAAGAACTCACACGCTGTTCTTTGCCTCTCTGTCAGCAGATTTGATTATATATAATGGGCCCTGTTTAAGGAAAAACTTAATTCTGTGTGTTTCTCCTTCAGTTTCACACACTGCCACACTTCTGACATGAGAAGTGTGGGTTTTTTTCTCACACACACCAATTTTCATCTGGGTGTCCTACAGTTCAGTTCAATTCTGATACTAACCAGAGTAAGCGCTAACTTTACATGTTAAGGATTCAGTCCTATGATCCAGCCCCCAACTTCAGATGCCAATTAGGAGTAGTAGATCCCCAGGTTATCCACAACTCTGTCCAACTTGGCTACAAATTGGAGATTGCCATGACCCTTCCCCCTCCTCAAATTTAATCATTTGCTATAACAGGTCACCGAACTTAGAAAAGTTCTAAGTTATGTCTACCAGTTTATTATATAATAAAGGATGTGAAAAGGATACAGATGAAGAGTCAGATAAAGAGATACATCAGGCGAGATGTGGAGGTGAGCTGTACCACTTTCTGTGTAGCAATCTGTTAGCCAACCATGAAGCTCCCTGAAACCTGAACTATGGGGATGTTTATGGAGACTTCATCACGTAGGCATGATGGAATATTAAATGTTTCCAGCACCTCTCCTGTCTCCGGAAAATGAAGGATGGGGCTGAAAGTGTCAAGCTTCTAATTACTGTTTGGTCTTTCTGGTGACCAGCCCCCATCCTAAAGCCCACCTAGAGTCACCTCATTAGACTAAAAGACATTTCTGTTACCAGGAAATTTCAAAGGATTTAGGAGCTCTGTGTCAGGAACTGGGGTTACAGATGAATACTGGAATAAAAGATTCTCCTAGTAGCACCCCTGTTTGCAAGAATTTTAGGAACTCTGTAAGAGTAAGGGGGGAAGGGAGAGGGACAGAGACCTTTTTTTTTTCCACAGCCCTGCTGGAACAACTTCCACTGTGTTGTGATAGGACCCACAGAGAAAGCTAAAATTGAAACCTAGAGACACTCCTTGCTTTAGAAGAAGTGGATATCAGAACTATAAACTATTAGATGTTTAAGATTTCAACTCTTCCCAACTCGTTAGTGTAAAATAACCTTTTGGGTTAAATAAAATCAAACTATTCATTTGAAAGGCCAACTATTTAATGCGCAGTCTGTGGCTAAATATCTGTTTTAAGTTATCTAAACATAATTTGTGTTTACTTTTTTTTTATTGGTTCAATGAGGCTGTACTGGGATGTGATAATAACCTCCAAAACATAGTAACTCAACACAACCAGTTTAATCCTTTCCATGATAAATACTAAAGAATGATCAGGGGAGATTTCAATCCTGTCACTAAGTCACTATGAAACCCAGGCTATGGAAGCTCTTTCTTAACACACAGTTTCATGATCATCACAGCAAAGGAACACCATTCACTGCACATAGGCACTTACCACTCCCACCTCTTGATATGTTAACATATATCAGTTCTGCTCATAGTTCATTAGCCAAAACATGCAATATAATCCACCTAACTTTAGAGGGGGTGGGAATGCAATCCTTCCATATGTCTAAAAGTATACTTGTGAATACATTATGACATATTTTGCATTTGAGCACCTGACAATTCACATTTCTTGGTAAGAAGTAGAAAAAGACTTGGGCTCCCTCCACAGTTTCTTCTCAGTTAAAGCTCATGTCTGGCCCACATATTTCTACTCTTACCCAGAATCTCAAACACTTCTGAGCTAACTTCTTATAACATAGACTAATCTATAAAGGGATTCTGGGATAGGCACTAGCAACCTTTCAGAAATCAGGGAAAGGTGATTTGTGTAAATAAGGGAAATAGTGAGGCCTTGTTTTTACAAACATCTTCTACCCCCATTGTTTATCCAGTTCTGTATCTTTAGATTAAAAGGATCTTCAAAACATTTTTATTTTAGAAAGCAATATATGCTCAGAAACTTCAGAAAGGACAGAAAAGCATCAGGACAATTAAAATATTCCTGTTCACTAGCTAGAGATATCCATTTCTTATTATATAGACAATCAAAACGTATGCAAAAGTATCTAGGCATTTGACAATGATGCAATGAAAATCCACCTATATCAATCTTAAGTATTTATCAAAGTAGATTTAATTAAAATATAATAACTAAATTAAAAAGTATAGACATTTTTAAAGTTCTTAATGCATATTGCTCAGTTATAAAATGTATGAGGTCAGGAAGTTTATCTTATTCACCCGTGGGTCAGCAGAGCCAGAAAAGTGACTGGCACATAGTAGACATTCACTAAGAATGTGCCAAATGAATGAATGTATTGCCCAGGGGCTTTCCAAAATAAACCGTACTTTCAAATATAATTATTCCCACAGAAAGTTAAATCTATCACTTGTCACCATCTTGGTCTAATTCATTATTTACCTAATTTATTTCTTCCTGATATTCACTAAAGGAATAGGTACATATAATGAGAGCCATTTCCTCGGAAGTAGTAAATGGATACAAATTTACTTTTCCCTCTAATTCCCCCTAAAATTTCCCTCAGACTTCAGAATTTAACAATTTTTTTATCCTTACCCAAGGACATTTTTTTTTCATTGTTTGTAGAGAGAGAGGAAGGGAGAGAGAGAAACATCAATGTGAGAAACATCAACTGGTTGCCTCCAGTATGTGCCCAGACTGAGGGTCGAACCTGCAACCTAGGTATGTACTATGGCCAAGAAATTGAACCCACAACCTTTCAGTTATGGGACAGCAATGCTCCAACCAACTGGGTCACATCGACCAGCACAAGGATTCAACAATTTATTTTATAATCTTGAAGCAAGAAAAGGAAATACACTCAATAGGCTGAATTTTTTATATTTTCCTAAAGCCTTAGATGGAAATAGATGTTTATAGGTGAATATAGGTAATATAAGTAACTGTTGTGTGTGTGTCTGGGTGTGTACCTACTAATGGCCAATAGCATCAATTGCAGTTTGTTCCAGGTTAAAAATTGTTCATATTCCTCAAAGTAATCGACATCAAAAATCCACATATTGTTTCCCATTTTTATACAGTACCACGATCCCAGAACAGGCTTTGACAAATCCTTTAGCTTGTCTGACTCACTTTTCTCTAATAACACAAGGTACACATGAAGTACTGTAAATTGATATACGGCTTCTATATCTCAGTTCCTAAGTTAAGGTTTTTCACAGAGCTTTGAATAATAGAGTCCCACGCTTCTGGAATTACAGGCAAAGTTAAAAAATCATTCCTCCTTTGCCTCTCAACAAATTTCAGTTCTCTGCTCTGTGTGCATGTAAATACTATTAATGCTAATGGAGGCAATGCCCATGCATACAGAGTGAAATATATCTCTAAATCACACTTTAATCTTTAGCTACATAACTCTGGCACCTGTTCAAATGATACATGTGCTCAAATACTCACTGTATGTCTGTTATTTCCTGTCTGGATATTAAAATTTATTCATGTATTTTTAGAAGCTATTACAATATTCTGGCCAACAAATTTTCTTATTGTTATACATGTGTTGAGTTTTAACTGGGTGCTAAATTCAACTGTAGCATTCCTGGTTTATTATAATGCAATTAGAATGTAAATTCAATTCCTGACCAGGTTATATTTGTTTTCAAAAATGGAAATTTTCCACCTGGTTAAACATATGTAGTTAAGAGAAAACATAATGCAAACAAAATAAATATAAGTAACCTGGCCACTTGTTTCTGTACTGAATCATGGTTATCTTTACATAATAAAAAACATTTTAATTCCTGTATTATAAAGAACCCAGTTAAATGATATCATATTTGGTTTACTTATATTAAAAGTACTTTATTAACCATTTTAAGTTTTTAAAGTAGTTAGCTAAATAATTTTACATTATTTTTATATAATCCTAACTGATGTTCTCTAAAACCATGTAAATCTAGCATTAGGGATGTTTCCAGAGGACAGTGCACATCTCCATTGTCCATTCCTTCTTTCCTTGTCCATGTTCCCACAATGTTCCCCTAAATGGTGAAAAAAGGAAGATAACCTTGAAATATGTAACATATAGCAAGGCCAAAATTCATATACTTTGAGGGGAAGAAAAATGGTCATTTTTCTCTATAACTAATCTCCTTTTACTCTGAACCCTATTCTATAAGTGAGAAAATTTACCTATTAAATATAATTCAGTCTATTTGCATTTTAAGCTGTGAATATTTAGTATGTACAAAGTTCAAAGTTTCTATTAGGACTTTTTCACCTTTCTTCTCCTTTCCCCTTCCATCTGGAGAGAATAGAGGCAGAGTGAAGCTTCCGTATCCTCAGGCAATAGCTTAAGGGAGTTCCCAGTAGTGCTGTACATTTTATAAATTCTTTTGGATGCCTCCGAGAAAGTTCCTGGCCTCAACATCAGTCTCCCTGTATAAAATCCACCTTCTGCAGGAACTTCAGGTTATATGGAACCCACACACGATACCAGACCCTTCACCTAGCCCCATTTTTCAGCCATGTAATCTCTTACACAGTGACCTATTGGCTGCGGTTCCATACCAATTTCCTAAGCTTTATCTTGAGAAGCCAGGACTAAAGGATCCCTTCACTAGGAATCAAGGTGCTTCTATCAATCTCACCCTCTGCCTACAATGCCCTTCCTGAAATTTAAACCCGAAGGTCAGGAGCCAGGAAGTTCATCTCCAACCTTTTGCTCTTGGTGAAAGAAATCTTTCCTCTTGGTGAAAGAATTTTTTACTTTCCCTACCTATCTCACAAAGTCATCGCTAAAATGTATATGTCTTCTTCTCTATTCCATGACATTTCCCCTTTCCTTCCTTATTCCTTGCTAACATAATCCTGACTTAATTCAAGTATAGGACAGAGGTGTGTTTCAGGAGAGCCTGAGCTCCTCCCTAACTTTAGAGAGTATTATTGGGATTAACGCAGACTGGGTAATTCCATTATTCTGGCTACTTAGTTTTGGAATGACAAGTGATAAAGTTCCTTTCTTAAAGAAACATGAATATGGATGTCCTCTTCTTCCACACAGCCTTTGGATATGGATTATGAGGACATGAGGCCTGGAACTGCTGTAGTCAGTTGCCGTGCACCTATGAGGAGAGTAGCCAGAATGTTAAGAATGGCATCCCAGAATGAAGACAAAAAGCTGGTCCTTAATAATGTCATTGAGCCATTGAGCTAGATACCCTCCCTAGAATTAACCTTCTCAAAATTTCTTTTTATGTGAGAGTGTATTTCCTTACAGGTAAACACTTCAGCTGGTTGTTACTTGCAGCCAAAAACACACTGATTATGTTTTCCCTGGGGTAAAAATGTCAAAAGGGCCACAGGGAGAGAAAACAGAGGTCAGACAAAGGAAAGTATATGGAACTCCAGAGAGTTCTTCATCACTCAGATGAAAAAGACAAGAAACAACTCTGATTTATCAGACTCTGCCTTTCATTTTTTGTGTTTTATCAAAGTTATAAATGTACATAGTTTGATAGGTCAATGAGTTTACAAATTTTTCATTTTTTTATAAAAGTAATTTTTCTTCCCTACCATCATATCTTGCTTCCCAGAGGCAACTACTCTCAGCTGTTCAAATTGAATTTTTTGGTATTCATTTTCAAATCTTTCAGTAATATGATAATGTATCCATTTGATAGGACTGCCATAACAAAATACCATAGACTGGATGACTTAAATAACAGAAATTTTCTCACAGTTCTAGAGATGAAAAGTCCAAGATCAAAGTGTCAGCTTTGGTTTCTCCTGAGGCATCTTTTCTTGTTTTGAAAATGTCCACATTCTCTGTATGCCATCTGTGAGAAAAGCATGTTATGTCCTGACCCAGTTTTTTCTGTGTTGGTGTGTCCTTTGTGTCTCTTTTTGTAATGTTCTCATCTTTTCTTATAAAAATATCGGATTGGGGTTCTCCCTAGAGTCCTTGTTTTAACTTAATTGCTTTTTTAAAGACCCTATCTCCAATATGGTCACATTCTAGGTACTGGGGGTTAGGACCTTAACATATGAATTTGGTGGAAGGACACAATTCAGTCCATCGTGGATAACAAATAGAGAATATTTATATAGTAGTTACTGTAGGACACTATGGTGGTGTTCTAAGCTCACGTATATATTATCCTCATAGCCTCTAGGACTGTGTGGTGTATATTTTCGTTATCTCCATTTTACAGATGAGTACGGATGCACAAGAATTAACTTGCTCAAGGTTACACTGCTGGAAAATAATAAAGCAGTGATTCGTAAGCAGTCTGAACCCAAAGTTCATGTTCATAATGCTAAAGTATGCTCCATTCTTATACTGCCACTTCTTTCTATAGGAGATGAGGATTAATTCTCTAACCACAGCAAATACATATATAGCACACATGTGCATGCACACATGCTCCATTCATTCTCCCAATATTATTATTTCATAAATTTTGGTTAGATCAATATTCAGTATTTACCTTTCATGACTGTGTTCTTTTTTTTTACAATCAAGCAATGAAGAACATTATGTTTTCTTTCTGGCATAAATTTTCATTTCCCTGGAGTTAATGTCTTTTTACTTTTGTTTACTTTTCTTTGTAGTTATCACTAATTTAATCCCAAAATCTAAAAATTGTTAAATCTCTTCTCAATATTTATTTGCATTAGGTTTTCTAGTGATGTCATCTCCTTTAATAATTTCTGCCAGAGCCTTTGGATCTGCTCCATTCTGGATTGGTCATTCTGTACACCTAGAGTGCAGCCGACACTTGGCTTTGCCCTTAACCCACATCACAGAGACTTTGTTTTGCTTTTGTGTTAGATACTTTGTTCATGGACACCACACCTTTAAGTTTCTTATTATATTCCCTCCCTCTAAGGAAGTATATCTTTCAGGAGCTTCCAGGGAAGAGAAATGGGAAGGCAAATTTTTTAGACATTATAGATCTGTAAGTATCTTTATTCTAGCTCACAGTTAACAGTTTAGGTGGGTATAAAGTATAAGGTTTTTAGTCATTTTTCTTCACCATTTCAAAATATCAGTTTATAGCCTTCAAGCTTCCAATGTGTTGTGAATGTCATACTGATCCTCAGTACTTTATACATGACCTACTTATTCTCTCTGGAAGCTTATGGAATATTCTTTTCCCCACTCCCCTCCAGGCTCCAATATTCTGAAATATTACTGAGATGGCCTATATTCCTAATTGGGGCAAGCAACCTGTAAACTTATATCTTTAAGTTCTGAGAAACATTAGTTTGCTGACTGCTTTGCCAGTATTCTCTCCCATGACACCCATTTTCTCTCTTCTTTCTGAAACTTCTTTTATTCAGAAACCAGATATTTAGACAACCTTCAAAATAGTTTTCTTTCCTCTTTTTGCTTTACTTTCTGAGATTTCCTCAACTTTATCTTCTCCCTTCTCTACTGAGTTTTTCATTTCTGCCATCACATATTTTTAAATTTCCAGACATCTTTTATGTTCAATGTTTCTTCTGTGATGTCTTGCTTTTGTGTAATGAATGTAATATCTTCTCCTATTCATCTGAGGTTATTAATCATTTTCTTCCATTTTTCTATTTATTTGTTTTGGATTCTGTTGTAGACAGGATTTTCTGAGACCAAGACTTAGAGGCAGGTGGTTAACTGAGGAACCTTCAGGAATACCACCTTTAAGGGAGTGAGGGAGACAGTACTGGGTCAAACGAGAAGCTCAACTGTAAGGCAGTTGTAAGAGCCAATCCCACAGGAAGCTCTGGAGCTGGGATGGCTCATTAGAGTTGTTGCCAATTTTTGTTCATCTTAAGGCAAACTACATCTTTATGACTCCAACTCACACCCCACCTCTCAACCAGACCAGAAGTGCACTGCTCTGGGAAGGGTATGTAACCCTGGGCAAAGTGATAGTTTTTGGCCACTCAGCTGTGAACCCTCAGTAGTATTACCAGCAGCTGGAGGAAGGAATACCTCAGTCCTTGAAGGGCATATCTGAGCCATGCAATATAGCATCCACTAGTTTTTATCTTTCACGTTAAAAGCTTTCCCCAGTTACTTAGTGATCTTTGGTTTTTCATATTTAAGAGTGAGGTACTTCTAAAAGTTGTTTGAACGTTCTAAGTTCATGACTGGACTTGTCAATTGTAAGCTTTCCTATAGGGTGTTCTGGCAGGTCATTTCATTGGATTCCTCAGATGTCTTCTCTCTTCACTGGTGAGATTTCATAATGAAGCATCTTCAGCCTAGGCTGGATTGTCAATGATTGGGGTACCAAATGGGAAAACAGGGGTGAGGGAGGTTTTGATATTCAGTATGCAAATTCTCAATCACCCTGTTTTCAGCAAGTTACTGCCCTTTCCCCACCTCTTCCTGGTACATCTCAATCCAGAGACTTTTGTGAGGGTTTCCCCGCTCCCGTCTTCTCCAGAGACTAAACCTGAAGATTAGGAAAGGGAATTGACCTGATTGTGCAATTGAGGATTTCATTGCTTCATGCAGATGCTTTCAACCAATCCTTCTATTTTTAGCCCCACCTTCATTCTCATTTCCAGAAGTACCTGGAGAAGCCAATTCTTGAACCTTTTTAAATATTCTACAATGTGAAAGATTCTCAGCTTTTTCAACTGTCAGCAAAACTTTCTAGGTCTGCTGAGCTGGTACCATTCATTCATGTTTTCCAGCTTCCAAAAACGTACTTTTGTCCTCTCCCATTCTCTGTCCTGTGAGTGTATACCTTTTTAAAAGTATCCCTTTACTGTCATTTAAAGAAGGAAACTATATGCTGGTACTTAATCTAACTTACATATTCTTTTCCTTTCTCTTTCTCACACATACATTTTTAAAATAAGTATAATATTCTCATGGTTCTAAGAAAATAACAGTCCCTCTACCCATTCCTCAGCCACCAAGTTGCCTCTTTTACCTACGATCCCAAGCAGGTGATCACTTTTATTAGACCACTGTGTATCTTTCAAGAGTTTATGTATGTAAAAGGAAATATGGATATGCATTCTTATTCTTCCCTTTTTACATAAAACATAGCTTAAGACTGTTCTGCACCTTAACAGCTTTCACTTAACACTGCTAAAGCTCTTTGGGTATCATTATAGTGCTTTCTCATTCCTTTTAACAGCTGTATAATACCCCATTTAATCAACCTCATATCAAAGGAAATTTCTATTTCTTGTTATAATAAACCTATATTAATAGATATTATCAATTGCCCTCTACAGTGGTTGCACTGATTAATTTCAACAGTAGAATATCTGCCCCACCTCCTAGCATTTAACAGAGTGTATAACAAAAATAAATGAATAGGTGAAAGTGGTATCTCAGTATACTTTAACTTTGCATTTCACTTAACACAAATAAAAGTTTTCATATGCCTGAGACATTTTCATTTTATTTTGCTTGAGTTGCATTCCATTCTTCATAATACAGAGTTAAAACCTCTTTGGGAAGAAAAACTGTGTGTGTGTGTGTGTGTGTGTGTGTGTGTGTGTGTGTGTAATTAAAAGGTATCTTTACAATGTTGTTTAGCCAAATGTATTAGGGTATCTAGAAAAAATCTCATTACATCTAAAATATCATGTGTTGGTATTTACTGAGAACAACAGAACATGTCTGGTCAGAAGACAGACTAAATTATGAATTCACTAGTCTAGTTTTAGAAAATATCCTTTGAACAGTGGTTAGTCCTTACCTGTGATATGTTAAAATCAACTTTGGTAAGTGAAGAAAATATTGGGCTTAAAATAAGAAGGCCGAGTACGTTCCATTAGTCAAGTAATGTAATCACTCTTAGCCTCAATTTCCTAATCTGAAAAATGAGGAGAGTAATATATGCCCCACAGAATGTCAATGTTATTCACCACTGAGAACCATTAATATAAATTACTCCTAATCAATAAAATCAAGAAGAAGGTAGTAATATGAGTCAGGTAAAAATACCTAAATATAGAAATTAAACCATAAAACAAAATTAAGAAATATTAACAGATATGAGTATAAACAAATAGGATAGTACCTGATGCTAAGAAAATGTATAATTTGAAAGCATGAAACAGAATGTCCTTAAAACTAGAAGCAAAAACAGATTTATCAATTCTGTGATTATATAACTTACCCATTTTGATGAAAATATTTCATCAAAACTGTAAACCTTTAAATCCCAGACAACAGAAGAGCAGGGAATAAAATATACTAAAATTAGCAAAATTCAGAAACATGCGGTTTGCGAAAAAGATTTTTTTCTGCTTTATGTAGGTCATCCCATAGTTTAAATAAGAATTATTCTCAAAGACTGAATTTATAATAGTCATTCTACTAAAAAAGCTAACGGAGTCTAATCTTATTTTTCCATTTTAATTTTATATGTAATATAAAAATAAAATTATAACATATATACTATTATATGAAATACAAAGGCATTTTTTTAAATGCGTGTACTTTAAAAAATAAAAATTAATATCATGTAACTGTCGTGTGAAATGCATGATCTTCCTCAGAGTGTCAACTTTTTAGTTGCAGCAATTGGTCCCCTTGGTGAGGTTGCAAATGTATTTTGTCCTATTTTTCTCTCTTCCCAAACCACTATTCTAATTTGAACAGTCAGATCAAGTACATTCTTTCTTGAAAAAACACATAGGGAAAGGTTTAAGAGAATTGTCTGATTAAAGGGGTTAGAAGGCCTGTGGATTGACTGTCATCTGCTCTACATGTAAATTTGTTCTTAATACATTCATAATTAAAACCTTTCCCCCTAAAAAGAGCATCCTCAAAACATAAAGATTTAGTTAACAGATTTAACAAATTGAATATGCACCATTCATAGATTATAAGAATCTAGCTGATTCCTCTCATTGGTCTATATCTATCAATGCATGCAAGACAAACAATGGCTGTGTCCTTAGACAGAAAAGCGCAATCATTATTCATTGGAAACCCAAGAATACTACCAAAGTGAAGTACCAAGAGATACATTTTCATTGTTAGGTTACATGGGATGATACCATAACAAGTGATAAATAATGGATGAAATAGGTGTGCCAACTTCTATGCATAAATGAAACAGAAGGTCTTGAAACCAGAGTCAGGTGTTCCCATTTAATTCCATCAATGGATACCTACCAACAATTACCTTAAAAAGTATGGAACTCAGATTTCATTCCATGATCTTTTGAAAACTGAGGCCAAGCAGAGTCAGTTTCAGGGAAAAACTGGAATTCAGGTGATACTGTCTTTCCTTAGCTATTCCCCAAACCCTAGAGGTCCTGGAGATCCCAGAACATCTAAGATTCTATTATAGATCTATAAATCACTTGAACACACAGCCAATAAGTACTCAGCAGTTTTTTTTCCATCAGTGTCTCCATGAAACTAAATCATTTCCCTTTAACTCCTGACAGCTTCTCCGACACCACCCCTAAATCTCTGACTTCTCTTAAGGTTTAGGAACCCCTGAGTAGCTATTGATGTGGTTAGTGTATTCCTTAATGGTTATCACAATTCTGAGCCATATTTTAAGATACTGAGTCATATATTATAACAATCCTAATTTCCTTTAATTTCATGTTTCTAGATTTTCTTTAGAAAGTAGTATATGGGATATATCACTTCCAATTGAGTACGTGAATTAATTTGTACTTCAGACACATCTACATCAATACTGAAGTCATATTCTAAATCAAACTCTTCTACATCTCATCCCTCACTCATCTTTTACCTCAGTTTGGACTCCTGGAACAAGTTTCTTGATTATGTAGGAACAGGTTAACTAGTCTGTAGATTAACAACACAAACGCATAGCAGGAGTCTAGCATTTTTCCTCTATACAGTTGGGAGTTGGAGGCAGTTTGCCAGGAAATGAGAGGCTGCTGTAGGCTCTCACCCCCACTTCAATCAGAGATGTTTCTCAGTTAACTCAGTACTTCTCTAATTCCAGCAAGACAAGGTGAAGAAAAGGAGAGCAAAAATGGTAAAAAGGCAGCCATTTGTGATGGAGAGAGGAGCTTGTCCCAAGCCTCAGTTGTGTCTTAGCCACAGTTAATTTGAAAACTCTCAAATTAACCCTGAATAACTGAAGTTGACTCTTAATTTGTCTCTTCTTCCTTCCATTGGTTTGGATCTATTGTTTCTAATAATCTTACTGTATTTGTGCTGGAGAACTTTGGTATAAATTCTTCTTTAGAAAAAGACAAGATATAAATTATCAATAAAATAGAAAAAAAGAACTCTTTAAGAAAAAATGTACCTTTTCTATTTCACATGAGTTAACCCTTTAGAAGACCCTAATAGCTGCGAAGAATCAAGATTAGCTTAAGATTTTTTAAGTTTTTGACTCTAATAACTTATGTAAAAATATATTATGATTTTAAGCTTATTTCAATCAAATGGAAATCGCTAACACTGTCATTATTTCAACCAAATAAAAACAGTGTAACACACAAATTTTCTACTTTGAGAAATCTCCGGTTCCCTGTATTCCTTCAAATGGACTGAACTCTTTCTTGCTCGCCTGCTTATGAATACTCCGAAGAAAAAAAACTAATGAGTTTAGAATTTACCCCCAAGCAGTGTCCTAGCTACCTGAGTCTGGGTACACCCAACAGTCCACTAGAGGCCTTGGAGATCCCAGAATTTCCAGCATTAGACTGTAGAACTATAGGTTACTTGGGTCCACAAACCATAATTCCAACTACATGACAAGCCTAATTATAATCATTTATATTTTAATATAATTTTGCAATTCACAAAACACTTTCAAAGTATAATCAATTTTCCCCAAAATGAAATGATGTAATTAGAATATATTTAAATTTCAATTTGCAACCTTTAAAATTTTTTCCATTTTTTTCTTTTCTGAGCCATATTTTAAGATACTCGATCATACATTATAACAATCTTAATTTCCTTTAATTTCATGTTTCTAGATTTTCTTTAGAAAGTAGTATATGGGATATATCACTGCCAATTGAGTTGGGTTTACCAACTAGAGATGAACAAAATTTTATTTTATAAAGAAAATTCTTAGAATCCAAAATCTTGCCACTTTCTTTTTTCCTTTGAGGGAGTTATTTTGTTTTTATTGCCTGTACTGAACATCCCACCATCCCTTAGGACTGAAATTAGTAACAATTATCTCCCAACAACACAGGTATAGAAAAGTCTCCTGGAAATTAAGTTTTGGACAGCTATTTGAGATTTAATTGAACACTTTTATCTTAATATAAAATGAAAAATGGAAAATGTGAACCTTTGCTTTAAAGTATAGTTAAGTCTACCTGCTGGGCAGAGACTTTAAATACATGAACTTTCAATACAAGCAAAGTGTTTATTTTCTAAAGAAAGATTGCTAAGTAGGTCAACCCCAAATCTGTAACCTCTTATTAAATTTAAAAAGGTCTTCAGTGGTAGAAAAACAATCTGAAAATATTTTTATCACTTAGCATTTAGTTGATATATGTTGATTTTTTTTTAACTCTAAAGAGCCAACCAACAGCAGACTTTCATCAATATATCGCCAGAATTTATGTTCTATGACAACACATGTTTCCTAGCTGTCAGGCTTACACAGACCTTTGGGAAGACCCTGACAAGAAACAGTCTATGGTAATGCCATAGAGTGAAAAAGATCACTCTTTTCAGAGAACACAGTGTGTTTGACAGCTGTTACAAGCATATTAAAATTAGAAATGTCCGATCCCAAGAAGTCTATTAAGCATCCCTGATTTCTTCTATTATACAGTAATGAAAACCCATTAAAATATTTTAATTAAGTATAAAATTAATCTTGCTGATATCTGATTCTATAAAAGGTCAGTAATCTTAAAATTATATAATAAAAATATTTTACATATTTTGAGAATAGCACAAGACATACAGATTTCCAGAGTTCTAAAGAAAAGCATAATTTGAATTTTTATAGAGGTATTAATAATTACACTTAATATTTAGAGTACACAGAGGTAACTCTAATGTAAACATGCTCTCAGATAAACCAGAGATTTGGTTTCACTACTTTTAGATTTAACTTGGCAATCTTCCACAGGATTTCTGGATGAAGTTCCCAATGAATGCTTTAACTATAGGATGATAGATGACTGAACTCAGAATCAGGAAATGTAGACAAATTACCTATTACCAACAGAATGGATGAGCCTAGGCTGTTTAACAAAGATTTCCAAGACCCAACTAAGCTGCCACCCAGATGACCACCATATTTCATTCCAAGAATTTGTGCTTGCCACCCAAATCCTAACAATTCACTCTAATATTAAAAAGATACCCTCTCTGACCAATGTGTTTCCACTGAGACCTATCAAGAAGTCTGCTTCAGTCTATTAGATCCAAGCCCGCAAACCCTCCTTCTCTTTGGCTTGGTGTGCAAAGGTTTTCTCACACATCCTTTTACCAATCATACTCCTAAGCCCAAGGTTCCTTCCATTTCCCACTAAGAATTTAAGAGTTCTTTTTTTAAGCAATCCTCCAAAATAAAATTTTCTCCACAAAAGTTAATTGGAAAAAAATGTTACCCTAAATTTTACTCTCAAACACAAACCTTTTATGAGCCTTCACTACTCAATACATATTTCTCAATATTTGCTTAATATTGTATTTGTAATTAATATATTTCTTTCCCAAACATCTACTTTTTCAATGTGTTGCCTTTCTGACTATAAAAATATACTATTTGAGATTACTAGCTTGCAGAGGTCTGGCACCAAACACTAACTCACATGGAAGATCACGATATAATGAATGCCATGCTAGATTAGGCATACATGTTTAATAAATGCTTGTGTTGCTGAGTTTCTCAATTCCAGATTCTACCTTTCAGTTTTGCTTTTAAAGGCCTGATCCCTTATACCTTGAAATAGTCTACAAAAGTCACTGCAAGGAAACAGTAAAATCTAGTGATTATGAGTGAGCTCTAAAGTCAGAAAGCTTAAGATAAAATTCCAGTTCCAATTCCTGTTACCTTGAACTAGTTACTTAAGCTAAGCTTTGATTTTCTTGAATATAAAATAGTCCAACTGTACCTACCCCAGGTTATTAAGATTAAAATATACAATGTACGTAAACACCTATGTGTCTAGAGTACAGCAGCACTTAAAGTCACTAAATCTTTAAAAAGATATTTCCTTTATAAAATTTAGCAGCAGAGTGCATACAATATTCATGCAAAAAATCTTATTTTTATAGTTTCATATAAGCACAAAGGAAACAGGTTGAAATAATCTTATCTAAAATAACAATGATTACTATTCCCAGAGATCAAGTAACCATATCTCCTAGTTCACCTAGAATAGTCCTGAATTACACGTTGTCCCAAAATAAATAAGTCTCCCACAATCCTCTTCACTTGAATAACCTGGAGTTCAGATGATAAAATATATGGTCAACCGTGCTGATTTTTAAGCTATTTTTCCCTATAGATCCAAACCACTATTCTATACTCAACATACAATCCCAGTATTGCATACTGTATGAACTACATTTCTTCTTTGCAAGCTTCAATTTTGTAAGGCTCCACTAATAGGACTAGAAGAGTGAGACAGGACGGCAGGAGGTGGAACCTTGCTGTTTCCTGTTTGCTCATTGTTCCTGTCTGAAGCCTGACACCGATACTATTCAGGAAGAAATGGAAATAGGATCAGGGGTTTAAAAAAAAAAAAGAATTTTTGCCTTTATAAAATGTCTTTATGTATTACTTGTGTAATTTAAATTTAATAATATATTTTAAGTGATTTTTGAAATT
The DNA here is from genome assembly GCA_004026545.1 of Mormoops blainvillei. Lineage (NCBI taxonomy): Eukaryota > Metazoa > Chordata > Mammalia > Chiroptera > Mormoopidae > Mormoops > Mormoops blainvillei. The sequence goes on along the minus strand of PVJD01000196.1, from coordinate 310,396 downwards.
GTCTTTTTCACATTGGTTTTCAGAACCCTGTGAATAAATCTTTTTAAAAAACACATCACTAATAAACCAAGAGAATTTGCTTCCGGCCTCTAGCACCAGATAGTTAATGGAGTTGAGGCCACAGTCACACCAACTGGAGTTTACTGATGATGGCGTTTGCTAACTGAAGGCCATTAACACTAGTACATCAAAAAAAGATGAAAGTCTCCCATTAGAAGTACTGCATGAAATGTCCTGCAATAAAGGATTAAATAAGCCTAGAACAGAACCTACCATATATTAAGTACATAACAAATACATTTTTTATTTCCCCTCCATCACAACTACCTACTCCCAGATACTAATCTAAGGGCTACTCATAGGGACTTAGCTTCTTTGGAAAGTAAATTTGGTTGGCTTACAACAAAGGTGAATGTAAAGATCTTAGCTGAAAAATGATGAACACTCAAAGTTTACCAGGACATCGAGCAGCAATGTACTAGGCAAGTTTAGTAAGAAACAGGTATTTTCTTTTTTTCTTAAAAAAATTTTATATATTTTTAGAGTGGGAGAAGGGAGGAAGAAAGAGAGGGAAACACCAAAGTGTGAGAGGAACATCCATCATGCACCCCCTACTGGGGACGAGAGGGAAACACCAAAGTGTGAGAGGAACATCCATCATGCACCCCCTACTGGGGACCTGGCCAACAAACCAGCACCCTTTTGGTTTGCAGGACAAGAGCCAACCTACTGGGCATAATTCATACCCTTCTGTAGGAGAAACTGTCCACAAACATAAGCTACTCAGGTAAGCACTCTTCCCTCAAACCACAGGAACAAACCTACTAGTATCCCAAGACGAATTTATATTAAGAATAAAGAAGTTATCTCTGTAAGTAACAAAAAGTAGCTTGGGTTATTTGTTCCAATAAAGTTGTAGAAGACTAGCAAGCCTAGGTTTATTTTTATCTGTTCACTTTTTTTAATTCTTCAATTTCCTGGAAATCAACACATTTTGTTATCAAGACATAGAAGGCATTTCATCAGTAAAGCTGATAAAAACTTTTAAACTTCTGGGTCTATTTGTTGCCATGGATATTGTGCTACTATAAACACTGATTTCATATTCAAAATTAAATTTTAATATGACATACAATTAACTTGCTATCTAGAAAACTGCTGAAATGTCACCACTATTATATTACTTCCTACTAATATTTTTGTTAAATTTCTAGTTGGTAACTCTTTGTGTAACGCTCTAGGAGGTTCACAACATTTAACGTGCCTCCTATTATTACTGTACTTCACGCTTAAAACAAGGAATCTAAGGAAAGATAACTGGAACAGAAAACTCAACTTTCTTCCTGGAGAGCCCATACCACCAGGAACCAGACTGTTAGTGAAAGACTGGTATAAATATCACTTCCCTACGACCTATTTCCCTAAACCACTTGTTTCCCCCTAACAAACTTTCACAGGCAGAAGAGCCCACCAATGCCTGCAAAGTCTGTCTCTACTGTCTCCTGGTGTATCGCAGAATGTTCCTTTAAATGGGTAAAACATAGCCTTAAATGATTTCTGTGGCTTACAGTTTTCTATTTGCATCACTGTGACGTTTAATAGAGTGGTAATTATCTTATCAGATCAAAACTCCAAAATTTAAATCTTTCACTTTGTCAAGAAGTTAGATGATTCGAAATGTATTCAATTAGTTTAAGAAGGAAATATCTATATGTAATTGTCATAACTTACGTTAAGACACCAAAACCTAATATACAAGGATAAATGGATCTATATGCACAATATCTTTTTCCTCCAAACTGACAGACATGACTCTTAAAAAAGGAATAATGCTTATACTGAATCATCATCTTGTATGAAAACATAACATGTCAAACTTGTAGTGGAAAAATATCTATTCTATTGCTATTTGTATTTCATTTTTATTCCCAAAACCAGTAGTGTAAAAAGACTTAAGAAAGATACTATTGAGGGCTAATAGATATCTGGAATCAAAATAAAACAGAAAATTTACAAAACTTTAAAATACTAATAAAATAAACATTTTATTAATGAAAGTCTGAAAAAACATGTGCACCAAAACAAAAGTGACTAATGCTGAATAAAAAAACATTCAAATAATGTGTACCACATGATTCAATACTTTAACCTTTATATATAAAAGCTATATTATCATTACAAAGCTATGAACTATTAGAGTACTAACAATACTTTTCATACAAAGAAACTTAACAGTAGTAAAATAGGAATACATAAGATGCTTATTTTTGGTCCATTTGGAAAAAAGAACAAAGTTGGGGTTTTTTTTTTACATGCCTCCAAGCACAAAAATAGAATATAAGATGAAAACTGCAACATTCTTAATGTTTTTCCTTGTAATTCTTTAAATGTCACCAGTCATAATAGCAATGAACTCCTCTTGATTTACTGTGGTAAGAAAGAAAATGTAAGTCAGAAATATAATTTTTTCCAGAGAACAATACTACTATTTTACACTACCTTTAAATTTTATATTATACAAATTTTTAATAAACCAAAATGTAGCTTTTGCTTTTACTTCTTTTCTAATAAGTTGAACATGTTTACTAAACAGAACTGCATGAATGCAAAACACATATGTGATATACAATATAAATTGGTATTCTGTAATATTAACTAGGAAAATACATGTAAGTTACAAAAAAGTCCATCGCAATCATACTTGTATATACTAGCAAAGATAGTTTTTAAAGCTTGAAATTGTTAATTTTTTAGATACTTAAAGCCTACATTCTTTATTCTACTAGTTCATTTAGCAAAGCCTTCCTTCTTAAGTTAAATATATCATGCATGTAAATCAGAATTCTAAAAGATGAAAAACATATAAGCAATAGGAAAAAAGTCAAATTGTTGTTTTTGAACTTTTACATATTTAAAAGTCTATTTTAAAGAAAAACTAATTGAAACCAGGTAACCATACATCAAAAGTATCCAGAGAAATTGTAATTTTAAGAGATACAGATTTAATTTTGATTACAAAGGAAATACTATAATACACAGATGTAAATTCAGGAAATAATCACTGATAAAGACTAATTGTTAGTTTACCAGAACTATAAAATAAATTCAGTAAGAACCTCCAATTTATAAAGCATGATGTTTAAGAAAGCAACCTAGAAATAGGTGATAATAGGTAATATTAATGTACTCTTATTAAATATAAATTTTAATAACAAATATATACATATATACATCAATTATTAATAGAAATGTTCAGAAAAGAATGCTTCTCCTTTGTAAAATAGGTGACTTCATGGGTCCCAAGATTTAACACATACCTTAACAAGGCACAAGTTAGGAATGATAATTTTAATAATGATAACAAGAACACTACAATAAGAGAAAAGAGACCTTGGTTCCAATCACAGCTCTGACACAGAGCCGTTCTGCATCTCAATTTCTTCATCTGAAAATACTAAACTACAAAAATAATCATTTAGGTTGTTCCTAAGTCTAAAATACTGAAGGTAATATATGAAAAAACACCACTGAATCAAACATTTTTAAGTGCCTAGTGAATGCCAACACCATACTAGGAGTTATATACAATATAAAAACATACACCAGGGTTTTTATTCCAGAATATCATAAAGTTGAAGTGAGGAAGATATTAAGTGATATAAAATTATTAATTTTCTTAGAACTAACAATATCATAGGTGAGCTAATGTCCTTATTATTAGTAGATGCATGATAAAATATTAGGGGGGCCAAATTCATGACACATTTTTCAAATGACTCAGAAAAAAATATATATACACTACAGATAAAGCAAATTCAGTATATTATTAATTCCGGAATCTGTGTAGAAGGTATAAAGGTGTTTGCTGTACTCGTTTTAACATTTTTTCCTCTATGTTTAAGATGATTCATAATAACGAGTTAGAAAAAAATTAACCAATTAAAAAGTTGAGAAGATAAAATAGGTACATCAGGAATAAAAAAGTATACTGGTTTCAAAAATCACATAGAAAACCAATTTTAACAATCATATCAGTCACGTTTTATACCAGAAACAGAAAAAATGGTGTATAACACAAAGTATGATTACTAAAATAAAACTAAATATCAGCACTGGAAAAATCCATCATAATGAGGAAAATAATTACTGATGAGAAAAATTTAGGTAAAAATAAATTTTGACTTGGGCTTCAAAATAAAAAAACTATTGGATTTGGTTTGATTGGTAGACAGAAAGCTGAGGTAGGAAGGCCACCACCAGAAACACAGTTGAAGACAGAAATAGTGCAAAAATAAGACATAAGGAGTTAAGAAGAAAGAGCTCCCCAGAAGCTGAATAAGAACCATGAATCCATGAATTATTAAACATTTACAAGGCACTATGACAGAACAGAATACAAAACCTATAATACTCAAAAAACTTTTGATAATCTTTACAAATTATAGTAGTGATCATTAACTTTTGCAGCTAAATTAATGCATTTTAGTATTTTATGAAAGCTATGATCCCTCTCTCCCCAGTTAGAAAATATGATAAAATATATAAAAACTTTAAACAATTTCATTGTTATGCCCTTTCATTCAGGAATACCTGATTTAGTCAATCTAGACTGAAGCATGTGGACCAAAACAGGAAATAAAAAGGATGTTTTTAAGGGAAAAAAATATAATGAAAGCCTTAGAACGATTTGATTATAAATCATTTAACAGTACAATACAGCCATGATTAAAATACTCAAAAAGTATTTATGTTTTGTTCAATATTTAGACCTTTCACTCAAATGTAAAATTTTAATACTTGAATTTCAAATTCAACTTCATATTATTCTAAAACTACAAAACACTTAATTTTTAATTACTTATGTATAAACACCTTAAAGTATTGTAGCATTTCAAAAATACTTTGATTACAAATTGTTTCACAATTTCAGACCTAAAAACAGAATATTTAAAAACAAAAATGTGGAAAACTGAAGGGAAGTGGCCAAGGAAATTAAACTATCTCTTTTATTACCAGTAAACTATTCAGACAGTTAAGAGAATCTGTGATACCTTTGTACATTTGGTTTTATAACCTTCTCTATCAACAATATCTTATATCAAGTTCCTATATCTAATAAATATAGCATAAATACCTGCCTTAAAATAGGCAACTGATAAAATATTTACTGATCAAATGATGTACTTTATTTTCTTCTACACTGCCTTTTAAGCAAAATTTTCATAAATCAATCATTTCATAGGGTAAATTATGTGACATGTCATTAAAATAAAGAAATTAAGTAAGTACCTTAGAGATCATCTGCCTTTGGAGGGAAAAAAATCAAGTTTTAGCATCTGAAGTGCCAATTGAATATTTTACTAATCCATTGCTTCCTATAATAATAAGTAAATTATAAAACTCCATAAACATAGATACCTAATTAATATTTAACTTTACAGCACAAGAGGCAATACAGCGTTATTGTGAAAACATGTTGTCATTATGGAGATCTGAGTTTGAGTTCTGGCTCTGCCATGTATTAGCTTGGTGATAACGTTGGAGAGGTCATTACTAATCTCTCAGGGCTTTAGTTTTCTTATCTACACAGGCATCTATCCTACACATGAATGGTATAACATTGTATTTACTTCACAAAACCTATTATGAAAATTAAGTGGTATAATCTACAATGTAACATACTAAGCACAGACTAACTATATCTATGTTATTAACTATATGTTAACACTCGTCATATTTACAAGACAGTCCACTTTGACTTTTTAAATGTTGCTTCTATTTGTCAAAAAAAAATATGCTGTTTTATTTTATATATGCTGGGAGAGATGGTGGAGAAGGGTTTCTTTCTATATCATTGCCACAGCTTTGTATTTCATATTATAGCTTCTTTTCCTTTAATTTCTCATTCACGTTTATTATTCTAATATACACAATAAAAACATTTTCATTGTTCTTAAATACTGAAGTGTGAAAAATTCATAGACAAAAGACTTACTAAAGTCTGCAAAAAAGACAGCTAAGTATTATGATCTTTACCAGTTTAACATATACAAAGAAAGTAGGTTATATCTGAACAGTTTACAGTCAAAGAATCCAAATTAAGTTATCAGATTCACAAGTTATTATAAAATATAACTTTCCACTTTTTCAAAAATGGGCATATTTTCATAGAGTTGCAGAGACCCATTTAAATTAAGGCAGTGTTCTCAGGCTAGGCTAAATGGATTAAAGTTGTAGTTCTCATTGTTTCTGCATATAAATATGAGATTCGACAATAATCTTCTGAACTTGCCATATTAACAACTACAGTGTGCGTCAAAAGTAGGTTTACAGTTCTGAGTACATGAAAAACAGTTTATTTTGCATTATTATTTGTTAATTATTGTGTTATTTTCCATAGAAACTATAAACCTACCTTTACCCTACCCTGAATACTTAGTATACCTTGTTTGAAAATAAATGTCGAATAGCTACTACGACTTCCGCAAAGTAAATGTATTTATCATTCACAGCAGTATCTACAGACATAAATAAAAATAGCAGTACATGCATTCATGAATGTGCACTGCTGTTATTGATATGCTCTACAGACAGTATCTGATGCATGTGTGAATTGCCAGGCCTTATACAATATCTAAGAAGGCTGACACACACCCCAGACTGAAAACTACTGGATAAGACTATTTTAATATAGACCACCCTCCTCCCCACAAAACAAATCTTAATTAAAAAGACTATGCATCAGCTGTATTTTATTTGTAATGAAACACTTGGAAAAAATGTTATTTGCCTGTTAAGTTATCTGCATAAACGGCAGTAGGATACCCAAGCAACAGTTGTAACAGTGACAAAGTGGAGTAATGCAAGCAGAGAGGACTGAAAAAATGTTTTAAGGATGCACTAAAATAAATCTTCAAGCAATGAAGTACAGATATGAACTACGAGATTCAAAAGCAGCAGCCAGAGAAATGTAACAAAGGATGAAGAAATGGACACATTTTCTAAGCAAAGTTTCACATCAAGTTTTAATTTAAAAGGCAGCTTCCTAATTAATATTTTCTTCTAAAGTCAAATGAAGCTAATAACTGAAATCTAATTGCATGTGCCTAGTACAGTGAAAAAAAGCTATAACTGATCTTTTGACACGTTATTAAAGATTTATAAAATAGATTTATCAAGATTCTCTATGTCACTGAAGACAGTACCTTTACAGAACTGAGTTCCTTTAAAGCTAATTTAGGGTAATAACAACTAGGGAAAACACAAAAAAATTTTTACATATTAAGGCAGTACATTCTAAATCCAAATATTAGAGTGACAGCTTAAGAAATCATTTAAATTTTCTCATTTTAATCATCTTTGTTTCAAAATATAAGTAACTGTATCAACACCTTTCAAACGCTAGTATTAAAAAATAGAAAACTTTTATAATGCTCATATATTCACATACATATGAGAAAGCACAATAATGTGCAATTCTAAAGGACAATCTACAAACCTGAACTGATAGCTAGTTGCTATTGTCTTACCTCCTTATTAAAGCATGCCAGTACTGCCAAGATAATATATGTACATATTTATGTATATATGTATAGTGGGGACTACAGCAACATATTATCTTCTATAAAACAAACTCCAGTTCAGGGCTTTAAGTCAACAAATATTACAGCACTCAAAAAAAAATGCAAGGGAATATAAAGATTAGTAAAGACAAAAAAGGAAAACAAGCTTACCCTTAATGCTAGGCACCATGAACTATCTTCATTTAATACTCACAACAACCCTGTGCAATATTATCATTCTCATTTTTATAAATGGGAAAACTGAGACTCAAAAAATGTTGAAAATTTACACAAACTTACAAAGCAACTACGTAAATGGTAGAGATTCAATTCAAATGCAGGTCTGTATGATTCTAAAGTCTCAGGTCTTTCACACTATATAATTCCATACTGCTCTTAAGGGGCTTACAACAGAATTGGATATACACATGAACCTAACAGAAGGCAGAGCATAACATGTCAAAATAGTTTGTTCTTCTAAATGCTATGGGCCATCAATGAAAAGTCTCATAATTCATACAGAGGTCACTGGAAGAGGATTTTGAGAAAAAGATGAAGTTTAAAATGTACCTGAGAGAACAACTAACATTATAGCAGAAAGAAATCAGCAATTAGAATATTCTAGGATTAAAGAATGGCATGATAACAGGCACAGCATAAAATAGTGTATGTATGGGAAGTGAAGGTTAAAGTAGAAAAGCGGAAGACTACAGTGGGAAATAAAACTAGATACTTAAGGAAAGACAGATCATAAAAAGGCCTTGAACTTTAGACACTGAGGAATCATTCTAAGTGTTTGAATAAGGAAATGACATCATCAAACCTGTACTTTAAAAAAAGAATACTATCAGCAGACTGAATTAGGAGGAGAATAGGGGCCTATAGCCATGAAGAGCAATTAGGAGGCTACAAAAGACTGCAAAGTCAGTGAAGGCAGAGATCACATCTGCTATTGTGCAGCACCAATCAGCACATATAACACTGCACCCAGCGGGCATCCAAGAAAATAATAAGGCTATGATAATGTTCCTACAAAGAAAGCAGGCTCTGAACTAGGACACCAGCAGTATACAAAGATACCAAACAGATTCAAAACATCTGAAGGACATAATCAACAGAACTTAGTAAAATTGAGAAGTGCTTGCAGGTTGAGGAAGAAGATATTAATGGCTGAAATTTTACTCAGTGGCTGAAATTTTGGTGATGTTTCACCCACAAAGAAAAGTAAATTCTTCCTGAATTATGAAATCTCATATTACAACCTGTATAGTTGGTTTCAAAGGTCTGCTTCATTCTAAATCAAATATATAAAATATGTATGCAAAAAGCCCATTATAGGATGAACAATTATATTAGAAATAGTTTGCAAAAGGTCTTGAAAATCATTTAGTTTTAGAAAAAGTTACTAGATGTACGTATCAAAAGGATACCTGGACAAGGTTTTACTCAAACTTACTTTCTCCATCACCATCTTTATCAAATTCTTCTATCATAGCACGAAGTTCTTCATCACTCATGTTTTCACCCAGTTCTCTGGCAACTCGTCGCAAATTCCTCAAGCTGATTTTACCTGAATCATCATCATCAAATAGTTTAAATGCCTTCAATATTTCTTCATGTGGATCTCTTTCCAATATCCAGTCTGTCACTAGAGTTAAAAAAGTAGAAGATATCACAAAGGCATTCATTTATGAAATCAACTAAGTACTAAATGAGTAGTAAAGCTGTGAATCTGTCAACATTTAGCTTATTAATAAAATGGCAAATCAGAGCCCAAAAAGCCAAAAAGGTAAACCTGAAATTAGAAAAATCAAATCCACATTCTAAAATTTAACCTTTACAATATCAGTAATTAATTCATCCTATTATAGAGTAAGCAAAACTATATTGCACAAAAGCAAAATGAACAGAACTACATACCATATTTATCTAAGGTCTAATAGTATCAAGAATTTTTCTAGGCTCCACTAACATCAAGTACATTAGTCTAGGAGTTTGTAACCTAGTTGGAGAGATGTTATACCAACAAAAAAAATTAAAACTACGTAAAAGATGTTTGCTGGCTAAACTTAATAGTAACACCAATTGTTCCTCAAATTTAATCCAACTTAAAAACACTGAAAAATTAAAACGCACTCCACCGTTGACACAGGCACAATCTCAGACAGTAGATGAACATCCCACTGACACCGGCATGACTGGAAGAATCTGTTGGTTTTCCAAAATAGTATAAGTAGTTATTAAAAGAATTAAATCTAATTGCAGTAAGACAGCAAAGGGGGAATAAAGGTCTGGAAAGGAGCTCTCATTTTGCTCAGCAAGATAACTTCAGACAGACAAGTAACTAAAATTAAGTGTGTAATTTCAGATCTCAATAGCCGAAAGTATCGAATCGATGTATTTTAATAAACTAAATGTAGTAACATACAATTTAGTAAACTCAATATTTTCAATATTACCAGTCTTAATAGCCACAACAACAAAAACTAAGTAAAAATCTGTGGGATATAGGTAAAAATCTGAAAAATCTAAGTAAATATCTCTGAAGTAGTTCTGTCAGAGAGTCTATCACTACAACAAAAGGTATATATGACTATCACTGGGCCATTAAAATTAATTCGATCCTACTGAGGTTTACAAATCATTAAAAACTTGCAAATGCTTAAATATGGAAAGTACAGGCATGTTTAATGCACCCATAAGGGAAAAAATCAATTCAAGTCCCCAATATTTTATTATTGTTTTGCTGCTATTTCATGATATTTGAATAAGCTTTAGAATAAGCACCTATTTATTCGAGATAATATTAAATCATCTACACATGTATTCAATAGTTTTCTTTTATCCATTAATTTTATCCAAAAATTCTACCAAGTAACTAATTGAAGTATATTATTATAACTATGCAAATCATCAACGCTCATAAATATTCAGTCAAAAAGGAGTTGGCATATATACAGCCATAACACCAAAATAAAATACCACACTTAACTCTATGGCTCATACTCAACTTATTTTGAAATTATTCCCAACAAAAAAGCAGGACAAGGAAAAAAAAGGTGTTAAGAAATTTTCTTCACCAATTAAATAATTAACATGACAGGTGAACCAAAAAAGCAGCTTGCTGCAAGTATTAATGTACTTAAAGAAGCAAAAGGGTGATCTGGGGAACAGATGGGGCTCCAAGATATATAAATTCTTTTCCCACCAGTGCTTTAATTGTGTCAGTTACTTCAGACTCTGTGTTTGCATAATCTTTTATCAATACTTGGTCTTATAATGCAACTTTTCTTGAACTATAAATAGCCATCATTCTGGACAGCTAAAATATTAAACTTTATGGTGACTCTCCTCCATGCCCTCACGTTCCATCCTGTCCTACTGAATAAAATTTAAAATAAGAAATACATTTTCTTTCAATGAAAATAAGTCAAATGACATGCAGGCAGTTAAGGTGGGTTCCATCTATGGCATTTCACAAATTTCTGTCCATGTAACTCTATTTTCAAGTGATTTAATTACACTATCAGAAATGTACTTACTCAAAATAGACCTTACACTTTATAAAAATCACTTAAAACAACAAATTAAAAAACATATTATCATTAAAGGTAATGTTAGAAATATAGCTTCAACTATATATCTCACTTTTCTATGCAAAAACACCAGTTACTATAAATTCAACATTTTGGAGTCAAAACTCCTTTCATCACTATCACCAAGATAGCTGTCAATGCCCCACCCCCAAACAGATGAAATCATTGTTAACAGATAGTTTCCCATATTTGAAATGGCTAATAATTCCATAAACCTAATCAGTATCAGATCCTAGAGATCTAAGGATGCTACCTACCTTGTCATTTTAAATGTATTATCCCTTTTTATTCTCACCACCTTCAGCATAAAACATGTATTATTTTTGGCCCAGTCTCTCTTCCCTCCAACTCATCTTTAATACTCTCAACAAACTTATATTTTTAAAACATATCATTTACTTTTCTTTAAAAATTAACAATGATACTCTGCTGACTGAAGTCCAAACTCTACATGTTATGCAAGACTTTACCTATCTGACTCAATATTACCTTTTTAGTCATTTCCCTAAGCTCTAGAGCAGGGAACTACCTAAAGTTTCCCCAACATGCTATATCTCTGGTACCACTCTGTTTTCTCTGTCTGAATGCCTTCCTCTACTCCATCCACAATCTTGTCCTTGGGATGATATCCTACTCACACTCCCAAAGCCCTAAATTAAAAAACCCCTCTGCAAACTCTTCAATTGCTCTGATCAGAAATTGACAAATCATTCTTGTTAAAGGCCACATAGTAAATATGGTAGACTTTTAGGGGGAGGGGGCCGGGGGTCTGTCTAAACTACTCATTCTGCCACAGTGGCACGAAAGTGTAAAACAATGGATGTGGCAGTGTACAGGCCACAGTTGAATTTGGCCTGGAGCTGTAGTTGGACAATTCCTGCCCTAAACAAAATTGTAGTTTACCATGTGACACCAAACCTTGTAGTCACCTACATTTAGTAAGCTCTTTGGCAGAACCTCTTAATAATTTTAATTAATTCCCTCCCTCACCCCAGCAGAATATCTAATGCCAAAAAATTTGGCAAACATTTGTTAAATAAGCAAAACAAATTATATTCTATTCTATATAGCCAATGAAATAAGAAGCAGTATGTGCCAAAAATAGACGGAATACAAACATCTGACTTACCTTAGTCTTACTTTTAAAGCACCATTTCCTAAAACACCTATGATACTCAATTGCCTCAGGCTGTCTAGATTCTAAACATACATCAAATATATTTTAATACTTTTTCCGAGTATTGAGAAGAACAGAGCTAAGTATCAGACTTAATCCAGAAATATTGTACAACAGTATCTTTAAGCAGTAATAAATACATAAACTAAGACTCAAATGTTCTGATCTGGAGTTACTTGTCCCAAGATATAAAACACACATTCATCTGTGGTCAGTTCCTTTTCAAAAATAATCCACAAATAGGGAGAATACGTAGTTCTTAACTCTTTGATTCCCAATCAGTAATAAATTTTTATTTGACAGCTGGTATTCTCAATAGGTAGTTTTAAGATAGCTCAAGTGTTGTGCTGAGACTGTCAACAGGTCAATCTTTGAAAGTCAGAAGGTATCCACTATTTCTGCTCTAGTAATAACACAGAAAAGATGGAGGGCCAGGAAAAGGTGGCATAGGACTCTGGATTCAATTACTAGTAAATCACATTTTTAAAAATTATATTCATTTAAGATTAAATAATATATTTAGTAAAATTATTAATGACAATGATCTAGTACTTAAAATAGCCTACAACTATGAAAAAAGGCAATCAGAAAAATATAAATATATGTAGAATACTTTTTCTGTTCCAGTGATGCAATATGATTATTTCCAGCCATTAAAACAAATAAAACAAAAATTCCTTTTAAAGTAATAATAACAACAAATACTAAATAGCACTTACTGTATGCTAGGCCCTTTCCCAAGGACTTAACATATTATTAATGCATTTATTTCTCAAAAGAACCCTATGAGGTAGTACGACTATCCCCATTTTACAGTATAAAATGAGTCACAAATAAGTAAAATGACCAAGTAACACAGCTAATAAGTGGCAAAATCAAGATATGAAGCCAGGCACACTGGTTATAAATTGTCCATGCTAAACTACTACATTATACCAAATGTACTTGAATTATAGCTCTTTCCTAATAGTATCATTTCCACTATATCTTAACACCCTGTTGCCATAAATAAACAATCTTAGACTAAAATCATAAACTCTAGGAGCACTTTGATATTAAGAGAATAGAGATGGCTCCAACCCCCTTCTCAAGTAAATAATTCTAAAAATTAAAGAAAAAAAAGAAATATGCTCCCCAAAGGGACAACAAGATGCCTCTCTAACCAGTCGTCTGTTAGTTCATAAGTTGGGGGCCTTCTGTGCTGTGCTTTCTCTTTTAAAGGTTTATCCTTTAACTTCCCTCTTCTTCACTTTCGGTTTGAATTCCAGATTCAAACCATATATATATATATATATATATATAATGATATGAATCTGTTTCTGCATGTACTGTTATTTCTTTTTGATTCTCATATTGCTTCTTGCTGAATATTTAAAATAAAAGGTTTGTAAATATAATGGAATGTTCCTAAACTTTAAAAATACCTAAAAATAACTATATGATATGCTTATATCATGACTCATATAAAGTGGTACCACAGATGTAGAAAATTAATTTAATAAAAACGAACCTAATTATAGGGGCTTCTGGCCAAGATGGAGGCATAGGTACATGCACTTTGCTTCCCTGCATGAACAAAAGAAGGATAACAACCAATTTAAAAACAAAAAACAACCAGAGCTGCCAGAAAATCGAAGTGTATGGAAGTCTGACAACCAAGGAATTAAAGAAGAAATATTCATACAGACTGGTGCACCAAGACAAAGAAATATGGCCCAAAAGAAAGAATAGATCAAAACTACAGAAAAAGAACTAAGCGATGAGGAGAGAGCCAACCTATCAGATGCGGAGTTCAAAACACTGGTAATCAGGATGCTCACAGAATTGATTGAGTGTGGTCACAATATAAAGGAAGAAATGAAGGCTATGCAAAGTGAAATAAACAAAAATATACAGGGAACCACCAGTGAAGGAAAGGAAACCGGGACTCAAATTAACAACTGGGAACAAAAGGAAGAAATACATATTCAACCGGAACAGAATGAAGAAACATGAATTCAAAAAAATTAGGAGAGGCTTAGGAACCTCTGGGACAACTTTAAACATTCCAACATCCAAATCACAGGGGTGTCAGAAGAAGAGGAAGAGCAAAAAACTGAAGACTTATTTGAAAAAATAATAAAGGAAAACTTCCCCAATCATGGCAAAGGAAATAGACATGCAAGTCCAGGAAGCTCAGAGAATCCCAAAGAAGTTGGTTCCAAGGAGGAATACACCAAGACACATCAAAATTAAATTACCCAAGATTAAAGATAAGGAATCTTAAAAGCAGCAAGGGAAAAGGGGAGAATTACCTACAAAGGAGTTCTCATAAGACTGTCAGCTGATTTCTCAAAAGAGACCTTACAGGCAAGAAAGGGCTGGAAATAAAGACTCAAAGTCATGAAAAGCAAGGACCTACATCCAAGATTACTCTATCCAGCAAAGCTATCATTTAGAATGGAAGGGTAGATAAAGTGCTTCCCAGATAAGGTAAAGTTAAAGGAGTTCATCATCACCAAGCCCTTACTATATGAAATGTTAAAAGGACTTACCTAAGAAAAGAAGATCAAAACTATGAACAATAAAATGACAACTCACAACCATAAACAACTGAATCTAAAAAAACAAAAATAAAAACAAACTAAGCAAACAACTAGAACAGGAACGGAATCACAGAAAGGGAGATCAGGCGGAATGTTTCAGGTGGAAACAAGGGTTATCAGCAGGAGGGTGGAGGGGGCAGAATGAGGGGAAAAGGTACAGAGAATAAGAAGCATAATTGATACGCATAAAATAGACAGGAGGAGGTTAGGAATAGGAAATGGAGAAGCCAAAAAATTTATGACCCATGGACATGAACTAAGAGGGGAATGTAGGAGGGTGGGGTGTGGGGCAGAGAGGGATAAAGGGGAGAAAAAAAATGGGAGAACTGCAATAGCATAATCAATAAAACATACTTAAAAAAATAGAAAACACAAAAACCCTAAATATGCTTATGTTCTAGGTGTAAATTCTAGGCAATATAAGTTATAATACCAAAGTCCTTTTCTTCCAGAATTTTCTATTCGAAAAAGGGCCATATATATAGATACATACACATACACACACACACACACACACACACACACAGTAGAATAGAGGATTCAAATATCTAAGAGGTCTGTCTGGAAAAAGTCCAGCCATTTTTAATATACCAAGAACAGTTTTTGCAACATCAATGTAAAGTTTGTGTAACATAAATGTGACCTGGCAGCCAAGGAGAGCAAACTGGAATGCACGTGTGAACAATGATGACTTCACTGTACTAGTCAGTGGGGGCAGCAGATGCCAGGGAATGAGCATGTATACTGTGTAGCCATGGCACTCAAAATGACTGATCAAGTACAGCAATGAATCTGCATCAATTTTTCTGTTAAGCTTGAACATTCCTCCACAAAAACTATTCAGATGATTCAGAAGGCTGCAGCTATGGGCTGATTGGCAGCTTCATCACGACAAAGCGCTGGCTCATGCATCACATCTTACAAAGAGTTTTTTGGCAACACATCACATCACCCAGGTGACACAGGCCCCTACAGCCCAGATTTGAGGCCCTGCAACTTCTGGCTTTTCCCAAAACTAAAATCACCTTTGAAAGGGAAGAGGTTTCAGACAGTTGATGAGATTCAGGAAAATATGATGGGGCAGCTGATGGCAATTCCAACAATGGATTTTGTGGAGGGCTTTGAATTGTGGAAGAGGCACTAGGAGAGCTGTGTGAAGTCCCAAGGTGCCTGAGGCATCATTGTCCTATGTTTCTTGTATCTTGTATCTTCTTCAACAAATGTCTGGTTTTTATATTACATGGCTGACTACCTTCTGGACAGACCATATATATACATATACATGCTATAAATAACTCACTAAAATCAACTATACAAAAGTTTAACCATATTAAGCCCTGACATATTATCTTCAGTTGGTTGTTCTAAAATGTTTTCTCCTGCTTCCAGTCTGCCAACTGCTTCTCTTACTACAATCCTCTCCCCACTGGCAAATTTAAACAGATGGCTTTATTCATCAAGATCAAGGTCTTCAAAAGTATGCAGTCTCTCATAAACTTTGTCAACCTAAAGGTATGCACTTTATCTACAGCCAAAGATACCAACTGCTACAGGTTTGTTCTTCTCCCACACTGCCAACAAAAATCACATACCAAATGCTCTTGGGAAATATTTTCCAAACAAAAGGATACCAAAACTTTCTGTTTTACTGTGAAAAATTATTTTTCGATCACCCTTTTAGTTTTGTCATGAACACACATTACTTGGGAAGACATTTTTCCATAAAAATAACTACACGATTTCTTAGTTAGAATCTTCAGAACAAAAGACAAAATGATAAACCCCACAGCAAAGCTATAAATCTTTGTTTTTTGAAAAGCAACATAAAGAGTATACCCCAAAACACCCATAAGATCCACATATACAACACTGTTCATTAACAAAATTCTATAACCCAGAGAATTAAAAAAATACTGACACTGACCAGATAATTTCCTAACAACTGCTAATTACAAAGACTATTAAAATACACACCAACTTCATTAAAATCTTCAAAGGTGATTTTCCCTGTGGCTTCTCTGTCATAATCTTTAAGAATCTTCAGTACATCAGCTTTTTTTACATCAAACCCCAAGGCTCTCATTGCCACCTTTTGGATTAAAAGGGAAAAGCAAATTACAAAGCATTCTTTCAAAAAAATAATTTCAAATTCTTAAATAAATTTTTACAACTTAAGTGATGATGATGACACATTAATAAAACATATAGTTCATTTGCATGTTTTATGTATCTAAAATAGCAGAGAGCATTTCGTCACTAGTGACATTAAATGGCAATTTGTTAAATTTATATATACTTTTTTTATATGATAAACCAATCAATAAGTGTTTATGGAATATATTATACAATGTGCTTGGTGTACAGATGTTAGTAACAAGTTATATGTTCTCAAAGGATTAACAACCAAAATGGGAAAAAGGGCATAGCATAAATATTAAAAAGTTATACACTGTAAAAGATTAAAAGAAACATTACAATACAAATTATCATCAGACTCTACATGATTAGTTACCAGGTAGTAAGTGACCCTGACTTTAGAGGGAAAAACCCTCGTTATTATAGTATAAAGGAAAAAAAGGCATGTTATTGGCTAACGAAGTCTTACTTGGAGAGATTCAAGCTGTTCCTCGATATATGGATAAAGTAGAACAGAAGAGTATTTAGAAGAGGATGATTGGTATTAAGAGACCAAAATAAAGAATAAGCTTGAGAACAGTGAACAGAGCAGTTTATCTCATCTGATTTGGGAAGAGCTCAGGTGGAAACAAGCAGTTATAAAATGAGAAAAGTAGATAGTAAAAGTGTGGAGAACAGTCAATAAAAACCAAAAGAATCTTAACTTTATGCAGTGTACAACAAGGAACTAGTAAAGGTTTATAAGCAATGAACAATATGGGGAAAAGATTTTATAAAGATGAATATACAAGGTGAACTAGAAATGGAGAAACCCTTTATGAAATTCCAGGTTTGAAATAAGATCCCAATCCAAGATAATAAAAATGACAAAAAATGAAAGAGACACTATAAACACTAATAACAGCTGGGTAACTAGGGAAGAAAGTGGAAAAAGAGAAACAAAGAGCTACAAAAAAAAGCTACTTTTCTCATAAACACCAATTTCCCTTTGTATATCTGTAAATTAATTCCGGGTATTAAAGCTGACATTTTCCCCCATTAGAAGAGTGTCAACATCACTCATCAATTATGTTCTTTGCACCATAGAAAGTAGGTTGAGACTGTGTTTATGAACACATTCAAATGAAAGGACAAATAACACTTCCCCAACTGAAAAAAAGAATGAGGCACCAAAGAATATAGTAAGAACTTTTTAAATCCTGTAGTTTGAAAAATTGTCATTATGTGAATGAAAAATAAGTCCCTCCATAGGAACGTACTTTTTTACATTTAAAATATTATTTATTTTAGCCCTGGCAGGGTGGCTCAGTTGGTTGGAGCAACGTCCCATACACCAAAAGATTGTGGATTCAATTCCCAGCGAGGGCGCATACTCAGGTGGCGGGTTCAACCCCACTTCAGGGCACATATGGGAAAGCAATGGATCAATGTTCCTCTCACACACAGACGTTTCTCTCTCCCTCTAATCAATGAAAATATCCTCAGGCGAGGATTAAAAAATAAATAAAGTATAATAATGAAACAAAATACTATTCATTTTACCAAGTGAAAGGAGTTTCTAAAAAGATGGTGTTAGGCCCTGGCTGGTGTGGGTCAGTGGATTAAGTGTCAGCCTTAAGAACTAAGGGTGGTCAGTTCAATTCCCAGTCAAGACATATGCCTGGGTTGTGGGCCAGGCCCCAAGTAGGGGGCACGTAAGAAGCAACCGCACATTGATGTTTCTCTTCCTTTCTCCTTCCTTACCCCTCTCTCTAAAAATAAATAAATAAAATCTTAAACAGCAAAAGAAAAGATGATGTTAGTACTATTCAACTTTATTATAGCACTTAACTGTGAATGTTTAAAATGATTTCTAAAACTAGTTTACTTATTTATAAATGTATTTTTAACCAACTGTCAAAAACACAAATCATTTAATCAGAAAAATATATATTTTAAAGTATACTATTACCTTTAATTCATGATAATCTATTGCTTCATCTTTGTCAGTATCAAAGAGTTCAAAAGCATCTTTAATTTCTTGTTTCTGTTCTTCAGAGAGTTCCCTTCTTTTTTTCCTCTTTGTTTTGTCTACAAGTTCATTTCTGTGAAATAAAAAGAAGAGTCTATCTAGTCCAATTAATTTCTATTCTCCTATGCCTCTAAACGATTTAAATAAATTTCAAAAATGCAACCACAAACGTTAGCCAGTGAATAATTTTCTAAATTTCCTAAAAGATGTATTCTTGAGAATTTTTCTTTACATAAGTCAAAGAAATTTTCCTTACATTGAATAGTTTAAGCTCCTATAAATTTGCACTTCACAAAACTGAGGAGTGTTACAGGTTATTAAAGAAAAAAAGAGGATGTAACTTTCTGTCTGTCTAGCCTTCCATTTATTCCCACTAATATTACTGGAAGAAGCAAATATTGTAAGAAAAATTACTTTATGTCAGAAATGCCCCCCCAAAACAAAGCATCCATACTTATTGTTCACATTGTTCCACACTAAAAAATATTTAAAAGTAGGTAAAAATTCATAAATGACGATCGCTGTATATTTGGTTTGCTTATGATAGTGTTTATAACTAACTTACCAAAATTACTACCAAAAAAACCATAATTTATCAATTAAGTTACAAAGAACTTGGGCATTATAGATTAGAAATATTTTTAGATTACATATTTCCAAAAGTTTGGCACTTTATAATTTCTTCCATTGATATTAACAAATCAGCCAAAATACTGAGTTCAAACATATCACGACTATTAAACACCAAAAAGGTACCTACTATTCGTGCTAATTTTACATAATAATGTGCAGTCAATAGTCTTAAAAATCTTGCCTAACATGCAAATTAATATTTAATTTCTCATAAGCTCTGGAAAACCATTCTAAAGGCTAGCAATGTCTTCCTTAAGAGATTGTGAGCCAAGTGCTCCAAATTTTCAAACGGGGCTGCTGAAACACGTATAAATTTTAAGAGAAAATTTTATACAACTTTAAACTATAAAACCCAGTTGATTTTATTAGAATATGTTATGTATTTGCATTTTAAGTTTTGTTCTCTGATAATCTAAAAAAGAGAGAGAGGCAAGAGATGGCCAGAAAAGGTAAGATAACGCTGAAATCTTTCATAAGAGACTTCTCACAAGCCTGGATATTCCCGGGGTCAATTATTTCTCTTTCCGCGATTCCAAAGTGGCCAAGTCCAAAACCGACCGACAACTGACCCATCCTTTTTATAAGTGGTGTAGTTATAGAGTTATTTTTAAAGTAAAACATCTAGGTGAGGCTGGGGAAGGTGGAAACAGGGTTAGAGGTCGAACTGAATGTGCGATAAAGAAACTTAACAAATTCTGTTAATTTGGGTCTCTATGTGGACCATAATGCACGACCCATGGGAGAAGGGTGAGGAGTTTTGTATTCTTCCCAAATTTACAGTAAATATGTCATGACCAGCGCAGCTGAAGTAGGGGCCGTAAAACTAGGAGTAACTGAAGCAAGGGATGCTCCATGGCCTGAGTCCTCAAAAAACATCGCGAGAAAAACATCGCGATAGTTCACAGCCTCTTTGCAACCAATACAGCCCTTTTTTTTTTTTTCTTTTGGCGGCTCGAAGCCCAACGCGTTGATAGGTATGACTACCGCAGCAGCAGTGCACGGGACTCATCACCTGCGGCACACCTGATCCCCTAGGATAAGGAGTGGGGGCCCGGGAAGATTGGCCGAAGTTCCTTTTCCTCGTCCCCTCGGCCCCAAACTGCCTCCCTTCCACACCCGCCCTGGGTCCCGCTGCCGGGGTGTGGAGAGCATTGCCGCCTCCTCATTACCGACCTCAGAGCTAAACTCATTTTCTCTTCGGACAGAGACGTTCCTCTCAAGAACGACTTTAAACCCCTAGTGAAGATAGCACCACTTGCACAAGCCGTTCAACAGACAACAACGACTTCAGCGGCCTCAAGGACTTCCCACAAGATAGACACTTCTGAGGTAGATTGGTTGAAATTGTTAATGTCCTGCCCATCGTGGCGGAAGCTTCTTTAGTCCCCTTCTCTCATTGGATATATTTCACGTCTATCAAAGAAACCGCTCTACCCACCTGCGCTTTAGATTGGTCCGTGGCGTTTTCCCCGAATCCTTTGCGGAGCGAGGATCTCAGTCCTTGCGTGGGGATTCGGCAAGTGGCAGGATCTCCCCTCACGTGAAGAGGCCTGCTGCCCGTGGACTAGTGTCCGGAGCTAGGACGGGTGGCTCGGAGGGACGGGTGGCGTCGCAGGCTGTCCTCAGGCAAGGCGAGAGTAGCTGAGGAAGGATGTCTGCGAAATTTAGTTTCTCTGTTCTAAAAACTTGGAGGACCTCAGTATGTGGGGGAGTTTGTTTAAAACACGGGTTTATATGGCCCTCTCCTCCATTTTGATGCCAGCAGGTGTGAATCTGCTTGTTACTTTCTTTTTACGAACTTAAGTGTTTCTGAGGCAGGTGCTGTGGATTATATGTACGTGGGTAATCATTGCGTTCGATTATTAGCTTATTTAGTGTGAAGCTGTACCTAACCCGCACTTTGCTCCTCTTCCGTCTTTGAACGGATTTGTTCCTTTTTGTCCTCTATTTTCCAGTGCTGTAAGCTGGTTATACACATGATGTTATCTGCACTAGCAAACCATGTGTCTTGGAGCTCACTTGATATTTAATATATTTACTTGTTCATCTCTCCTACTGGACTGAATTTCTGGAAGGGCAGGAATGCTCTTCCTAGTGCCTAAAGCAATGTCTGGTGCACAGGTGCTCAAATATTTGTTTATTGACTGGAATCTTGCTGCAGAAACTCAAAAAGTACTGAACTAAGCTACAAATCTCAAAGGAATAAAATATCCTGAGGGTGAGAGTTTAGCAAGAGACGGAGAAAGATATATTGATATAACACTATGGTGTATGTTTAAAGTGCTATATATAAAGGCTTAGAAAAGAAAGCGAACAGGCAGAGTAGAGAAAAGGCTTTTGGAAGGAGATTACATTATGATAGGCCTAGAAAGATGGACTAAATTTGGATGAATAAAAATGTAAGATTGAATATAGCTAAAAATTAATAGCTAAAGTATAGCACCTCCCTCCCCCGCCCCTCCACCCGCAAAAAACCAAAACCTATAGTAGCTCTGGCTGGTGTAGCTCAGTGGTTTGAGCGTTGGCCTGTGAACCAAAGGGTCACCGGTTCAATTCCCCAGTCAGGGCACATGCCTGGGTTGCGTGCCAGGTCCCTTATAGAGGGCACGTGAGAGGCAACCACATATTGCTGTTTCTCTCCATCTCTTTCTCCCTCCGTTCCCCTCTCTCTAAAAATAAAATAAAAAAGACTTTAAAAAAGTAAACTACATTTTAAAGTACCATCATAAGTCACCTGTGAATTTAAAAGGAAAGTAAAATTGCAATTACAGATGATTCTCATCTCATGGTTTACATCCAAATAAACCCTTTAAGTTGAAACTACCTTTAAGTAAAAAATGCATTAAATATCACTTAACCTACCAAACGTCACAGCTTAGCCTAGGCTATCTTACACGTGCTAGGAACAGAATATCCAAAAAGCTTGGCAAAAAGGTACACTGTAGAGTACCAACTTTTTTCCCTCATGATTATGTGGCTGACTGGGAACTGTGACTTTCTGACAATGCCCATCCTCTTAAGAAAGTATGCTTATTGCTAGCCCAGAGAAGTTCAGTTTAAAGTATGATTTCCACTGAATGTATCACTTTTCACACCATCATAAAGTCAGAAAATCCTAAATTGAAACATTTTGGGGACCATCTCTAAACAACAGAATGCAATGACAATGAAAAAGCTATATGTTAACATTGTAAGGCACAGACCAAGCAATAGAAGAAAATTATTATTAAAGAAAATGAAAATAAGCCAAGTATTTATTTGAAGTAGTTAGAAATTAAGAACAAAATAAACTAATTGAAATAGGAGAAACTACTAAAAATAACAAAAGAAAAGTTTTAAAAGAAAATTGTTAAAATAATAAATTGGTACGGTATTCTTATGTTAATTTTTTTGGTTTTGGGCAATACCAAAAAAATTGACATTCATGGAAGTGTAGCAAGAAAAGGAATGTGCCATTAATAACACTGGTAGTTTAAAAGGGAGGCTTTAAAATTATTAAAGTGCTTTTAAAATTTTTAAAATACTGCCAATAAATATTAATATCAAAATAATCACTTTCCAAGAAAAACAAAGATAACTCAAAAAACCCCAGAAAACTGAATTAAGTCAGTAAGTGTAGATAGGACTGAAAAAATAATGGCAAAGTTCTGTATCACAAAAAGAAAGCATCTGTCTTATTCAGTTTATTATTAAAATGCAAGGATAATTCAAAATATAAATTTATTAATCACTGTAAGTGTAAGGTGAGATCATCTCAATGTCCAAAAAGGGCACTAGAAAGTATTTAACACCCATTTCTAATAAACATATATATTATTAAACCAAGTAAAAAAGGCACTTTTTAAACTTGAGCAACATACTTAATAAAATACTACTGTTCCTCAATCCTGTTCCATGAAACACTAGAGTTTTGTGAGGTATTATTATTATTTCATGAAGAACAGATTTGATGGGCAAATAATTTGGTAAAATAGATTTTAAATATTAAACTAAAATGTTTTCAACAGAATCTATAACCTGTAAAGGGAATGACAGGGAAGTTACATGCATCACTTCTGCTTATATTTTATTAATGAGACTTAGTGACATGTCCAGTCCTTGCTACAAAGGAAGCTGAGAAAGAAATCTCTAGCTGTAAAACCAAGTGCCCTGTTAAAATCTATGATTACAGCATCTACAATTACAGATAAGACAGGTTTAGCAGCTCTTCCACAAACACAATTGAAGCAGTTATAAACACTATCTTTGATATTCTAAACAAGAAAAAAATGATATATAAAATGAACATTACATATTTGTGAATTATATGAGTTAGAAAAATCCAAGAGTATCAAACTATTGGAATTAATAAAACAATTCAGTAAAATAGCTGATTATAAAAAATGTGCAAACTCAATGAGCATTTACAAAATAAAATAATAGCAATATGAAATTCCTACATATAAATTTAACAGGATATCTATAGGATCAGTAGGTAGAAAATTTTACTAAAGGACATGACAATTTAATAAATTGACAAAGAAGCTATATTCCCAGTTGGGAAGATTCAGTATTTAAAAATATTGATTATGTCCTTGATTAATCTCTAAATTTAATAAAATCAAAGTTAGATGTGTACATTTTTCCCTTTAACAAAATTATCTAAAGGTCATCTCGAGAATAATTGCAGAAAAATAACTTACAAAATTGTGAAAGGAATACAAAAATTGATAATACAATATAAAATACAAAAATTGTTTTATAGGATATTAAAATGTATTTGTTACTACATCAATCAAAATATTAGAAGAGCCAGAACTAAAAGTAGATAAAACATCTGTTTTAACAGGGCAGTAGTATTAGTATTTGTTTAGTCGTCCTCCTGAAAACTTGATGAAACAATAGTTAAGAAATTAATCTCTAATACTCAAATGGCACAGAGAGGTATCATCAGCAGACAAGGTATTTAAAAAAATAATCTGAAAGATCAAAAGAGATATGGAAGCCTGTTGATAGATGAGATCATTAAAGTGACATCTCAGAATTTACATGAGGTGGCTAAAGCTTCAGAGAGAGTTGGTCTGCTCGCAGAGTCACAGAGATACCCTAGGGTCTGGTATAATAAAAGTTGGAAATGAGAAGAGGACTAAATACACAATGTCAGTTTAAAAGCTTTTTAGGAAACACCTGCACTTCATTTCCTCCAGATTCTTCCTCCGCATTTTCACATGTGCCTCTCTTCACATCTATGTAGAATCCCTTTTTAAAAAAATTTTTTTTTATTGTATTTTTCCATTACCTTCTAGTTCCCTTTTACTCTTCTCCCCCTGACTGCATTATTTCACTTAGCATAATGTTCTCCAGGTCCATCCGTATTGTCGTAAAGGGTAAAATTTCCTTCTGCTGAGTAGTATTCAATTGTGTAAATGTCCCATAGTTTTATCCACTCACATACTGAAGGACAGTTGGGTTGCTTTCATATCCTGGTGATTGTAAATAATGCTGCAATGAGCATAAGGGTGCTTATGTTTGGGTTTCTTCAGATATATTCCCAGAAGTGGGATCAGTGGGTCAAAAGGCAGATGCATTTTTAATTTTCAGAAGTATCTCCATACTGCTTTCCAGTGGTTGCACCAGTCTGCGTTCCCGCCAACTGTGCAAAAGGGTTTCCTTTTCTGCACATCCTAGCCAGCACTTGTTTGTTTATTTCCTTATGATAGCCATTCTGACAGATGTGAGATGGTATCTCATTGTGGTTTTAATTTGCATTTCTCTAATGATTAGCGATGTTTAGCATCTTTCCATATGTCTATTGCCATCTGTATGTCCTCTTTGGAGAAGTGTCCATTCAGGTCCTTTGCCCATTTTTTAATTGGATTGTTTGTTTTTGGGGTGTGGAGGTTGGTAAGTTCTCTACAGATTTTGGATATTAACACCTCATCAGATATATCAGTAAATACCCCATTCTGTGAGTTGTCCTTTAATTTTGTTGATGGCCTCCTTTGCTGTGAAAAATATTTTTAGTTTGCTATTGTCCAATTTGTTCTTTTGTTTCCCTTGCCTAGGGAGATATAGCAGATAAAATATTGCTATGAGCAATGCCTGAGAATTTACTGCCTATGTTTTCTTCTAGGATTTGTATGGATTCAGGTCTAATATTTAAGTCTTTAATCGCTTTTGAATTTATTCTTGTGCGTGATGTAAGAAGGAGGTCTAGTTTCATTTTTCTGCATGTATCTGTCCAATTTTCCCAACACCATTTATTGAATAAACTTTCTTTAGCTGATTGTATGTGCTTACTTCCTCTGTCAAATATTAATTGATTATAAATGTGTGGGTTTATGTCTGGGTTCTCTACTCTATCCCATTGATCTATGTGTCTGTTTTTATGCCAGTATCATGCTGTTGATTACTATGGTCTTATAGTATAGTTTGATGATAGGTAGTTTGATTCCTCCAATTTTTTTCTCCTTTCTCAGTATTGCTGTTGCTATGTAGGGCCTTTTGTGGTTCCATACAAATTTTCTAAATATTTGTTCTAGTTCTGTGAAATACATCATTGGAACCTTGATAGGAATTGTGTTGAATCTATGGATTGCTTTGGGTACCATGGACATTTTAATGATATTAATTCATCCTATCCATGAACACGGTATGTGTTTCCACTTATTTGTGTTTTCTTCAGTTTCTTTCTTCTGTGTCTTATAATTTTCCAAGTACAGGTCTTTTACATCCTTGGTTCAGTTTATTCCTAGGTATTTTATTCTTTTTGAAGCAATTGTGAATGGGATTGTTTTTTACTTTTCCTGTTTGTTAGTTCATTATTAGCATATAAAAATGCAATGGATGTCTGGATATTAATTTTGTATCCTACTACTTCACTGATTTTATTTATCAGCCCTAGTAGTTTCTTGGTGGAATCTTGAGTGTTCTCTATGTACAGCATCATGTCATCTGAAAATAAAGACAGTTCTACATCAGATCTCTCTTTCCTGTTGCTTTATGCCTAGGACATCTTGTTGATTTCTTTTCATTGTTGGTTATAAGTCCCATTTCTAGAATTATGATTTTCTTTCTGGTTTTAAAAGGTCCAATCTAGTCTATGGCAAGACTACATCTAGGCCATTGCTTTCCCCCTAACAGTTAGATAAGTTATATTGGGACAATTAGCTAGCCATGGGTAAAAAGTTCAGGGTGGGTACATATACTACATACCTAACACCAAAATAAATTCCAAATGGATGAATGATTTAAAAATAAAAATAAAGTCCAAGAAGTGCTACAAGAGAGTTTGCAGAAGTGCTTTTATAATATTGGAGTCATGAATTCCTATTTAAATATAACACAAAAGCCAGATGCTATGTAAGTTATGGTCCCATGTCTCCCTAAAATTCGTATGTTGAAGCCCTACCCCTCAATGTGACTACATTTGGAAATAGGACCTTTAAAGACGTAATCGAGTTTAATGAAGCCATAAGAGTGGAGCCCTAATCTAACGGGACTGATGTACTTAAAAAAAGAGATAGAAACACTAAAGGATGTGCTCACGCAGAGTAAAAGCCATGTGAGGACACAACAAGAAAGCAGCTATCTGCATGCCAAGGAGGGAGGCCTCCAGAGAAACCATTCCTGCTAGAACCTTGATCTTCAACTTCCAGCCTCCAGAATTGTGAATAAAAAAATTCCTGTTGTTTAAGCCACCCAGTTTGTGGTATTTTGTTATGGCAGCCCTGGAAGAATAATTTAATAGGAAAAGATTGGCAGATTTTACTGTATGAAAATGAAACATTTCTGTATTGCAAAGACTCATTAAGCAACATAAACAAGCACACAAAAGCATGGGATTGGAGGTAAGTAAACTGCATTTAAAAAATGGTAGGCTCTTCAGTTCGAACTGTTATCTTCACCCAATTCCAAAGTAACACCACATAAGATGACTTTCTGGTCCCAAGAGAGAAAATGTAATTTTAACAGGAGAACTTAATGGCCTAAGTTAGCATTGCTAGTTAGAGTATTACCAGATATTATACGTCTGCTTCTGTATTTCAATGTGAAATACCCAACCTTACATCATTTAACAAACAATGTTTAATTTGAGTTTAATTAAACATTAATATTTACTTTCCCAGTTATATGAAATGTAGGAGATAAACCACTTTCAAAACAAAAGGCTCCATGAGGAAACAAATCCAAAAAGTAACACATTCTATAGGAGACAACCATCCATTCTCTTCAATAAATCCATGCATGAAAAAAGGGACTGACCTAGATTAAAAAGAACTTAAAGGACATTACAACCAGATAAATACCTCGTCCTGGATTAGATGCTGATTTAGACAAAGTTACTGTAAAAGGTATTATGGAGACAAGTGAGGAAATTTAAATATGCACAGGGAATTAGATGATACAAAGAAATTACCATTAATTTTGTCATGAATTCTAATAACATTTGTTCCCCTATCAAAATGTTCTCTTTTTTAGAGATGCAAAGTATAGTGTTTTGAGGTAGAATGATCAAAACATCTGTAATTTACTTTAAAGTAGAATACAAAAAAGTTTAAAAAATTAAAAGGTACAATGATAAATTCTAAGAAGAAAATAAGACAGGAATGATATATGTGCTGATCAGGGATTGAGTACTTCAAAATTGAGAAGGTTTCTGAGAATGTGACTTTTGAGCTGAGATATTAAATGATTACCAGCTATATCAGATCAGGTCCTCTGAAGTTCAGATGACAAGATAGGATTGGTCATGAAAGAGACTAGGAAATGCATCCACGAAGAACAAAGATGTGGTGAGCAGAAGGCAGGAGAATCTTGAAACCGCAATACAGTTCTGATACCTGGGAAAGGAGAGCCAGAAGGAAGGAGGATTGGATAGGAAAAGCATCAGAGTGCAATGGAGTTGTGAGAAAATCTTAGGCCAAGGAGGATCCCCAGAACAAATATTGCCCTGTAGAGGAGTCCTATGGTAGGCAGGAATAACCAAGCTCTAGCATCTATATACTCTACTTGGTCATCAGCTAGGTGCAGCTGAAGGTAAGTGTGGCCTTAGCATGAGTGGATTTGAAGATAAGGCAGCTGGAAGGTGTCAGCTCTGCTCCTCACAGCTGGTTCTCTTAAAAGGAGATCTGACCAGTATGCCCTCATTATTGTGCAAGCTTTGCTAAGGTCTGAAGGGAGACTATGTCAAAGAGAGGAGGTGACAAAGGCCCTAAGATAGGAACAAGGTTGGTATATTTGAGGAAAGGAAGGAATTCAGTAATTTAAAGCATAAAAAGAGTGGCAAAATGTAAGAAATCAGATTGATAAGCAGAGTCCTAATCATGTAGAGCCTAATAGACCATGATGAAGGGATGAATTTTATTTCAAGTGTAACAGAAATCCATCATCAGGTTTTAAGCAGTGAATTATGATGTTCTGATTTAGGTTTCAGAGCCAAACTTCCGGAAACATTAATCTATATTTATGACATCTATTTCTGCATATCTTATTTTCTCCCATCCCACAGCAAATATGACTTACAACCTTACCTCTCTATTGGAAGTGCTTTTACTAAGTCACCAAAGCCTTCTTAATTGCTAAATTCAACCGCATCTTGGAAATTCCCATACTAGTTGACCCCTGGGTCACATCTACATGTTGACCATTCACCTCTTAAAACTGCTCATGGCTGCTTTTTACTACTACTCCTTAATTTCCTGTGATAGCTTTTCTTCATCCACTCCCTAAGTGTTTTGGGGGATTTTCTTGTTTTTGATTTTGTTTTGAGAATTGTTCTTAATGTTTTCATACTGTCCCTTGGCCCTCTCACATCCAAAATTTCTGTTTTTTTTCCATCTAGCCCTCTACTTTGTGTTCAAACCTAAATTTCCATCTTGATAGAAACTAATATACCAAAACAAAATCATTATCTTCTTCTAAAAGACTTCTTATGTATTCTCGATCTTGGATAGTGGCATCACCAGTCACCCAGGTCACGTAATTCCTTGAAATAACATTTAACTCTTCACTACTCCCAAAGTATAGTCTTCAAATTTAAAGATATGACATAAATATAGAATGAATATGTCTCCAAGATCTAGTTAACTCCTTAGTGAGGAAACCAGCAAGATGATAAAGCTTGCTGACAGAAAAATTACAGAAAATGAGCATCCACAGGCAGTCACAAAAGGCATGCTAAAGTAAATTTGCTAAGTTACAATGTCCTGCAGGTTAATGCCACACAGGTCAAAATAAACCGTTGCCTTTGGAATTACATTTTCTACCAGACTAACATTACATCTCTATAAGGCAAAAATCCACAAGTTAATATGGTATATAGTCTTAGCCATAATCAATGCCAAATAACAAATAAAACAAAGGTGATTCTCCTAGAGAATGAAATAATTATTGGATAGATCTATTAAGCAATGTTCCATAATGACATACAGTACCCATTGGCATTATTTCCAAGTTCTGGATATTTTTTCTTACACTTTTCCTTGATCCCACATCACCATCATGTGGTGACAGCGTTATATTTTAAAGACAAATCTGCCTGACTCCAATGCCTATGCTTTTCCCACGAAAAGTGTGAGTGGTTGGCAAATTCAAGTAGTGCACAGAAGATGAGCAGCAGTAAGGATTGAGAAAAGCCTTCTGGTTTTCAAAATTAGTAAGTCACAATAATTAAGAGAGTATGGCTTTGGAGAAAGGATAACAAAAATATCAATAGAGTAGACCTACTCATAAAGTCCGCTAGTTCATGACAGAGGCACTGATACAATTCAGTGAGAAATAGAAGATCTTACAATAAATGCTGCTGCAGCAACTAGATATCACACACAAAAAAATGAACCTGATTTCTACCTCTCAACCTATACAAAAACTAACTTCCAATGGATCATTATTTTACATGTCAAAGAAAAAGTTAAAAAGTTTTCAGAGAAAATATAAAAGAATATCTCCATGACTTTGGGGCAGATAAGCTTTCTTAAACAGGACTTAAAAAGCATTAATCATAAAAAAAACCCTGATAAATTAAACATCATCAAAATTTAAAATTTCTCCTCATCAGAAACACCATTAGAAAAGTGAAGCAGCAAACCACAGACTGAGAGAAAACATTTGTAATACAGATTTCTGACAAAGCATTATAATTGATTATAAAAAGACTAGAAACCCAATAAGTACTTTGGACACAATATTTGAATAGGCACTTTGCTATCCATAGGGTACAAATATTCTAAATGGCCCATAAACAAATGAAAATATGTTCAACATCATTAGTTAACAGGAAATAAAAGTTAAAACCACAGTTGCTATTATTCCACATGCACCAAATTGGCTAAAATTAAAATAAATTTTAAAAAATTTTAAAGTCTTCACCTTCTTTCAACCAGTCCTCATCTTCACCCTCCCCTCTTATAGCTGTCAGTCTGTTCCACGTTTCTATGCCTCTGGTTCTGTTTTGCTCATTAGTTTATTTTGTTCATTAGATTCCACATATGAGTGAATAGTAAATTGTCTTTGACTGGCCAATGTTACTTAGTGTAATACTCTCCAGTTCCATCCATGCTGTCACAAAAGCTAAGAATGCCATCTTTTTTACTGCTGCATAGTACTCCATTGTGTACTACCCACTCATCTACTTAGGCACTTAGGTTATTTCCAAATCTTGGCTCATATAAGTAGCACCGCTATGAACATAGGGTGCGTATATTCTTCTGACTTGGTGTTTTGGGAATCTTAGGTTATGTACCCAGCAGTGGAATTGCTGGGTCAAAAGGCAGTTCCATTTTTAATTATTTGAGGAAATTCCATACTGTTTTCTACAGTGACTGTACAAATCTGCATTCCCACCAACAGTGCACTAGGGTTCCCTTTTCTCCACATCCTTGCCAGCACAAGGATTAGTCAAAGAACGTATATGAGGTCTGTCCAGAAGGTATCCAGCCATGTTATATGAAAAATAGAGACATGTATTGAAGAAGATAGAAGATACAAGGAACCTTGTACATATGACCACACACCTCAGTCCCCTTCTAAGTAGGCACCTTCGGACCTTACTCGGTTCTCCCAGTCACCATCAGCTGCCCTGTCATATTTTTCTGAATCTCATCAACAGTCTGAAATCCATTCCCTTTCAAAGGTGATTTTAGTTTTGGGAAAAACCAGAAGTTGCAGGGCACCAAATCTGGGCTGTAGGGAGGCTGAGTCACCTGGGTGATTTAATGTTTTGCCAAAAAACTGCACCAGACATGATGCATGAGCAGGTGTGTTGTTGTGATGAAGCTGCCAGTCACCAGTTGCCCATAGCCTCAGCCTTCTGAATCACCTGAATAGTTTCTGCAGAGGGATGTTCAAGCCTAATGCAAAATTTGATGCGGATCCGTTGCTTTACTCGCTCAGTCATTTTGAATGTGATGGCCACACAGAGCACATGCTCACTCAATGGCGTCTACCACCCCCATTGACTAGTACAGTGAAGTTGTCATTGTTCACACACGTGCATTCCAGTCCCTTCTCCTTGGCTGCCCGGTTATAGCAATGTCACCCAAACCATTCTTGTTATATTAAAAATGGCTGGACTTTTTCTGGACATACCGCGTATGAATGCCCCATAGACATGGACAAAGGTGTGGGGATTGACGTGGGAGCAGGTGGGGAGGGCTGGGTAGAGGGGGACAAAGGGGGAAAAATTAGAACAACTGTAATAGCATAAACAATAAAATAAATTTTAAAATAAAAACTATCTGAAAGTGAAAAAAATTAAAGACTAACAATATTAAATACTGGCAAGGATGTAGAACAATTCTCAAATATTGCTGATATTAGTGTTAAATGATACAACCACTTTGTAAAATTGTCTGTCTCTACTAATGTTAAACATTCACCTACCTATGACACAGAATTTCACTCCTACTTATACTTACACATCTAAGAGTAGTAGTATGCCCACCTAAAAACAATGAAGTTAGTTGAAAGAGCATTCATTCCAGTTTTATTCATAATAACCCCAAACTGGAAATAACCCAAATTTTCATTAACAGGTAAAGGGCAAACAAATTGAGATACATTCTTAACAATAGAATACTACCAGTGATAAAGAGAAAAAAACAGGAAGTATTGGTGGAGTCGACAGCAACATTGATACACATGGATATTGTTTGGAGTGAAATGATTCAGATACAAAAGAGAATGTGCAAATGAATATGTGGTACATGATTCCATTTATATAAAGTTCAACAACAGGCAGAGCTAATCACCATTTATACAAATCAGAAAAGTGGTTACCTCAGGGCCAGTGGGAATAGGCTAGCAGTGGTGGTATATACTGAAAAGTTGCATAAAGAAACTGTATGGGGTATTGGAAATGTTCTATGTCTTGATCTGAGTGGTGATTACAAGGGTGTATGTACATGTAAAAATCATGTAACTGCACACTTGAGGTTAGTGCACATTATTCACTGTGTTAGATACATAATCCATAAAAATATTACTTTCTCAAATGGCCTTTGTTTGCAATTTTAGTAGAATTAAGAAAAATTGTCCATAGATTGTAAAGGGTTAAAGAATGATGAAGCATTGAGAATTAACTTCACTTTGAAGAAATTCAACTGTAAAAGGAGAAAATTAAGGAATTAATATAGATATCTGCAAGTCAAAGAAAGCTGTTTTCACAAGTTTTTTAGAATAGGGAATGCTTTATCCGAGGAGAAGTCAGTGGAGAAATACAGATTGAAGAAGCGAATAAGGGAGGAGAAGAGAAATGTGATATGACTAGATGTAGATACCCTAGAGTCAAAAATAGAGAATAATCCAAATAGAAGGAAAATGCAGCAAAGAAAGAGAGGTAAAGAAACTTAAGAGTCTGAGGTAGAAGATAATTTTGAACTTTAACTGCACCTTGTCTCTATGTTCTTAGTAAAATAGGAAATAAGGACATCCACTAAAAGTTAGAAGGAGCGGGAAACGATGACTGAAGGCAGAGTGGAGGGCTTGATGAAACCAGTTATGTCTTAGCTGTGAAGTCCTGGGCAAGTTACTTTTTGCATTTCCTCACTCTATGATGGAGATTCCAATCACTTCACAAAGTTTCCTTGAAGATTAAATAAGCTAATGTATGTAAAGTATCCATATAAGGCAATTAGTAAATACTAATTCTCCTCTAAAAGGATCAGAGTTGCTGGATATTATCCTCTATGAATAATTTAAAAACAAAATGAATAATCTGCAGTCAGGATAAAAGACCTAGTAGAGGATAAGGAACCTAGTCACCATGCACCTCCTTAATATTTGCCGGGTAATACAAATGAGGCTCCATATACTTTATGTATAAATATTTAAAAGTTATAAATCAAGCTAGCAAGCTATTAAATAAAATATATTCTGTTCTCCTATTTTGACTAATATCTTCACAATGACCTGTAGTCCAGGTTCGAAGTTAAAATTCAAATTCTTTGATGTTCCACACTGGACCCTGTTAATACTGCAGGAGCCAGACCAACTGCACCTTTTCTTCCATCTTCCAACTCTGCCCCACACTATAAGGAGGTCTGTGCTCTGTATGTGTGGCTATTTCAGCCAGCAGACCCCAGGTGCATTCTCACTCTCGGCAAATAGCAGCCACTTGACCACCCTTGGGCTTAAGGTCGTGTGCTCCAATGACACTGTTCTTGCTGTGCAACAGCATTGGAGGCAGGCCCAGGCCCATTTTGGCAGGGAATGCTGGGATCCCAAGTATCTGGAACTTGGTACAGAAGGGGGTATGTGGTATTTGGATGTGTAGGGGAGGAAAAATAGTTTTCCCTCCACACTTCTGAGTTCTTGCCTGAGATCCCTATAATAAAAGGCAGATTAACAAGAGAAAATCAGTAAGTTTATTAACATGTTTACTTGATGTATATGTGGGAGCTACTCAGGGAAAATGAGTAACTCAAAGAGGTGGCTTAGGCCTTCCATTTATATATGATTTGTGGAGAAATGACAGGACCTCAGAAAGGCCTCCTGGGTAGCATACAGTGTGAAGGTGAATGTATAGAAGGAAGCTAATGAAACAAGGTTTGTTTGAAGGTTCCTGGTGCCATCTCTGCGCTAAGAAGGGTTTGTCTCCAGTAGAAGGAGAATTTATCTCCTGCCTTTAGGCAGAAAAAGGGAAAGGTCTAGAGAGCTTCTCCTAATTGCCTTCATCTCAAAATACTTTTTATGTCAAAGTGGCATAGGTTGAGGTAGCACATTCTGCTACCCCTCAGATGGTAATATCTCCTTAGGACCCTCAGATCCCTCACCCCATACTGAGTACAGCTGCAGAAAGACCAGGGTTTGCTCCAAAGCATGGGGTCCAGAGCTGAAGGCAATACATAACTCATCACATTTAGGCCTAGGGTTATCTACACCCCCAGCTTCTAGCAGTGAACACAGTAGACTCTAATATTATTGACTAGAAGGAACAAAGGACTCAAAGCCAAATAATGCTGACGAATATAATGAAAATGAAGTAGACCTATAAGTCCTCACTAAGAAGCTGCTTTCCACTTAAAAGTAAGCCATCTAGCCTTTTGGGTTACTTTGATGGATTGAAAGTTTCCCTGTGAAGCATTGTGTAAAACTGAAAATGATTTATTAATCTCAGATCTACTTCGCAAATCAGAATATTTAGAAGCCAGCAGTATTCTAGTAGCCAGCTTTTGTGGGCATTAGCTAAGAAGAAATTTCATAAACTCTTTATTTGTCTTTATATTTTTAAAAAACAAACAAGTTTTATTAAGATATTCGTGTTTATAGATTCATAGCATGTCTTTGAACCCAAATGAATTTCTTATCAGAACAGCCAGAAACAAAGGATTTTGCTTTTTTAAAAAATGAATTCTCATTAGTAATGAGGCACTAAACATGCTACTGAATACATTATAGAGAAGATTAATAGGGTTATTTTTAGCTACCACCTACATACCATAGGCAGACAACATCAAGAGCATGAGGGAAATAATGGGTTTTTTTAGTTTAATAAATCATAGTGTTCCTGAAAAATTCTTATTTTTCCTTGCAAAATTGGGGCATTTAATTATATGAAGTGATTACTGTGGCAACAGCTAAATATGAAGAGAGAGAAAAAGGAGAGGGGAAGGAGGAAGAGAAAAACAGAGGGGGAATTAGGCTATAAACAAAAAATAATAATTTTAGAAGTATTTTGACTGAAGAGTAAAATGTAGGAACTAGTAACTAGAAATGAAAGGAAATACTGGAAAAAAATATGTTTAGGATTTATACCAGTTAATATCTGAATATTAAAGTAAAGGAAAACTTTGTGAATGTAGATAAAATAAGCCAAAAATTACAATAGTAGCTTTCATAGGATAGGGAGAGGAAATATATGCATATTTCCAAATTATATAATAAACCCTCCAAGTAAAATAGAATATAAAGTACTATGTGAAATAAGATCAAAGTTTATATATGTTATATAATGTATTACACATTATATATTGTTTTATATATCATAATATAGTTCTATACTGTAACGGAACCTACAATATATGAGGCGACAGCTCACATAAAAAGATTTAAAAATAGAATTAAACATGACTCACTCAGCTTCTCTAAAAGTAAGGAAAACGCCCAAATAAACTGCAGTAAGATACAAATCTTCACCTACTGGATTTGAAAAGATCTAAGTTTGGAATTACAATTTACATGGAAACTCAGCAGGAAAAGGCTTCCTTAAACATTGTTGGTGGTTGGGTAATTAGGGGCAACCTCTTTGGAGAGACTTGGAGATCCTTTGTATGAAAATTTAAAATGTATTTACCCTTTGAACCAGAATATATACTTCCCAGAAATTATCCTGTAGATAATTTCTGCTTGTACTTGTGCATAAAGTATGTGCAAAGCTATTCATTTAGCTTACATAAGAAAAAGGCTAGAAAAATACTAAATTCCATGAACAGAAACCAGGTTAAACATATTAATTTACATTAATAGCATGGATTTATTATGCACTTGTTAAAAAGAATAAGGCAGATCTGTATATACTAATATATAAAATGATTGAAATAAATTATTAAGTGAAATAAAAGGAAGACTATAATAATGTATGTATTGTGTTATCATTTGTGCAATAATGATAACAAGAGAGAATATGGCCACTTCGCAATGTTAATGCTCTTCAGCCAAAGACTACCAGAAATACCTGTAGTCAAACAAGTTGAGTTTATTATCTTTTTGCTGCAAACAAAAAACTGCAAGGGAACTGGGAAGTGTTTCAGAAAGACAGTGTAAGAAAGGACTTAGTTTTAGGTGGGTAATCTTGAGCATGTCCAAGCAAGCAGGGTCAACCAAATGACTGGGAATCCTAACAAATTTTTTCTGTAGAGAGCACAGCATATAGGGACAAAGCTATAACTGGGTGAAGTCTAGGCTCCCTGGCCTTTGCTGGCATGGGTGGGATGGGGCTATAGTTCCTTCTGTGGTGAATTGGTTATTTTCTCAAAGTTTTCTGTCTTGTTTGGCTGCCCTTTTCTTGTTCCTTTAGCTCAAGGGAATATAGACTTTTGATGGATCTTTCTGCCAGTGCCCATTGGCATTTCCAGGTTGTCAGTTTCTCCAGGACCCATTCTGGGATATGTGCAGCAAAAAGAAAACCCAGGGATCTCACCACCATGTTGTCATTCTTTGGACCCTGAAGTCTGCTGGTCTGCTTTTCCTTTACCTATCAGAACCTTCATATGCCTGTTTTATATCTTATGCCCAGAGTTTTTAGTTGTATTTGGAAAAAGTACATTACTCCATCTTCCTGGAAGTGGAAATCCCTTGGATGTACCTTTGCACTGTTTGAATTTTGTGCCTTAAGTCTGAACCATCCATTCAAATAAATTATACGGACATAGATCCATACCTTGCTTTTTCAGAACTGATAACCTCTATGAAAAAATAAAGAACAAGATATAGAGTGACTAAAGTAAGTAAAGCTGCTTGGTTAAGGTGGTCAGGAAAGGCCTCTCTGTGACGCCTTAGCTGGGACCAGAGAAGCCAGTCTAGTGAACAACTGATGAAGAGCAGAGGAAGAGTAAATGCAAAAGTCCTGAAGTAGGAACAAGCTTATCATAAGGCAAGAATAGAGAGAATTCTAGTATCAGTGGAGTACAAGGGGGGCCCAAGAAAACCCTGAAATTTCTTTATTTAAAAAATTGTGTATTTATTTTTACACGTTTAAACTTCTGTCACCTTCAAAGTACTCTCCATTTGATGCAATACACCTCGAGGCATTTTTTCCACTACTCAAAACAGTTTTTGAACTCATTGATTTTGATGACTTTTAGTGTTTCTGCCATTTTTTGTTTCAACTCTTCCACATCAGCAAAATATTTCCCTGTCAGGACATTTTTCGTCCAGGGAAACAAAAAAAAAAAAAAAAGTTGCTTGGGATAAGATCAGATGAATAGGGAAGGTAGGACATGGGGTCATGCTGTTTTTGGTAAAAAAACAAACTGCTGAACACTTGGCGTGGCATGGATAAGTATACCTGTAAATCACCCATCATGAAATGGGCAAACACTTCGAAAGGGTTTTAAAAAAAATTTCACTGAAGCAGAATGCAGCCTCTGACAAGAAGGCCAGCTGGGCTCCTAGAACACTCACCCAGCAGGGAAAGCCTGTACTACAAGGGGCCCGCCCTCAAGAAGATAATTCCAGTTTTGGGGTGGTCCTGCCTCATACCGGAGCTGGTTAGTGTCATTTTACTTATTGACATAATGAAAAGAATTAGGGAACATTCAGATTTGAACTACACTTGTTTATTATTTGCAACTATAGGTTGGATATGAAAATCAGTGAAAGAATTCTGCAAGAATTGGTGTGAAATGGATGTTAAAATAAATAATATTATCTATTTTATGATTATTTACAAGTTTCTGCAACATATTTATATCAGTAAAATTCATTCTAAAATGTATGTACGTTTGTACAAACATATGTAAGCATGTGTGGAACTTCAGAGAAAAGTGAAGCCTAGGACAAATTTAAGAGTTATCAGTACTTAAATAATAGTTAAAAGCCATATAACTAGGTAAAAACAGCTAAAAATAAGTATATGTGTGTTAAAAAACATAATAAAGTTCAAGACCAAGTCCTGAGCATGTGAAATGGAATGGTCAATGCAATAAAGAGAAAACCAGGAGAAAATGTGCTGGAAGCGAAATCAGAGGAAGTGGTCAATTCAGTTGGACTTGGCAAAATTGGTCACTTCAACAAGAGCACATTTAGTGGACTGTTGGTTTTGGAAGCCAGATTGTATTAATTTTGAAAGGTCATAGCATTTCTATTGTCAATCAAGATTTAAACAAAATGTATTTTGAACTTTTTTCTAATGAGAACTACAAAGTAGAAAATTACTTAAACTCATAGGTTTACCTGGTAATTGGAGAATTTCTACCCTTAACCAGACTTCATAATGAATCCTTCCTATTTGTCCCTCTCTCTATTACTTTTAGCAAAGATTATAAATTTATGCCCTTATGACCAGGTTTTGCCCAAAGATGTACTTTGTTCAGCTGCAGACTGTTGGCTCCAGAATTTCTAAAATTTTAAAACTTGAAAAGAACTCCTCTCTCTCAGCGATTTAAATTGCTAGTCTGTCCCATCTTGCTTTCCCTTTCTCCCCACTTGATCACTAAAAATCTTTCCACAGGACCATTCTCTTTCTTACACATTTCTTAGAACATTGTATAAATATTGATGTTTTTATAAATGAGATGATGTGATTCTTTGAAGGCAATTGGCTTCAAAGTAATTCAATATGTGTGGGGGGGGCAGTGGGAGAGTATGAGATTTGGTGAGAGTATGGATAAAATAAAATTTGCCATATGTTGAAAATTGTTGAGGACAGATGAATACTGAGGGGTTGATGATACTATCCTTTCCAAATTTGTACATAATTGAAATTTTCCAGAATAAAAAAAATTTTAAATGGCAAAGACAGGGGGACAGGGAACTAAGATTGTTTTTACCATCATAGAACTTATATACTATTGAAAAGCACCATATTCAAGGAGTTAAAATTTAGAGGGTAAGGGGAGAAGAGTGTACATTGGCAGAGGGAGAGATGGCACATGGGCATTTAGAGATATACCGTGTTGATGGAGGAACCATATTAGTAGGAATACAGAGTCATGGAGTGCTTATTTCTGTGTGCTATCTTATATACGTTTTGTTACTTACTGCTTATACATCCTGTGAGGTCAATATCATAGACCAAAAAGACCCCCCCAAAACCTGGGACTTCCAGTCAAGATGGAAGCATAGGTAAACATGGCTTGCCTCCTTGCACAACCACAGCAAAAATTACAACTAGACTACAAAACAAACATCACTCAGAATTATCAGAAAATCGAGCTGTATGGAAGTCCAATAACCAAGGAATTAAAGAAGTCACATTCATCTGGAGAGGTAGGAGGGGCAGAGACACACAGAGAGGTGTGGAGATGTGCAGAAGCAGAATGGGCAGTCCCACACACACCTCTGCTGGATAAAAATTGGGACGGATACTTCAGGGGTGAGGGATCCCAGCCCCACAACTGACCACCCAGCCCAGGGTTCAGTGCCAGGACCATAAGTCCCCTTAACTTCTGGCTATAAATACCAGTGAGGGGTTGGGATGGCAGAAGAAACTGTGAGATTCTCAGATGTCTCCTCTTAAAGGGCCCACAACTGAATTAAGACTTAAGCAGACTCACTCCCTCTGGGCTCCAGCACTGGGGCAGCAGCTGGAAGGTCACCAGTGGCATACGGGGAGAAACTGAAGTGTCTGGCATCAGGCAGAGTGCCTGGGGACAGCTTCCTCCAGGACAAACTCCAGAGGCTAGGCAGCAGCCTTGTCACCTCTCTGAGCCCTCCCCCAAACAGAGCCACAGAGTGCCGACACCATATCGGAGACTCCATCAGCCTGGTTCACACAGGTCTTCCCGTCCTGGCCATCCAACCCATCCAA
The DNA here is from genome assembly GCA_004026545.1 of Mormoops blainvillei. Taxonomy (NCBI): domain Eukaryota; kingdom Metazoa; phylum Chordata; class Mammalia; order Chiroptera; family Mormoopidae; genus Mormoops; species Mormoops blainvillei. Next base: position 269,749 of record PVJD01000196.1, on the reverse strand, counting down.
CTTACCAGAGTGCTTTTCTACAATAGGCCTTGCTGCTAAAACAGGGAGTCAAAGCAGCTCTACCCAATACATAGAAACAAATACAGCGAGGCTGCTAAAATGAGGAAACAAAGAAATATGGCTCAAATGAAAGAACAGAACAAAACTCCAAAAAAAGAACGAAACGAAATGTAGATAAGCAATCTATCAGATGCAGAGTTCAAAACGCTGGTTATCAGGGTGCTCAAGGAACTCACTTGGTGCTTCAACAGTATAAAAAAGACCCAGGCAGAAATGAAGGTTGCACTAAGTGAAATAAAGAAAAATCTACAGGGAATCAACAATGGAGTTGATGAAACCAAGAATGAAATCAATAATTTGGAACATAAGAAAGAAAAAAACATTCAATCAGAACAGCAAGAAGGAAAAAAATTTTTTAAAAAAAGAATGAAAACAAGGATAGGCTAAGGAACCTCTGGGAAAACTTCAAATGTACCAACATTCAAATCATGGGGGCGCTGGAAGGAGAACAAAAAGAGCAAGAAATTGAAAACTTATTTGAAAAAATAATGAAAGAACACTTCCCTAATTTGGTGAATGAAACTGACATACAAGTCCAGGAAGCACAGCGAGTCCTTTACAAGATGGACCCAAAGAGGACCAAACCAAGACACATCATAATTAAGATGCCAAAGGTTAAAGATAAAGAGAGAATATTAAAAGTAGCAGGAGAAAAGCAAAGAGTTATCTACAAAGGAGTTCCCATAAGACTGTCTGCTGATTTCTCAAAAGAGGCTTTTCAGGGTAGAAGGGACTGGCAAGAAGTATTCTTGCAAGGACCTCCAACCTAGATTACTTTATCTAGCAAAGCTATCATTTAGAATTGAAGGGCAGATAAAGTGCTTCTTTGACAATGTAAAGCTAAAGAAGTTCGTCATCACTAATCCATTATTATATGAAATGTTAATGGGACTTACTTAAGAAAAAGAAAATATAAATTATGAACATTAAAATGGCAATAAATTCACAACTATCAACAACTGAATCTTAAAAACAAACTAAAGCAGAACAGAAACAGAATCATATATGGAGATCATTAGGAGGGTTATCAGTTGGGAGGGGGACAGGGGAGAATGGGGGAAACGGTGCAGGGATTAAGAAGTAGAAATTGGTAGGATAGGGGGATATTAAGAACAGCATAGGAAATGGGATAGCCAAAGAAGTTATATGCATGACCCAGGGACATGAAGTAAGGGGTGGGAGATTGCCAGAGTGAATGGGGGTACCAGGCGTAGGAGGGCAAAGGGGGATAAATTGGGACAACTGCAATACCATAATCAATAAAGTATAAAATAAACCTGATGCTGGGACAAATTGTCTTGGGTAACAAAACTGGTAACTGGTACCTTTTGGCAGAGTGATCTCACTGAAAAAAAAGACTGTTATAGGCTGAGGAAAAGATGATCAGAAACCAGAGGCAATGTACCAGCTAAATTAGGCCTACAGAGATATGTTTAAAATGTTTGATTTTGTTGCTAACATTTAAAAATCACGAACAAAGAATAAAGACTTTTGTTTTACAGCTTAACCTAAGAACCGAAGATTTAGCATCAGAGGTAATTATATCCATTCATAGTCAAGCCACTGCTGCCCCCTTTCTGTAGAACTTGAGCTCTCCTTTTTGCCAGAGTTCCCTTCACTCTATTTTATTGCAGGTGTATCACTTCATTTTGTGCATTATGGTCTGTATATAAAGTAGTTGAGTTCATTTACATACTAATTATATTCAACCTGGAGTGCTACTACACACCAGTGTGGGGCTGGTCAATGACAGAGAAAGGAATAGTTATAGAAACTCAACATGATCTGTCCACCACATGTTGAGAACTACAATCCAAACTACTACTCCAGCAATTAATCCCATGCTCAATGTCTATTGTGATGTCTCTGGCAGAGTTTTCTTGTGCTATAAATACTCAGTGCCATATGAACGAGTGGTGCGATAATAAATGCTTGAACATTCGGAGGAGGGCACAATTATTTCTGCAATAATTAAGATGAATTTTTAAAGTTGGGTTGAAATATTATAAAAGCAGTGAATGCACTCTAGATGGGAGAAAAGTCAAAGGTAAAAAGCACAAACTTAGGAAAGTGCAAAATATGTGCAGGAGAGGAAAAGTGAACTTGTATATTTGAAGCTGAGGCTCCTTTATTCAAATGACTAACTCAGGATTGAATAGAATCATAGAAATGTTAAAAGTACAAATGAACTTATGGCTCATCGATGTTCGAAACCCTTCTTTCCATAGATGACAACCAAGATTTTGAAAATTTAGGTAATTTGCTTGATGTCATGCAGCTAATTGGCATAGCAGTTGATATTAGATCTTCTGCTTTCTGATGTTATTCCTTTCTAATGTTTCCCATTAATGTGTGTTATTTATATTATAGACAAGAAAAAAGAAAATATGAGCTGCTGCTGAGTTCTCGATACATTATTTTTAATGACCTCAAATAACAATTGCTTTTTTCTTTCATCACTCATTTCCACTTCACATTCTTAACCAGGAAGTAAACTATGAGGGGAATCTGACAATCAGAGCAGTAGGTTAAGAGTAGTTGATGTATCATACCACTTTCTGCCCTTATATCATTACACTGACCTCATTCAGAAGTGATCTGCTCAGTTTCTAAATTCCACACAACTGCCATCTCAGTAAGGGGAAGAAACTACATGATGAATTTTCATCCTTCTAAAGTGGACATGAATAGAGAGAGAAAACACGTTCTGGCATGCAAGTCTCAGGCTCAGCCTTTATGATAATAAGGATCAGAACCTGAAAATAATAGTCTCAATGTTGCCTAAGAGAGATTGACAGAATGCCTCTGGCTTTTACTCCACAGTTAGTGATGCTGAAACCAAATGCAGGTCCACGTGCCTGCTGCTTCAAAAGCCAATACTTGAGAGGCAGGTGCTGATGTCAAGGAAAGTAGTTTATTCAGACGCCAGCCACCTGGAAGATGGGGGACTCGTGTTTCCCAGCCCATCTCCCTGGGAATATGGGGAACTCGTGTCTCAAAGCCCATCTCCATCTGTCAGTGGAGGCCGAGGTTTTTATAAGGAGGGAAAGGGCAACAGAACAAAGAGATCAAGGGAAGGGGGATTGAAAAGTTCTCTACATGCAAAAGAGCACAGTCCATCCCCATAAGGCAAGTGATGGTGTGGTGTGCGTCATCCTGTTTTAGTCATCCTGGGTTCACACCATCCTGACTTTAGGTCATCTTGGCTCCGCAGTCGAAAGTCAGCAAATCTCCCGTAGCTGGGATGCCTGAAGGTTAGAGTCTGTATCTTTTCAAGTTAGTTCCTAGTATCATACAAACATACTGTTTATCTGTAAGCTACATATTAGTCAGCACTTACAGAAGTAATGTCAAAAGAATGGTGGGGTGGGTTGCAACTCCCCACTATTCCAATTCCCTTCTGTTACAATGCCTGGTTTTCATCTTAGAATTTTGGACTGGTAATATAGCATCGTGTTGAGATCACAGGCTTTGGATTTGAATCCAGGCTCTGGCATTTGCTGTCTAAGTGATATGGACAATTTATTTTACTTCCACAAGCATCAGTTTTCCCATATATAATGTGGTGACAGGAATAGTTCCTACCTTCTTCACTGGGTTGTTGGGAGAATTGAGTATCTTAGGTTTGGTTTCCCCAGAGCAAACCCTGAGACATAGATTTGGATTAAGTAGCTTATTTGGAAAAAGAGCCCCAGAAAACATGGCGAAAGTGTAATGAAGTGAGACAGGGAAGGGGATGCTGCTGGGGATGCTCCATGAAAGGCTAGAAAGCTTGGAAACATAGTTTTTCCCTATCTTTATTCCTTATTGTTTGGGGGTTACTCTGGAGGGACTGACCCTCAGACACTATAGCTTACCTGGGGCACAGATCAAGTACATTCCAGGACTGGAGAAAGCCCTCACCCAGAAAGGGCTTGAAGTAAGAAACTTTGGGTTTTCCCAAGAACTGTTCACCAAGGCTAACCTCCACCTCTGCAGGGTGCTGAGGGGTAAAGGGCAGGAGATTGACAATATCTTCTGTAATGAGATAATATGTTTGTCATAGAAACATCTGGAACATATCACAAACACATGATATAGCTAATTGAAGTAAAAAATACTAAGGACTAAAATGACAAAGGGAAAGTATTCTCAATTAAAGAGAAAAAATGCTATTACCAAGGAGATGAAAGAAATGGACCCAAACCAGAAAACTGGAAGTCATCCTTCACATTTTCTTCCTATCTCCTTCCTCCCTTCCCATCAATTTTATCACCTTTTTCTATATCCCATCAATTTAATCACATTAACACCCCTCCCTTCTCTTTTCTCCATCTCTTTAAAGCAGGTATTTCACATTTGTTGCTTGACTTAACTGACTTTCCTGCCGTTCTCACCTTCTTGCCTCCCCCTGACTCCTACTCAGCCCATTCATTCAGCACTATCAGAATGCACTTTCCAGAACCCAACTCTGACAGAGTGCCCTCTGCTTCACAACTTCAAACACTTCAGTGATTCACCAGTTATTTCTGGATGAAGTTAAAACTCTTTAGCTTAGGATACAAAACTCTTCCTGCTTAATTCTCCAGTCCCATTTCCCTTGTGCCTCACTCACAGCTCCTAAATTCTACAACCTTCCTTGGTGCCTCATCTGTGCCTCACTTTTTCATCATTCAATGCCATTTCCCACATTCTTCCCACCTTTTTTGTTTTCACCTAGAAAACTGCAAGGTTTTCTTTTTTTTTCAAGAATTTAATTTGGCACCACCTTTTAGGAAAAACCATCCCTGATATTTACTCTTCCCTCCTGGTCTGGATCAGTGGTCAAATAACATTTCTGTATACCTCTTAAAACTTACCACTTTTATTATAAGTGTCTGTTTACTGTCAGTCTTACTAATTAGTTGAGTATTCTTCACAATCAGACACTGAGCATCAGCATTCTTAACAAGTACTCAAGGTGATTTTTATTTCCACTGAAATCTGAGGATCATTTTATATTCTAAGAGCTTTCTAAGGGAAAAAACCCTTTTTTTCTCTGTAATTCTAGGACCTAACATAGTACCTAGCATGTAGTTGATACTCCATAAGTAACTCTTGAATTATTAAATACAACTGTTTGAGTTTTGAGTACTCTTTCACTCTGTCAGGTTGCCACCTGTAGTAGTAAGACTCATTAAAGAATTATTCCCTGTACCAATGGTATTATAAATTGGGAATCTCATTGGTGATCTGCCACCCTTCTAGCTAAGTGGCTGTTAATTTTGACCTGTTGTTTCACTTTTTCACCCTTGATTGCCTTTAAGTCTTTTGAATGTGAAGTAGTCTTATTGGCTGTGTTAATGAAGTCTAGAAGAATGGTTCTTGAACACATATGTCAGAAAGACCTGGAAAGCTTATTAAAAATTGAAATGGTTGAGCCCCAATCTCATAGATTCAAATTCAGTATTTGAGATAGGAAGGGTAGGACTCTGTATTTAACCTTGAAGAAGTAATTATTCCTTATAATAGATTGATCTATGTATTATATAAATAAAGGTTGACATTTCTACAAACTTATGGAGGTATATGTTTTACTTCCTCTAGATAAATACTGTGACCTGTATCAACATACTTTACAAATAGCTCTTGAAGTATGGTATAGTATTATAGTAGAACTATAATATTTTTCCTTAATTGACATGCTTAGTAACTTAATGAACCTAAAGAAAATCCATTTTCTATTTTTTTCTCTTCACTCTTATTAGATATAGAGGTAGATTGTATACTTACCAATCTACCAGGATCCTTCATTTTTATTAAATTATTCCATTATAGCAGAATAGTGAAGAAATTGGGACTACAATCATCCAACTTTGGCTTAAGTGCACACATGTGGCTTCCTTCCTGCATGCAGCTTTCTTACTCTGACAAAATCCAATCTTACACCAACTCCAAACTTTGAATTTGTGCTTATTTTCCACAATAAGTACAGCAGGATCAGTAGTTACCTAAGCCATGACAATAATTTGGGATGTGGGGACAGATGCAGATTGAGGATAAGTACAGACAGCAAAACTCTTTCCGTCTCCTTACCTCTAGAACACTATGCAGGCGTGGCCTGGCAGTTGGTGCCCCTGAACCATTTGCAGGGTGTAAAAGATTTCATTACTTTACACAGGGGTCATAAACTGAGCCTATCTGTCCCTCTGTCTCATTTCTGCGTCTCCCATGTAGACTTTTATATCTACCTTAGCAGATGGCATGAAAATTCTTTCTTTTATCTTGTTTGTCCCAGGCTGGATAGATTCCATCTTGGCACTTTTTTGATCAAGGCTGAAAAGAACACTCTAGTGTGCTAAATTCCACAAAGTGTAAAACTTGCTTTAAAAGTACAATCATATTACTCAGAAATTGGGGGAAGTTTCCTTTTAACGATGCCTGGGTGCATGATGATTTGAAATTCAAGGGGAACCTGGGAAAATCCCTTTCATGGCCAGAGGCAGTCAGAATATTTGGGAGATCTATGGTCTCTCATGTTGTTATTGGAAATGAAATAGCTCTATGGTATGACAGAGTGATTTTCTTTTACATAACACTACAAAAATTTATACCAATGCAAACAAAAATGATAAGGTCTGAATATTCTGTTTATCTATAAACAAAATTTTGCTATATTTATAAATATAGTTTTTATAAGTTTAAATGTCAAAGTTGGGGGGTTGGAGAGTTTTATAAAAAATTTTTTCTCATTTTATAATCAAAAACAGTGATGAAATAATATTTAATTTAATGGAATATCCTTTTGTAGCCAATTTTGCTATAATGGAGATATTTAGTAAAAGCAAATGACCCTGGTATAAGAGCCTAGTCTGAGATCACACTCTACCAGAGCTCAGCCATGTGGCGCCTTGACACGTGACCCAACAATTAGTGTTGAAGGAAACAGGTTTTTATTAACATGGTTCCAGCCTCCGTGGGGCTCAGAGCACTCCTGCTCAGAGCCTTGTTCTTTCACAAGACCCAGCGCTTCTCTTGCTCCCCAAGAGCCTGTAAGCCAAAACCGTGCCCAGAAGTTCCCCAAATCCTTATCTGTATTTAAGCTGGCTGTGCAAACGGATCTCCACCCTCTCTGGAATGTGCACTTGTGGGTTTCAGAGTTGCCATCCTCTTGCAGCAGCTCTCTCCTTCAGGATCTGGGGTATGTTGTTCTCAGCCTCCATGTAGAGTTTCAGGGAAACATGTGCCATGTTACACTGGGTCATGGTGGAGTCCAGGGAGGCACACGTCTCAAGAGAATGGCTTCTCCATACATCCTTCAGAGAAGCAAAATTCTGCAGCTTCAGCATTCGTAGTCAAAATTCAACTCCACGCATCTCCCACAAATCATGCTTGGCTTGGCATGTCCTTGCATAGCTCCATCAGCTCTGCTGTGGCCTTATCCTTCTTACTCCAAACCATGTGGCTTCCCCCTTACATACCAGACCTCATAGCTGACTTCCAATCTGCACCCTTTCAGCCCACATGGCTTCTTCTTCTTTCTCTCTCAGCCCGCCCTTATTTTAAATGCTCGGCCCAGAACTTCCTACGTGACCTCATATCTGGCATCTCCTATCATGTGCCATTTTTGCCAGTTCCTTGTACCTTTTACCTTCCTTTGGCTGCCATCTTTAGTCAGGGCAAGTGCTCCCAGCAACTTCTGGGATGGGCATCTTCCCCCTGCTTCTCACACAGGCACTGTATAAGTTCCCCAGCCACTTCAAGAGTCCCTGAATGCTCTCAGAGTCACGTACACCTTTTGCCCTGGGTGGCAGACCTCTTCCTTCAATAAAGGTAGGGCTATTAACTTGCCATTGTTCTGCAAAGTATCTTGTACACAGTATCATCCACTTCCTCTTTCCCCCAACCAAGGGTGTGGAGGTTTTCTCCTATTTTCAGGGGACCCTCACTCTGCACCTCATAGCAGTGTAATTGTATGTATATATGACTATTTATTTTACATTGTTTCTTTCTAAAATTTTATGTGAATCATTAATTTGATTATTAATTTGGTTTAGATGGTTTAACATCTGATAGTCTCTTTGGTGAAACATTGTCTTTTAATAATATTTTCTTCAATTATAAAACTATCTTTGCCTGTTCTAAGTCTTATCCTACAGAGCTTAATACTTAGGGAACATAGCCTGAAAAAAAAAAGAGAAGAGTGGCAAAATCTGAAAACTTAATTTGAAAAAGTCTAATAATAATTGCTTTCTAAAAACAAATGTTTTGGGAGGGAGGAGCATAAAGAAAATTCTAATGTGAAACTTCTTGAGAAAAATTGTTTTACTGAATTTCTTCAATAAAACCACTAGATGGCAATATCTTTGTTTCTTTGTGAATACACTGGACAAATGGCTCTGGAAGAAAACACTTGATTATCATATTTTTTTAAAGCTTTCACCTCAGCTACCAAATGACTACTCCTCAATTCTATTTTTATTTTTAAATTGAATTTATTGGGGTGACATTGATCAATAACGTTATATAGGTCTCAGGTGTACAATTATATAATACATTTCCTGCATTGTGTTCACCACCCCAAGTCAAGCCTCTTTCCGTCACCATTTATCCCCCATTTACCCTCTTCTACCTCCTCCCACAACCCTCTGGCAATCACTATACTGTTGTCTTTGTCCACAAGTCTTATTTCTCAATTCTAAAGAAATGAAACTACAGAAGAGAAAACTCCAGTCCAGCTAAAGCTCACGTTATTGTGTTTGGGTTGTGGTAATTAAGGTCCTTCTTTAACAACCAGAGAAGTCACTGGGCCACTGAGATGGAAAAAGGAATGGCTTCACTTTGTAGCACACAAATGTCTAAGACTTTAGGCCTGAAAATAAACTCTGTACAGAGAGACATAGCTGAACAGTGTTCCTGAATCTGTCCTCATTTCTTTCCATTAATTTTTTCCTTTCTCACCTAATTTTAATGTTGTTGAAATTTCTTTTTCCCCTTTGTGGTTAAAAAAAAAAAATCCAAGGGGTAGAAGAAAGGGCTTGAGAGCAGATTACCTTTGTGGAGGGGATTCCCTTACCACAGAAAAGTTTACATACTGCATGTGAAAGTCACTGTACCTAAAACATTCTTCCTACCTCACTAATTTTTCTGAAATTTGAGTTTACATATTTAGCAAATTTTCTGAGTTTCTTTTTCAATTGGAACTAAACATCAGATATTTAACTGCTAAAATATGATGTTCAAAAATAAAAAAAATATTTTTACTGTCATGTAAAAATAAAATGAACTCCTGAAAGATTTTCATCTCTTTAATAATGAGGGAGTTAGTTTAAAGGAAAATTTCAAAATTGTATATACACACGTAACAAGGAATGCTGAATAGAATTTGCTAATAGATACAAAATTGGTTAATCTATAGGACATTAACATTTAATGTTTGTGGTAATCTTTTCTACAAGGCAGTAATCAATTTTACATGTATAAGACAAAATTAATTAATTTGCATTGCTATTTTAAAGAATTATTTGCATTACTACTAGTTTTTTTATGAGCTAATTTCTATGGTATTGAGATGTGAAAGAGCCTCCTCAGTAGAGTTGATCAAAGATACACAACTTTTTAAAATCGAATAATCTCCAGGTTTGCTAAACTCAGTAATGTATTTTGCCCACTTCCAAGTAGTAGACAATTTTTCCCAACATCACTATTTTTTAAAATAATTGTGTTGGTGGAATAAGCAATACAGTTGCAGAAAGAGCCTTATCCTATGTGCTGCAATATTAGGACAGACCACAAGGAGGCTTTTTTTTTTTTTTTTTTTTTTTTGCACTAGATTTCCCACAGGGATGGTAACCAGGACCTATGATTAAGTGGATGGTAACCAGGACCTATGATTAAGGCAGGAAACTTAGGTTTTGGAATAAATTAATCAGACAATAATTTTCTTAGTTCTAGAAGATGTCAGAAGAGGTGAGCAAAAAATTGTCCAGAAATTAAAAGGGAATAGACATTGCTTGTCTCTGACTCCACTCACTATTTTAGATGTGGTATATTGCCACAAAATAGTCTCAGATCTAGAGATGTGTCCCAATTTCTCCAGATAACTATATTTGTAAAAAAAAAATAAGAGAACACAGCATATTTCATGAACTAAGAAAGATCAAGGTTTGCAAAAACGAATGTTTACAAGGGCCAGGCAAATAAGTAGAATGAGTAAAGGAGGCTGGGTATAATACAACACTTAGTAGGAGGACTATGACAAATTGGGGAGCTCATGACCCATCTAAAGAGAAAGACTACTGTTCGCATCCAACACGGTACATGGAAATACAGACCCCCAAATGCCAGATTTTAAGATTTTTCAAGAGAAATCAGAAACCAAATCATTGTATGGATTCTCCTGTTTGTTTTTTCCAGGGTACTGGCCACTTAACCAAATAATAATAATAATGATGATGATGATGATGATGATGATGGGTTTTCCCTCCCCCTCACAAGAAATTTGCCTAAGAGAATTGTCAAGAATCTTTCTCCTATTTGAAGGGGCAAGTTCTGAGAACTAAGAGTGTGATTGTAGAAGTAGTGACAAGAATTGAGCAGCAGGGATAAACAAGTAAACAATAAGAATTTGTACACTAGGTACCTTTGAGCCAATTGATAATCACCAGAAATGGAGGGTTTGAGGGGGAGGATGGATTTCTCATAACAGAAAAAAACATATATCAAAGACCAGTTTTATCTCTTATGGTCATCCTCATCCCTCACCCCCATGTGTCCAGTGCTCAGCATACTGAAGGGAATCAATGAATGGTTTGCTCATTGGGTAGATAACAAGTCAAATTGAAGGATCAATATAATAACTTTTTTTTTGTCTACTGTTTTATAACTGCTGTGCATGTATATGCATGTTGTCTTAATTTCTTAAAATCAGTGGGGAAGGAATGATGTAAATTAAATAACAATAAGATTCCAGAATGGAATTGGGAATATATTATCACCACAGCCCCGTTTACCCCTTTAAAGGTGTCACAGAACTGTAGATGTGTGTTTTAACTAGCCTCAACTCCTGTAAAGACATATAGCAAGGCCATCACCAATGCTGTGGTTCACCAGGAGACACCGAGCTAAACAGCACGAATTAGATTCTTTTGGGGGGGACTTTTAAATACAGATACTGAGCCAATGATTCAAAAGATGCTAAATACTATAACTGAAAGGTAGGGGCAAGATGTTAGAAAGAACAACAAATCAAAACCAAGTACGATATAATTTATTGGGGAACACCGATGCCACAATCAAGCCCAGAGCACGGAGAAAAGCAAAGGCCACACCACTCCAAGAGCGATGAAAGGGAGGGACGGATTTCTAACCTTGTCCATTTTCCAGGTGACGTAACTATGTTTTATTTCTTCAAATATTTTTGAAGTGGCTAGTTTTATCCTTTTGATAAACTCTGTTTATTGATGCTAATTTGAGTATTTTTTACTGCAATGACACAATTCCCTGTCTACAGGTTACAGCTCTGCCTGATATAGGAAACTCCTCCTTGGCAGAATGGAGAGACCTCATTAATGTGACCTGAGAACATGGAGTGGTCTCCATGGTGACTCTTACAGCTGATTCTCAAGTGCTTTTTATTGTTATGACTCTGAAGTTTAAATGAAAGTGGTTCTAAAAAGAAATGAAACAGAAACTCAGGATCAAATTGAGTTTTCCTTGGCATTTCCTATATAATTCTCTCAACATCATATACTTCTATTTAAAATATGATGACTATTTGGTTACTACTAGACATTTACAGGTTGTAATTATCTCAGTTTTTACCATAGAAACATCCTTTAACTATTTAAAAATTAGTCCATTTTGGTATCTACTTACTGGTCATGTATTTTTAAAAGCTTAAAATAACCTGAATAGCTCAATGGAAGCAAATCACCTCAATATATGTGTATTTCTCCTTGATTCCTTGATCAGTGATTAGTTTTTTTTCCCCCTTTGCCCATTGTGCTTCATTTTTCCCAATAGCTTACCAGAATCTCCATCTGGCTTGATTATACAGAGCACACTCTTAATATTTTCTATTTGTCTATTCGTCTGTTTATTCCAACAGTATTTAGTTCATCACTATCTATCTTATAAGTGTTAAATAATAATTGAAATGAATTATAGAAGATGCATGCCTAATCAAAAAACGTAGTTTTTGAAAACAACTTTTTTTCAATATTTTTACTGGCAGGTAGCTTTGTAATTATATCTAACTATGCCAACTATGTGGACAATTATGTTACAGATATTTAAATTTCATTAGTATTAGTTTGCTATGAATTGAACTGTACAGCTTAAATAGACTCCTCAGTTTCTCTACCTTTAGAAACAAGCTTTATAGCACATTAGTTTTTACCATTTGTAAATAAGTGTATAAATATTAAATGATATTGAGCTGGAGAGAATCTATGAAAACCAGCATTTTACAGAAATTATTCTAACGATAGTGCTTAGGATTACAGAGAGAGAGAGATGATAGGACGCAATATAGGAGGTTCTTGCAGTCATGCATGGGTTAGATGATGGAACTCTGAAAAAGATGGAAGGTGGAAGGGATGAAAAGTCAGAGACAAGACTGAGAGACATGAAGATGATGGCATTTTTAACAGGAAAGAGTCAGAATAATTGAGTGTTTCATTCTGGGTACCTGTGAGAGAAATGGGGAAATCAAGAGAGTTGGTTTTGTGGACAAGATTGTCTAAATTGAAGTGATGATGAAACAACTCTGTCTTTCATTATCAGTGGTCTCTTTTATTGCTATTTTTATACTCTGACACCACAAATAATTGTTATCAAATTATGCATAAGAATCCAGTTATTTGGAATTATGCTTACATTGAATAATTCCAGCCTAGAGCAAAGGTCAGCCTGAAATAGCCTTCTGTTGGCTTCCTCAGTCATCCATTCAATAAATATATTACTGAGCACCAACCTTGAGCTTTTTGTCACATTCGAAGAGCAAAAGGACCAAATGGGAGAGGAATTGAGTGAATTAGGGTACAGCGGTGGAAGTGATCAGAGAGGTAAAGGGTGCAGATTGGTAGCATCTTAAAAAACTATATAGACTTAACTTTTACTTAGAATCATCTTCCTAGAAATAACAGCTCAAGTTTTAAGAGATGAGGTTTTTAAGGAGGAGAATAGTTTTATGTGTGTATACAGAAATATATGTATATATAAGCGTTTATATTTGAAAATTTTCCTTAAACATTAAAGTTTGTATATAAAATCGTGCATGTATACATTCACATGCGACACACACGCATATAGAATAGCCCATATTTAGAAGGGCTCGGCACTCAGTTTAATGCTCTACTATTGTTATTTGAAATTCTTCATAATTTTTGAACAAAAGACCCCATATTTTCACTTTGCTTTGGGCCCCACAAATTAGGTAGCTTGTTCTGTGAGAAGACTTTTCATTTTGACAATTTGAAATCCTGGATGAATTTTGAGGTTGCACTTCACTGCAGAAAACAAAGCCATGATAAGCCTTGAGTGAATGATCCTGAAATATCGGTGGTGAGTTCACAAAATCACAAGTTTTAGCTTCTACAAAAGTCTCAGTTCCCCCTCAAATAACACATATGCTAAGATATACATATAGAATTATTCATCATCATCAAATAGGTACCTGACCAAGTGGAATAAGTGGTACCTGACTTGGTAGGATCTAGATTAATACTGCTTTTCTCTATTCAGAATTTGCAATACAGAGCAAAGAAATTTAACTCCCTTGCTTATCAGGAAAACCTCTGAAGTGGAATTACAAGTCTGGAGACTATTCAATCTTTAATGGATGACACTAAAAAATAAAATTAAAAGAGAACTTGGCAGTGTGACAGAAGCTGGTGGCAAATAAGGTTTAAAAAATAAATCTTGAGAGATCATACCCCCAGGAATACAGCTGGTTGCTCTAATCTGCATTCAACAGCTGCCCTTTCTGATCAGACATAGGCTTTCACCTTCTAACCAGCCACAGTGACTGTCACTGACAGTCCTGAATATAAAGGAAGCCAGCCTGAAAAATCAGTTTGCTCATTTTTGTCTAGTTTAAGTACAGAAAAAGAGACTGACCAAATGATCATTTGCCACAACTGCATTTATTAAAATTTAAAAATATGTTGTTTATGCCAATCCAAAAAACCCTGGACTTGTTGGAAAAGGGGAGGAAACTGATATGAGTTAAGACATCTATTACTTGAAGTTACCAAAATTAACATTCAAAATATCAATATAATAATATTTCAAATAGCAGCTCTTAGCCCATCCTTTGAGCATCAGAAGCACCTCTGAAACTTTTAAGCACTCAGTATCCAGACTTTTAAAATTATAGACCCCTAGATATACTATTTTAATTGGTTTGCATATATCTCAGGCATTTATATTTTTAAAAACTCCTGCCTGATTTAAATGTACAGTCTAGGCTGAGAATTATCATTTTTCTCTTTTCTACATAAAGATATTAAAAATATCTATTTACTTATTTTCTACCAAATACCTCTGGATTGGTTTTCTAAATAGTTGGAGGGGTGGCCTGGGATGGTCTGACTTGAACTTCAGAATTAATGGCACACTTCTAATTCACTTTTGGTGAGTCCTGGGAGTACCTGTGAACGATAGGAAGTCACTTGCAGAACAGCTGCAGAAAGCAATATGTGTTGAGCTGATTCACACAGTTTTAAAGACGTCTAATGCCCATAGCATGCTCCAGGGTGAAAAGCAGCACAATTTTGTATAATAATGGTGAATGGACTTCCATGTAGTGCTGGGAAGGACCCTAACTAATGTGATAAAAGTTCAGCTACTTGGACACCCTGGGAAATAAAATATCCATGGGTGGCTGTTTTCTGGATAGCTGTATGATTCTAAGCTTCAAAACCAACTTTATTTGAAATGTAAATAGTGCTAAATTGTGTCATGGACTTCCTGTTTTCCTAAGAAGTTTATTGAGTATAATTTAATCTTTTCTTGATAATGCAGATTCTAAATCATCAACTATTATAATCAGTCAAGAAATTGTACTGAAAGCTGGAAATGGGAAGCAGCATTATCCAAAGTCAATATAACCTGGCTTCCTAACTTGAAGGCCCAAAGAATCATTCTTATCATGGCTGTTAAATGATACACTGAGGTATATTAAAATTTTTAAGAGTTTATTTGAGCAGAAATAAATTTGAATCAGGCAGCATCCATTCTCCTAGTAACGGCACGAAATGAAAGTGAGCGAGATTAAGGAAATTATATGAGGCAAAATAAGTGGGTTGGTTATTGCAAGGTCACTTTCCTTCAGGGGTCTCCCAGGCAGATCACCTAACTCCCGCAGGTCAGGTGGTTCCTAATTGATTGGTTTAAGATTCTTTTTCTGGGAGAACTGAAACTTAATTAAGTCTTGGTTTGGGGCCTGCTGTCCTGTTTTAAACATGGTCCAGAGCCATGATCACATAAGATTAAACTCTTGAGATATTGGGGGAGGGATGGTGCAAGAATGCTAAATTCGTAACTACTATTCTCCCATATTTTTCAATATCGCCGGAAATACTGGCATTGAAACAACTGATACGTTGTTTCCTAAATTTCAAGCTCCAAGGGAAGACGAATTAGAATTAGAAACTAATTTATAGATTTATCTTGAGAAATCTGTCTCTGACACTCAAGATTAGTACTTAAAATTAAAGTTTTCTCTGTTTATAGGGAGTGTACAGTAGTGGTTAAGACTAGGGACTCTGGAACCAAGTTGCCTGGATTTTCATCCTAGTTCATTTATATGTGAACTCAGTGCCTCAGGTTCTCACCTGTCAACAGAAAAGTAAAGGGAGGCAAGGTATATAATAGTATCTACTTTATAGTACTTTGCTGTGAGGAGCAAATGGTATTAGGAAAATAAAAGTGTTGGGCATGTGATAAGTGCTGTAAAAAAATAAATACTGTACAGCAGGGTAATATGGAAGTAAGTCATATCAAAGAATAATTTTCAAAGGTTAAAATCATGCCTCTAATATAGATATAAAGTGATCATGTGTCAAAGATTCTATTTAACTTAACTTTTTTCCACCTTTTTAAAAACTTATTCATAATGAGAGAACCAGAAAAAAGTCACCACTGGTTCGAAGGAAAAGTTAAAGAACAGAGGTATCTATAGATCAGAAATATTGAAATGAATTTGCAGAGGGACTTAATACTTGCTTTTGGGGTTACAGGCTACCAATTGTCCTTACACCAGAAAAGATTTATTTGCATGTCTACAGAAAAGAATTTTATGCATTGCTATTTACTCTTTCAAAGGTAGTAAATAAAACCCAAGCAACTCTCAACCAAGTTTCACAGAAATTGGAAACTTCATATATTGCTGGTAAGACATATAAAATAAAAATTTTAAATAGGGCAGCCACTTTGCAAAACAGTTGGACAATTTCGCAAAAAGTAAAAAGTAGAGTTATCATATGACCCAGCAATTCCATGGCCAGGAATAAACCTAAGAGAATGAATATATATATAAAACTTGTACACAAAAATTCATAGCAACATTATTTATAATAGTCAAAAAGGAGAAACAATCCAAATGTTCATTAACTAATGAATGAACAAGCAAAATGTGGCATATTATATGATGAAATATTATTTGGCAACAAAAACAAATGAAATACTGCTGTATGCTACAATATGAATTAACCCTGAAAACTTTATGCTAAATGAAAGAAGCCAGGCTGCCATATTGTCTGGCTCCATTTATCTGAAATTTCCAGAATACCAATCCCTGGAGACAGAAAGTAGATTAAGTGTTCACCAGAGTGGGGGTGGGGTTGGGGGATGGAATGGAGAGTGATTGCTAATAGTTTCTTTTGGGAGTAATAAAAATGTTTTGGAATTAGATAGTGGTATTGGTTGCACACTTTAGTGAATATACTTATGAACACTGAATTGTACACTTTAACAGGATGAATTTTATGGTATGTAAAGTATACCTCAATAATAAAGATTCTTTAAAAAGATAGCGTGAAGCTAAGGGAGTCAGTGCCCCTGCTTTCTAGATGTGCAGAAACATGAGAGACCCATGGAGAGTTGTTTCCCAATATTTATATTCAAGTATTCAATACATAGTACTCTTTATAGTTTTCCTTATATATTTTTGAACATATATATATTTATGAATATATACACATATATATTCCTTATATGTGCTTCATTAAATATTCTGGTGTTTGTGCCTAGGTATTTAAAAATTATTTATTATAAACATATATTATATATTATAAATTATATCATTGAACTAATTTTTGCCTTATAAATGAAGACTAAAGATTTTTTAAGACTAATTTTTAGAGCAGTTTTATGTTCATAGAAAAATTCAGTGGAAATAGAGATTTCCCATGGACCCTCCTATCCTTACAGATGCATAGCCTCCCCCATTATCAACATCCCCCAAGTGGTAAAACTGAACTTTTGTTACAGTTGATGAATCTACACTGACACATTCTAATCATCCAAAGTCTATAGTTTATATTAGGGTTCACTCTTGTTATTGTGCATTGTATGGGTTTGGACAAAATATGATGACTTGTGTCCATCATGATAGTATTACAGATAGTAATTTCACTATCCTAGCCTGTTTATTGTCTTTTTTCATCTACCATAACATACCTTTGGAGTGTCAAGGTAATCTTTTTTTTCCAGACCCTTCAGGGCACAACCGCTGCACTACAGTGAGACCACAGAACCTGTCATTGTTATCTTGTAATCCAGCATATCATCTTTGTGTGCTATAAATTAACTGCCCTACACTCACCAATGTAAAAGAAATTATGTGATTTTTTTTTTTTTTACTTTTTGTCCAATCTCAGTGATTTCCCCTCTTTGCTTTCTTCTACCTCCCTAAACTATCACCGATGGATTTCATGTAACTACTTTAAATCTTTTCCTTTGATTCAGATATATAAAATAAGTGGTAAAACTGCCCTTTCCTAGAGCATTTTCTTAATCTATTGAGATTTTGCTTCCCAGCAATTATCATTGGTTTGGCTTCGATAAACTAATAAATATTCTCTACGGGTTTGAATATTTCTTTCATTGACATATGGTAACAATATATTTAGTTTCTTTAGAACTTGCCAACTGTCTTCAAAAAATGTGCCATTTTGTATTACCACCAGCAATGACTAAGGTTTCCTATTGCTTGATAGCATTTGGTGTTATCAGTGTCCTGGATTTTGGCCATTCTAGTAGGTAGGTAGTGTTATCTTATTGTTTTTATTTGTATTTTCCTGGTGACTTATGATGTGGAGTATCTTTTCATGTGCTTATTTGCCATCTGTAGATCTTCTCTGGTAAAGACTACTATAGTTTTTAATGTTAATTTTATATCCTGTTACTTTTTTTAATTCTCAGCTTTAAGTGGTTTTTCCCATTTACTTCCATTTATTATTTTGGTTTCTTTTTTTTCATAAGATGCTGTATTTGGTGTGTCTACAGGGTGGGACAGAAATAGGTTTACAGTTATGAGTATACAAGTTTATTCTTGTATTATTATTTATTAATTATTGTATTATTTTCCATATGAACAACTGTAAACCTACTTTGGCCCCACCCTGTATTTAAACTGAAGAATGGAAGATTTTAGAGTCTTGTCTTTTGGGAGTCCAATTTCTAAAAAAAGGCTTTTTCAGTCTCTTGCCTGAGGGTATATATGAGGGTATATATAATCCTAGTTGCCAGCATTCTTTGAGCTAGGTTGGAGGCACCTGGGAGTATGAACATTTAGTATATAGTCTTTCATTGTACATAAACCTCTGCTTAATCACTCTTTTTTCAATATAGGACCCGAGCCTAATAAGATCTGGTTTTCCTTGAGCAGAAATCCTGTTTTACCATCCCCACATAATAACCCTCTAGTTAGGAGCAGATCTCAGTTTTATAGGACCTGAAATTTATACAAGTTAGGGGCTTTAAGAGAAAGAATAAAAAGTATCTTTGTTTGCAAATTAAAATGACCATTCAAACACAGTTCTTGGGTGCTCTCCCAGGGCTTTGGAAGGGGCCCCAGCAAAATGCTAGTGTTACTGAACAAAAGTGAGGTTCGGCAGCTTGCAAACTGTGGAGGCAGACGTTTGGTGAAAAAAGAAAGGAGTCATTCATTCAAAAGCTACATAATTTTGGAAAAGTGGCAGGCTTCTGCATGAAAGTCCATCTCCTTTAAAATCCCCAGAGAAAAATAATCCTGCCATCCTTTGCCAGGCCAGCCCAGCCCTAGGCTGCACTCAGCGTTCCTTTCCCATTTAAAAATACCATCCTTTGGTAAATGCAGGTGGCTTAGCTGGTTCCCAAAGTCCAGTTTCAGGCGTCTTTTGGAATCTATGTGAGCCAGCATCCTGTTCACTGTGTGCTGCCTTTTCTTTCAAACGATGTCCACCAGCCCGCTGCCTGTGCCCCAACACTCTGGCCGTTGGCTTGCCAGTGCGTTATGTGTGCCCAGCTGAGCAGGACCACCTAGCGCAGCACCAGTCGCCTACACCGCGGCCACTTCCCACACTGGGAGGGGTGTGGGAAGTCTGCCAGGCCACATGGTCTCCAGGACCCGCTGTCCCGGAAACACTTGGGCTCCCAACTGGGCAAGTGGGGAGGCGGGGGTGGACTAGAAGCACAAGTGTCTGTGTGCCCTCCATTTAAAAGTCCGGCCCAAAATTCTATGCACTGCAGAGTGTCCAGCTAGCTAGCCAATCCCCACTAGCATCCGCCACATTTGTCAGCCTGTGCAGCGCCTCTGCTCCTCCTCCCAGCACCATGTTAACCTCCACAGCGCACGTGTGTTGTGACCTTTCCAGCCCTTGCATACTCTGTGCAAGCTTCCTTCTGCTGTGTTGCACTGCATTTCTCGGTTGCCAGGGCAACATATTCTGGCACTAAGCTGGTTTGTTTACCCTTAAAGGCGGGGTATTGGGGAGAGAATATGGGGATCTATTGCATGGTTTTGGTCCTGAGTCCCAGCATTTCTCCATCCCTGCTCGGGGGTCCCTCCCCTCTGCCCAGTGATCTTGCAAGGTCACCCCTGTAACATTAGGCCCGAAACTAAAGATTACTTAATTTCATAGTAAACCTAAATTAACCTCCAATCTTCTCCAAGATGGGAACAGCAAATTGCGTAGTAGTATAGAATTAGGGAGGGATTTGGTAGTCTAAATCATAAACATAATTTCACTCAAAAAGACTTTGACCCCAACGTCTGGAGGCGCCAGGTACTATCAGTTTCTAAGCTTTTTAGGGGGATTTTGTGGTGATAAGCTTGCCTTTTGGCTTTCCTCATTCTTGTTTTCAGCTTTTTGGGGTTTGTCAAATCAGTTTTCAGCGTTCAAAATGTTGATGCTGTTGTCTCCTTACCATTCTTGCTGTTCTCTTGAGTTTATGCCATTAAAAAAATGCCTTTTTTGTTATTTTGCTGAGTTTCAGGAAGGAGCAGAAGTTAAGGTTTGTGTTCAATCTCCATCCCTAACCTAAGATCCCAATGTGCTAAACCACATTCCAAATTTGACCCTCAGCCCCACGAATGGTTGGGACACTTCACATTTCTAGCAGCACAGCAAAAAAATATCCTCTTATCCTTGCCAACATTCCACATTCTCAAAATTTCCTGATCTGGTTAAACTATCTCATTATTCAAATTTGTATTTCCCTAATTACTACTGAGGTTCAGTGTAATTTTATGTTTATTGGTCCTTTGTGTTTCCTCTTCTATGAATAACCTCTTCATATAATTTACCCATTTTTCTAATAAATAGTGAAGGGGATTAGAACACACTACCTAAATATCCCATTTTGGCATATCGATTGAGCTGAAAGCAACTGAGAAAAAGTAAATATAGGAAGGGCTCTCTGACCTCCCTCTTTCTACCTAAAGCAAAGCATAAAATTTCCCATGAGAAAGGTGCCCCCTTGGAACAGGAAGAGAACATTCTTATCACTGGAGACAGGAGTTGAAATCAAGATTAACCTGCATAAACAAACTTTATTAAAATAAGCCTTGTGTTTAATTATTTCCCGTATATTTCCTAGTCACTTTCCCACAATGTATCAACCCTAGCCAAAGCCCTTTTTTCCGTCATGTCACTCTTCACAATTTATCATTTTTTGTTAAAATGGTGTATAAGCTCTCAAGCCTATCTGCTTCTTTGGGCTTTCATTTCTTATATATGAAGACCTACATGTACAAGTAAAAATATTAACATCAAAAAAAATTTGTAGCCCTGACTGGTGTGGCTCAGTTGTTTGGGAATCATTCCACAAAGCAAAAGGTTGCTGGTTCAGTTCCCTGTCAGGGCACTTACCTAGGTTGCAGGTTGGTCCTGGGTGGGGCACACACTAGAGGCAACTGATCAGTGTTTCTCTCTCACATCGATGTTTCTCTCTCCCTCTTTCTCCTTATTTTCTACTCTTTCTCTCCCCCCTCTTCCCTTCTCTCTAAAAAATAAATTTAAAAAATTGTACGTTTTGCTCCTATTAATGTCTTATGTAAGTTTGTGAGGCTCAGCCACAGAACCTAAGAGCATAAAGAAAATATCCTTCCTCCCCTACGGCAGTTTTTTTCTTATTGAATAGTCCACATTTATCCACTGATTTGAAATTCATATTTATTAACTACTGACGGCTCATTTGTATATTTTTTGGTTTCTGGATTCTCTATGTTTTCCCATGGATTTTACAGCTTATTTATTACCAGTTTTTCCAAACTGCACTTCATATAGTAAATATCCTTGTAAAAAATCAAATGGGAATTTGTTAGCATCATAGAAAATACCCATTAGAGACTGAAATAAAATGTCCACTTTAATATTTGTCACACAAATGTTTACTTACATTTATCTGAAAATTATGAGAGCTTGTGCATTTCAAATTCATATTACTATCCATATAAGAACAACTACACACAATCATTTATTTACCTATACCAGGATAACATACAAGGTTTTTGTTTGTTTACGATCTCTCAGGTAAAAGGAAACACTAAATAAGGAAAATAAATTTCCAAAGATTGTTATTAACAATAAAAATAATAAAAATTATTTCTAAATGTCTTACATTTTGACAACTTTGAATTATACTTACATGCTATCATTTCCAAAAAGAAAACATAAATTACAACAAGGGTCACTGTCAGGGTGATATTTTTTTTTAAAGCTTTTTTTAAAATATGCTATTATTATGCTTTAACATCATTTGATTCATTCTTGGCACATGTGGCATCTCGGAAAGTAAAAATACATTTTGCCAATTTGTATTTTATGTTATTGTGCAGGTAGAAGAGAAAGAGCACAATTTGGGAGGCAGACAGACCTGTGTTCAATTACCAGCTTTGTACAAAGTTGTTTTGTGTGACGCTGGTCAATTACATTTTGGCACTGCGGCCAGGATTAAATTAAACAATGCACATTTAAAAATTCATAGCATGGGCACTAAATGAACACTAGCTGCTTTCTCCAATTTATTCATATTGAAGCAATAGTAAAATATCACAGTCTTATGTTTTGGTACAGTTTAAAAACTAAAAAAAATTAAAAATAAAATCAATGTTTTGAAAAATCACACTTTTAAGAAATAAAGAAAGCCTTCATTAGGTTTAAAATTCCTCAATAAAAATTAGTGCCTACTATACCCTGATTTTTTAAAAAAAGGTATGATAAAATGGTCAATGGTTAAGGACTTTTGGTTTTCTTTTGTGCTACTAATATAAAAATAATGGCTATATTTAAGGCTCATTAAGTGATTGTTTGTAGTTGCCCTGAACCAAATTTATATTCTTGATGTTGCACTATCAACTGAAACAGACCTACTAACTTGAATGACTATCATAGAGAAATGCCCAGGATATTCTACATTTGAACCATCATGGCCTCCTTAACTGATTTTAAGTAAAGGTTCATTTGGTGCATGTGGCAGTACGGCTTATCTGTCATTAAGGATGATTCTTACATACACAATCACAAACTTATCTTTCTCATGCTAAATACTTTGTGTTTGAAGATTTAAGTTTCCTGAAAATTAAATTTAAAATGTTAAAGGGACTAGCCTACTC
This sequence comes from Mormoops blainvillei, assembly GCA_004026545.1. Classification (NCBI taxonomy): domain Eukaryota; kingdom Metazoa; phylum Chordata; class Mammalia; order Chiroptera; family Mormoopidae; genus Mormoops; species Mormoops blainvillei. Next base: position 246,627 of record PVJD01000196.1, on the reverse strand, counting down.
TAGACAGCTAAGCTGCCATCCCTATATTGGTTCTTTTTGTTCCCTACCTTGACTACCTAACAAATCATCCTTCCAAATCTGACTCAAAAGACCCTCCTACAGGAACCTTTCCCTAACCAAATTTCACATCCAACCATTTATGTCCCTGACAATCATATGTAACTTGTATTAATTTCAATCTGCATATAATATTATTTATATTTTGTTTGCCTTCTATTTCCAGCTAGGAAGTAGCCTCTTTGACTTTTTAAGCTTCCACAGTGTTTTGCACAATGCTGTGCATGTATGTATGTGACTGTGTGTATGCAAGTTGGTGTGTGCATGTGTGTGTTGAGTGAATAAAAGATTAAAGAATCTGGGGTGGGTGTAGGGTAGGAAAAGTTACATAGTTTTTCAGAAATCAATTGCTGAACATTCCTAGAACTAAAAATCTGATTTTCAAAACTTTCACTTTGGCCTTGGACATGCCAATAATAAAAAGGCAGTGAAAAAACTTTTTAAAAAAACTTTATGAAATATTCCAAAGGTTTTTTAAAATAAATTATTAGGAGCACCAAACCGAAACATTTTACTAAATAGTGGTAAAATATTTCCTATAATTTTACAAATGTAGACTTCATTTCATTCAAGACAAAGAATACTGAACAGGAATAGGTGTTGTGAATCAGGATTAAAAAGGCAATTCACTCTAAGTCAATAGCTAATGCACATTTTGCAATTAATTTGATAAGCCTTCTGTGGTCCATAAGTATGTTATGTTAAGTGAAACAATGATTTCGATCAGGATGTTGTAGATCTCTATAGTTGTTTTGATACTATAAAATACAACACATACTGAAGCTGCTGTTACACAAAAAAAATTTTGTTTATAATAGCTGTTAATATTAAAATAGGATATAATAAAAATTACTCTCAATGTGTATATTTTTCAGGTTTGCCTGACAGTGTCCTTTTCAGAAATCTGACAATTTGCTGTTAGATTACAGACATTTGAATTTCACTTTTATGATAGAAAATAATACACATACATAACAAACAACAATATAAACAGCTTTTTACTGAAGCACTCTGCAATTTACATTTAAAGCTTTGCAATAAAATAAAATTCATTGTACTTTTGTAAGTAAAATTACACAACATATAATGTAGGTAATAATTACATTAAGAATAAATAAAATGAAGCACAAAAATTCTGTATCATAACAATGGTTGTTTTAGCTGTCATTCTAAATCTAAGCTTATCTGTTTGTATGAAGTTCTAATGTATTTTAAACCCAAGAAACTTGACCTTTAAATAATATAATAAAAACATCAAGTTTGGAGAATAAACATAATACTCTTTAAGCCTTTTTTTCCTAGATTATCTAGGAAACAAAATGGGACAAATGGGAGACAAGAACGTTCTCTTGCTATGAAATGCGTTCTTGCTTCTCCATATACTTTTATGTCACTTTTAGAGCAAATATTATAAGATGACAGCTTTGGCAAACTATAATCTTACTTAAGAGGTTTATTATTTGGAAGAAAGAAAAAAATTAAACTAAAAACTTTCTCTTTTTTTGGTTTATTCATTCTCAATCTTTTTTCTTTAATATACAACAGTAGTATAATAGCACTTTTTGAAACACTCGCCATTAATCATTTTAACCAGAACAAATTGAATTGGATTAATTTATAGAATTAATCTAAATAGGTTATCTGTATAAGTACTAGGGTGAGGTCCTAGAATTTGTTACACGTAGGACTAAACTAGCAAGAGATCGCATGGCAAAAGTAGAAACTTTGTGACATATCCCGGCTTTTGCAATATAGTTAGAAGCCAATCGAAAAAGCCTTTCAGCGCCAAAGGTATTAAAGTGCCCAGGAAGCACCTTCTCTACCAGACCTCTGTCCACTAGTTCTATTAGACGTTCACAGGTTCCAACATAGTCACTTATCCTGCTGTATGGGAGCCAGTCAATCAGTGATCCATCATACACAACGTCTCCACTGAAGAGAATCTTTCGGTCTTTGTCATGTAAGCAAATACTGCCCCTGGAGTGACCGGGCATGTGCATAACAGTGAGCTGTCTGTCACCAAGGTTGATTACATCCCCTACAAATGGAAACAGAGTTTACAGATAAACATGTTGCATATATGACTTCGATTACTTAATGAAAAGTAGAACATTAAGCGGTTTCAAAGAGGCTGGGATGACACTTATTTTACTTTTATTTTTAAAATACTGAATTCATTTATTATTTTTTTAGTGAAAATATATTTCTTAATGATAATTTAAAAATAAGTTGCCTGTATTTTATTTCTGTTACTTGCTAGACCAGTGTTTGCCAAAGTAATGTGGAACACTATCTCTGAAGATTGTTATGATACAAAAAAGAGAAGAAGGTTCTATGGTCAAATAATTTTGGAAACTCTTCAAGGAAAAGTATGCAGCTTTCTTTCTGCAAAGCTTCTTAGAGATTTTAATATACTAGTATACAATGAGGTCTGTCTGGAAAAAGTCCAGCCATTATTAACATAATGAGAATGATTTGCACGACATCGATGTAACCTGGCAGCCACCGAGAGTGGACTGGAATGCGCATGCTTGAACAACGATGACTTCACTGTACTAGTCAGTGGGGGCAGTAGACGCCTTTGAGTGAACCGGTGCACTATGTGGCCATTGCATTCAAAATGATTGAGTGAGTAGATCAACAAAACTGCATCAAATTTTGTGTTAAGCTTGAACATTTCTCCGCAGAAACTATTCAGATAATTCAGAAGGCCGTAGCTATGGGCAACTGGTGACTGGCAGCTTCATCACAACACACCTGCTCATGCATCACATCTCATGTAGAGTTTTTTGATGACACATCAAATCACCCTGGTGACTCAGCCCCATTGCAGCCCAGAATTGGCACCCGGCGACTTCTGGCTTTTCCCAAAACTAAAATCACCTTTGAAAGGGAAGAGATTTCAGACCATTGATGAAATGCCGGAAAATACGATGGGACAGCTGATGGTGATTCCAACAAAGGATTTTGCAGAGTGTTTTGAATAGTGGAAGAGACACTGGGAGAAGTGTTTGAGATCCCAAGGTGCCTACTTTGAAAGGTACTAAGACATCATTGTCCTATGTACAATGTTTCTTATATCTTCTATCTTCAATAAATGTCTCTATTTTTCATACATGGCTGGATAGTTCCTGGGCGGACCCCATATATGAGGGAGATATGGTTGTACACTTTCTCAAACTTATTTGACCACAAAACTTTTATTTTTCAGAACATCCATGGTACCAGGATCCTGGTGACACAAGTGAACAGCATTATATTTTTGCCCCTTGTTTTGTCACCCTGTGGGAACTAAGGCTTGAGGAATTGGTACAAATGATAGTACTCTGGTAACTGCTATTGCTGTAGGTAATAAACTGTCCTTAGTGTCTAACCCAGGAACCTCATGTCATCTGTCAGAATCCATTAAACTCTGGCAGACTAACTTAGTAACTTGCAAGTAGGGTAATATTTCATACTCTTCTCAGTTATTTGACAGTGGAGGAAACTGAGCAATACAAGTGCAAAATTGCTATTTTGCTGGGTTTAAATAAGTACTAACCTATGTAAATCATAATTTAAAAATTTCATACTGTTATCTCTAATGCAAATACACAGAAAAAAATCAAAGAAATACAGATACAAAGTTAATAATGAATTAAAGTATAACAATCAGGATTTGTTAATCTAAAGAAGGAAGAGAGGAATAATCAAGAAATGAGCCCTGGCTTTGGCCTGTGAACCAAAGAGTCGCCAGTACAATATCCAGTCAGGGCACATGTCTGAATTGCCGGCCAGGTCCCCAGGAGGGGGTGCATGAGATGCAACCACACACCGATGTTTCTCTCCCTGTCTTTTGTCCTCCCTTCCCCACCCCTCTAAAAATAAATAAATAAAATCTTTAAAACAAAAAAAGAAATGAGACATAGTAAACAGCAAATGGCAGATCTAAATACAACTATATTAATAATTACATTAAATATCAGTGGGATTAAGCACTCTAATCAAAGGCAGAGATTGTCAGGCTAGATTTTAAAAAGCAAGATATATATATCTTAGTCAGTCTATATAAAAGGAACTATAAGATGAAAGACAAAAATAGGTTTAAAAAGTTATATATAACATATAAATATTAATTTAAGGAAACTAGAATGTCTGTATTAATATCAGATAAAATAACAGATTTCATCAGGGAAAAGAGGTACATTATATGAAGATATATATTAGGTCAATACACTAAAAAATAAAAAATTATAAATGTACCAAAAAGAGACCAAAAGATGTTTTATATGAATGATGAAAAAGGTAACACCGTCAAGAGAAATTAAAGAAGACCTACACAAAAAGAGAGATATTCTATGTCCACTGATTTAAAGACTTAAAATTGTTAAGATGGTAATTAAATTCAATTTTTTTCTATAGCTGCAATGTCCAATAGAACTGAGATAATCAAAATATTCTATATCAACACCGTTTAATATGGTAGCCACTAGCTATATGTAGCAAATGGCACTTGAAATAAAGCTAGTATAGCTAAGGAACTAAAATTTTAGTTTTAATCCATCTTAATTAATTTAAATTTGTATTTTGATAGTCACATGTGACTAGTGGCTCCTGTAATGGTCAGTTTAGATCTATAGACACAACAGCATTTCAATCAAAATCTTGATAGGCTTTTTTTTTTTTTAGAAATTTAAAATCTGATGCTAGAATTTATTTAGAAATGCAAATAACCTGGAATAGCCAAAACAATTTTGAAAAAGTAGTGCAAAGCTGAAAGACTTACACTACCTAATTTAAAAAATAATAATAAAGTTACAATGATTAAGACAGTGTGGTGCTGGCTATAAGATATACACAATTAATGGATGAGAATAAAATCCAAAAAAAGGGACACTTAGATATATGGTCAATGGATTTTTGACAAAGGTGTCAACCAAGATAATTCAGTGGGTAAAAGGATAGTCTTTTCAACAAAGCGGACTGGGGCACTTTGGATATCCACATGCAAACAAAGAAGTACAATGAAAGATCTCAACCCTTACTATACAATAGTAATAAAAATTTATTCAAAATGGATCATAAACCTAAACGTGAGAGCTTCTAGAAAAAAAAATCTTTGTGATCTTGGGCTAGACACAGAGCTCCTATGTAAGACACACAAAAACCCATAAAACATAAGTATAAATGACTAACTGATCTTCATCCAAGTTATAAAGTTTTTTGCTTTGTAATGTGGATAAAATTGGTCTTTATCCAACTTATAAAGTCATAAAACGAATGAAAAGATAAGCCACACACTAAGAGAAAATACTTACAAATTCCATATTTGATAAAGAACTTGAATTCACTATATATAAAGAATTCTTACACTTGTAATAAGAAAACAAAATCTTGATTTTTAAAAAGGAGAAAAGATTTTAATAGATCCTTTTAACAAAGAATATATTTGACTAACAATTAAGTTCCTGAAAAGGTGCTCAACATCATTAGTCATTAGGGAAAGGCAAATTAAACCACAATGGAATACCAATACACACTTACTAGAATGGCTAAAATCAAAATGACTGATAAAATCAAGTGCCGACAAAGATGTGGAGAAACTGGAACCCTTATACAATGCAGTTTGGAATGTAAAATGGTATAGCTACTTTGGAAAAACAGTTTGGCACTATCTTAAAATTGACATATACTTACTATAACACCCAGGAATTCTATTCCTAGGTATCTACCAAGAAAAATGAGAACATGTATCCACACAAAGTCTTATCTGCAAATATTCTTGGCAGCATTATCTATTAACAGCCCCAGACTAGAAAATTTCATATTTCCACCTATGGTAAATAGATATGTTATGTCCACAAATGGATTATTTCTAGACAATGGAAAAGAATGAATTTTTTAAAAAAATTGATTGATTTAAAGAGAAAAAAACATCAATTTGTTGTTCCCCTCATTTATGCATTCATTAGTTGATTGTTCTATGTGCCCTGACCAAGGACAGAATCCACAACCTTGGCGTAGAGATGATGCTCTAACCAACTGAGCTACCTGGCCAAGGCAAGGAATGAATTATCAACAGACACAACAACATGGCTGAATCTCCAAAACATCAGGCCAAATAAAAGCAGACAGACACAAAAGACCATACTTGCATTTGTAGAAAATTTTCAGATAAACAAGCTGTAGTGACTCAAGACAGATCAGTGGGGCTAGGGGCGACAGCAGGGATTGTTCTGTCTTGTCTCAAATCCCAGCAATTACATTGAAATGGGATCTGACAATCCCAAACTTCCCAGCATTCCAGTCATAAGGGGCCAGATTTCTTCCCATGATGACTGTTCCTAATTTAAGATGCCTCTGGGGAATCACGAACCACTGCCACTTACAGTATGATTGGCAGATAAAATAAAGAAATTATAGCTAAGTTGACTTAATAATAGAGCTTTTCAAGGCCAATTGTTTAATAACTGTATAGAAAGAAGGGGAGTGAGGAAAGTTTGATCCTAAAAAATGCTCTGGAGAATTACCGATGTAGAATCTCACTCATCTTCAGTTATGTTCAGGTGATATTCATAATATCTAGCAACAGAAAAGACATAAGTGCCCACCTAACAAAACAGGTACCAACTGTAGGCAATTGATAAGGCCAAAGTGGCTGAGTACCATTAGATCTGCCATTATTCTGTGCCTTTATAAATGCCTTCCATGTGCTTATAATGTTCACATAATTTCACCAAAAGCTTTCTTACATGAACCAAAACTGCCCATGAAATATATCCATACACACAGACACACACACACACTATCCTTCCAAGCCCTCACCCCAACCCTCTTGTTATCAGACTTCAGCCATTCTAGGGTTTTCTTGGCTTCTCAAATATCCTTTCTTATCTTGGCATCCCCAACTGTTTACTTCTATTTCATTTTAACCGAAGAAGTATATGTAAGTATATGTATGTATTTCAAAGAAAAAATTCCAGAAGGTCTTAAATGTAAGAAAAAGTTTTGACCCATTCTGGCTCTATATCCAAGAGGCAACCACTTTTCACAGTTGTTTTCCTGGTAGTTGCCTCTACTAAATGTAGTTATCTTTAAATAATGTTTATACTCTATTTCTTGATTTACCAATTATATCAACTGTACTGATTTCATTCATTTATTGCTATTTCTTGGTTTTTAATTTTTTTAAATTATGTTGACTACCACTAAGAAATAAAAGGATTTTTAGCTCTCTTTACTCTTCACCTAGCACCACCCTACATGTATACATTTCTCATCCTCTCATCCTCCAAAAGAGTAATGATTCAACTGTTCCAATTGGAGCCCTAATGTTCCAATTGGAGCCCTTTATGCCTGGGGTACTATAATTGTCAGACTATTGTACTGGTCATCATTCTGATTTTTCCTTTCAACTTTCTCTTGTTTTAGATCTCCTGCATTCTATCTTTTCCACTTGGTTTACTCCCTTGTTTTAAAGGGAATAAATAGGATAAAAGTATATCTGAGTACATTCTTGAGTAATAGCACATAGGAAATAACTTTCTGTTACTTTGTTAGTGGAATGGATGTAGAAATCTTACTTGGAAATCAAATTCATTCAAGTAAGGCACAAGACTCCTTTTCTAGCTCCGAAATCATTATGATCACTATAGATAACATTTTTTAGTTTCTGGAAGCTTGATTCACAGTATTCTGAAATTTTACAATAATGTGCTTTGGGTTGGATGTGTTTTTATCTATTTTCCTGAGAACTCTGTGGGTTCATTCAACCTGGAAATTTATATCCCTTAGCTGTGGGGTATTTTCTTGAATAATCTCTACTGTGCTTTCTTTTCCTCCACTTTATTCTATCTGTGTTCCTATTATTCCAATGTTGAATTTTCTAAACTGGTCCTATACTGGTCCTCCCCTAGTTTTCATTTTGCCTTTCTGCTCTTTTTCTAAGTTTTCAACATTATCTTCTGGATCTCCTACTAAGTTTTTCAGAGGTTTAAAATTCCAAGAGCCCTGTGTGCATGTGTGTGTGTACTGTTCTATCTGTTGCTTATTTTGAAAGCATCCATTGTCTCTTGGGTATCTTGAATGCAAATATCTTCTATAGTCCCCTAATGATATTGTTAGTCCTACCCTCAGAAGTTGCTTTGTGCTGCTTTAGTATTTGCTTTCTTGATAGATTTTCCCAGATTTTTCATTATGCTTGGCTGCCTGTTTAATAAGAGTAGGGGATGAAAAGGCTGCCTGAAACACATACATGGAGCCTAGTGACCTATAGGTTCCACTGCAGAGAGACTGGCATCTTAGTCAGTCTTTCCTCTCTCTGGGTAATCGTCTCGGATAAGATTCTTTCAATTTCTTACGGGGGTCAAGGGCTGGGAGTAAAAATCTGGCTCATTGTCTGGGAACTAGTAGGGAATACACACACATTCCTCCTCTTTTTCATTCTGAACCTCTGCACTCAATAGAACTTGGCATCCCTCATCCCTCAATTAAGGAACCCCTCTCTTTTACTTTCCTCAGAGAACAAACTAACTGGATGGGCATTCAATTAGGAAGAAGGATTCTAGAATTTCAACAGCTTCTTTAATGGCTTTCAACCAATTCTACTTATTTTAGTAGTGTTCTCCCGTTTGCCCCACTAAGGTACCAGCCATTCCTAATTCCTTTCAAGGCTCCTACAGTGCAAACTGGATTGGCTCTTGATTTCCCATTGCTGGAACAGGATAAAACTGCTTATTCAGCCATCACATTTAGTTATCTCCAGCATCTGAAACAGTTCCTCAGTCAACGTGGATTTATACTTAAAACGAGAAAATGACTGTCCTCTTATAGGAGTCAAATTAGATGTGTTTAGTCAATCTGCTGTCTTTCAGGAGTCTTCTTTCTTTTTTTATAGTCCACAAATGATTCAAGTCCATCTGAAACAACTGCACTAATACAAAAGTAGGTTTACAGCTTGTAGTACACAAAACAGAGTTTATTCTTATATTATTATTTACTGTATTATTTTCCATACTAACAACTGTAAACCTACTTTTGGCCAACCCTGTACATTAGTGACTGTGGGCAAATTGTTTAAATATGCATAATAGGAACCAAAATGCCTGCACTTCCTATCACTTGAATATTGTGAAAAAAAGGCAGAATGTGTGTTCATTGAAGAAGAATGTGCTATATCAACCTAAAGTTTATTGATATCTTCTTACAGGAAGACACTGTTTCATTAGTAGTAGGGTGAGTTGTTTTTCCATCAAAGATGATGCCCTGCATGATGATCTCTCCTTGTCCTCCTTGTCCCTCATTTACAAGTCAGCTTCTGGATGAGTAACACAGTGCACAGATTCATGTTTCTCCAAGACAGGTGACCATCAATTCCCTTAAATGCAATAAAGTGAATAATAATGACTTCAGGCTCCTTATGTTCTAACCAAAGCAATGAACACTTTATGCTGTTTGGGCTCGGGCTGTTGATATATGTGTGTAACTGTGTATGAATTTTTAATATAAATATTTTATATCTCCTTCTAGGCATCCATATTATGACAATAGCAAGTTAGCAGACCACACCATTCAGAAGAGACAGGAAATTAATATTCCCAAGAAAAGAGGAAGATACTACTCGAGAGGGTGAGGCATTCGGCTCCTAATTTGAAAACAAAACAAAACAAAACATTTTGATTTAACACCTTAAAAGTGTTTGGTAAATATTAAGCTTTCCTTTCACACCTTCAAGGCTTAAAGCACCATGCAGGTAGCTGCAGGCCACTGGCAGCTCCAAAATGCTTTAATTATAATTTTAAGGCCATAATTCTACCAATAATTGGTATTTAGGAAACCTGGATTCTAGTCCCAGGTCTTTTGCAAAGTGGCTGTGAAACCTCAGGCACGATATGCTGGTCTGCTTGGACTATTCATCGTGAAACAGTTATTCCTATCGTTCTTTCACCATTGATTTCCTATTGCTGGCAGAGAGCAACAGTAAATAGAAGTAATTTATTTATTTAGACAATTTAAATATATTTTAAATACTAATGTCAACATTCTTTGGTCTGGTTGCCAGAAAAAATTTAGTCTGGATACCCATCAACTGCATGGAAATCTTATCTCCACAACTATCCATTTTTATCAAATTATATAGTAATTAAAAGTACACTTAATGTAAATTTAACATAAATGTAATGTAAATGTAAATATACAGTAATGTAAAAGGGTAGTAAATTTACATTAAATTTACTTTCATCTCAAGTTGTTAGGTAATATGACTCCCATCTAAGCCAGTCTTTTTTTTTTCAATCTTTATATTTAATTTTTAATGAAAAGACTTTTTGGGTGGGGTGTGAAGTATGGAATGGTGCGTTCTATTATTTTATACCTCAGGTGATCAGGATTTCATCTGTAAGAGAAAATAATTTCTGTAAAATATTTCATTATTTGTCATACTGGCCAGTCATTAAGTGAGCCTTATTGTGCTGCAGCAGCTGGATTTTCCTACCTCATCGAAGGTTTTAATAAACTGAAGTGACCGTCAAAATGGTTTCAAAAATAGAATGGAAAGAAAGGGATTTCACATACTACTCAGAATTACCATAATATATTTATGGGGTAGGATTTATGTATGATCTGCCTGCTTTTATCTACTGTGCCTTGATTCAAACCCTAGCTTTTGCCACTGTCTTGCTCTGTGCATTCTAGGCATGACACTTAATAAGGGGGTCAGCTACCTCCTTTCAAACGTGTTGTGAGGATGAAATGAAGTCAACAAAAATATTCTAAAAAGAATAAAGGAGATTAATATACAAATATTGCTGCTGTGTCTAATTAGCTCAAATATTTACGTGCCTACATGGGGTTGGGAGGATTGGGTCCCTACCCTTATTTTATTCCATTAATTTCTCTCTAAACCCCATTCTATCTTTCGCAGAGCCAAAGAAGCCCAAGGATACCTATACATTAGTTCACATACTTCACCATCACCAGAAATAACCGTATTAATCTTTCTCAGGCCTTGCTTTCAACCAGACCAGATATTCATCATAGAGCAAGGCTCAAGACATATTTCACTTTTTGTGTACCCTATCAAGGTTTTTCTCTCGTGAGGCAACATGAAGAACAGAAATCTGTCTGGAAGATAAGGATGCACGAGCAGACTGGAACCACTATTCTCTAATGGCTTTCTCAGCCTACAGGTGGGAACTGCTCATAACGATGGTCACCGAGCAGATGAAGTCAGCAGTTATCAAAAGCACAGAGCATGACATGCACTCCGTGAGGCGTCATTCTTTAAAAGTCTTTTCGCTGGAAAAGCGCCTGAAAATGTCAGACAGGTGTTCAGGAAAAGAACGGGAAATTTCTAGTCACAAGTCCCTGCACCTTACACGGGAAACTGACTAGGGGGTGGGGCCGGCTTTAACAGGAGTACTCAGCATTGCTACACGGTGCCAGAGCTGGTATCTGGTAGAGAAGGCTGCGATAGCCTTGGCTCTGGTCGAGTGGGTTTTTACTCAAGGGAGAAACAAAAGTGGCGTTTCTGCGATGTGACAAAACAAGCCCCTTACAGTCACGCACATCTGCAACATGCATCCCTCGGGCAGTTCCTTCCCAATTCCCTCCCTTAAAGAGAAAGCGTGCGCCCGTGAGGGCCCATTACCATCCTGCAGGATGAGAGTGGGCTGCACCGCCTGCACTCGGAACTGCCTAGCCCTCCAGCCGGGGCTGGGCGCCCGCACCACCTCACTGTCGGACAGCCAGGTCACAGTCTCAAAGTTGTCCCCGCGAGCCAGTGCCTCGGCCTCGGCATGGTGCACGGCCACTCGGTCAAACTGGTAAAGGCCGCCGGAGTGGTCGAAGTGCACATGGGTGGCCACAGCCAGCAGCGGCCGGCACCCTGCATCCTCTTTGGCCCCGCTGTCCTGCAAGAGGCCGGAGGAGTACAGGTACTCCGGAAGGCTGCGCAGTCCCAGGCCCGTGTCAATTACCACGTCCTGCTCTGAGCCCCGCACCAGCCAGATATTGGCGCGGTTGCCCGACTCGTAGAAGCGTTCCTGAATCCAGAAGATGCCGTCGCCCAGGGACTTGTGGGCGTACCACTCTAGCGCCGACATGCTGGGCAGGAGTGCGGCCGCGCGGAGTGGATGTGGGCGTGTGTGCCTCCCGCAGGCTGTCCAGTCTCGAGGCGCTGCGGCGGTGTGGGGCGATCTGCCCGCAGCTTGGGAGGAGGCGCAGAGCGAGGAGGGGGAGCTGAGCTAGGAGGAGGGAGGTGCGGAGACGCCGCCTGGAGCGTCCAGCGGCACTCCGCACTCTCCCGCCGGGTCGACGAAGAAGTGAAGCTGCTCTGCCCGCACCGGGGCGCTGGAGCAATCACAGCCTCCGTAGCCGCAGCACGAGAGAGTGTGAACGCAAAGGACACTGCGCCCAACTGGGTATTCAGGAGACAACACTTCCCCAACTCCGGGGTTCTGACTGCAGAGGCCGGGAGCAAGACGTACGATGCACCAGGTCCGCCCACCGCGCCAATATGCGCACTTCCAGCCGGCGCCGAAAGAGTCAGGCCGAGAGAGGTTGGCCCACTACGGTGCCTGCCAAGGGCTAAAAAGCTCCTTGTCCAGAGGGCGGAGCCTAGCCAGGGAGTGGGCGGAGCTAACTGGTGGGAACGGAACTCGGCTCAGAGGCCGCGTGGAGGGCGGAGCGCTCCTCTCCAGTGGTGGAACCAGTCCCGGATTGTCAAGAGCTTTGGGTCTGGTTCGGTTCTTTGCCCGCCGGCGCTTCGGCTGCACAGTTTTGCCTAAACCTCGATTCTTAGTGAACAGGTAACAGAAGCAGCAATTGAGGACCTGGGAGGAGACTTAGGGGATAGAGGGTAGGTAAAGGGGCACATGGAGGAGGTGGGGGAAGTCAGGGTGGAGATTCATTAAAACGCTCTGGGTTGAGGGTCATTGAGAAATAACTTTACGTCTAATCCCTTCAAAGTCTTTTAAAATCTCACCTAGACTCCTCTTCCTGGGAGTGTTTGCAGTGAGTTAGAAAGGAATTAATGACGGTAGATTTTCAAATCTACCTCTTACTGATGGTAGATTTTCAAATCCGGTGACTATGCGATTGATTCAGGCACGAATCATTGCCGCAGATTTTTCTTCATTGTAGCCACTTTATCCTGTATTTTGGCTAGAGGGGTTGTTGATACGGTTTTTCTTCCAAAAAATTAAATTCTATATTCTTCCTTCATCCTGCTTTTTTTCCCCATTTAGTTCGCTCTTGGAAGAGAGCAAAGTTGGTAGAAAGGCTTAACTAAGGAAAGTGAAGGCAGCCACACTTTCTGAGGTGAGAAAAAGTGAATGACAACTGGGTGTAGCCCTGCCAGCCGCATAAATCACCCCCACTCTTAACGTCAGGTTGCTTTCTCCATCCTGCTAGTTCCAGCTATTGAAATATCCATTTAGTCTTCAAAAATTCCCTTGAGAACTTGACAAACCTCCCTACTCAACCAGGAAAAATTAGAGACTCATGAGACAGCATTATAAAAGATAATTATGAAAACTCTTATTGTAGCATCTACTAATAAGTCTTCATACAAGGATGGATGTACTCTCATCCCCTACAGTGCTACAGCTTTTGGTGGGAATGCAGCCTTTTTTAATATTTTCCTAACCTAGTTAGAATTTTTCCAGTCACTCTGTTCAGGACTATCCTTACGTGAAAGTCCCTGAGCTAGATGAAGCGTGAAGAAACTCCTGACCTGGGTTCTCAAGAATCTGAGGGAAGACGGGTGTGGGGGGAGGGGGGGTAATATAAAATATCTATTATTTAATACAGTTGATGAAACAAACAAATATAAAACATAAGTGAAACTCTTTCCCTTTGGAAAAGATCCATTTCCTGAAAGGGGCACATCTGTATTTCTTCCAGAATTGAAGAGTGTAGCAATATATATCACCTCAAGTTTTAAAAATCCACTTAAAAATCCAGCAGGATCTTTCCAAGAGCAAGATGGGATGAAATGACTGTTGTGGATGTTGAGGGATTTAAACTGGACCTTGAGGTGAAAAGGGATACAGTCAGTAGGGGAAGAAGAGAAGGTAGGTTGCAGTGGAGAGAGAATGGTAGTCAAGACATGATTCCAGAAGAATGAGCCAGGAGGAGAGGTACAACCATCTTAAAAGGGTTCTGAATACTTGGATAGGGAGTTTGGATTTAATTCTCTAGCCAAGAGGAAAGATGAGAAGAGTAGTATGATCAGAACTAGGCTTTATAAATATGAATAAGAACTATGAATAATGTGCAAGAATAAATAGGAAGAACAACGGAAACCACAAAATTTGCAGTTAAACAAAAATGAGGTGGAAAATGGCTTAGCTGGATTATGGTAGAATATCCAGATTATGGAAAGGCAGGAACATTTTGAAGGAAGAATTAGATGATTGATTTGATAGGAGGGGTGGAACAGAATGAGAATTCAATACTGACTTACTCCAAATCTTTAAATATTGGCGGCTGGGAAAATATACCATAAATAGAAACACGGATCTTATACATGAAAGGCAAGCTAGTTAGTGTAGAAGGAAGATGATCTTACAACGTTAAGTTTAAGATGCTGTCCAAATATTCTTTTTTCCCCTTCACCTGTGGATATGTTTTGTTTTGTTTTTTTATTGATTTTAGAGACAGAGGAAGCAGGAGAGAGAGAGAAACATCAATCCGTTGCCTCCTGTAGACACGCCAACTGGATTGAATCTGCAACCTTGGTATGTTCCCCGACTGGTAATCGAACCAGAACGCTTTGGTGTATGGGACGATGCTCCAACCAACCAAACCACCTGGCCAGGGCCAAATATTCTTTTGGTAGTAAGCACATGGGCTGAACCTCAGGATAAAGGTTAGTGCTGGAGGTAATGGTATTGGAAGGGTCATCAAACTCCTAGAGTGAGTACACTTTCTGAATACAAAGGGAAGAAAAAAGCAGAAGAACAATAATCGAACCTTAAAGAAATTCATAATTAGGGGATTTAAAAAGAGAAGTAGACCAAAAATATGATCAGTGGGGTAGAAGAATGTGGTTTTATTCAAGCCTAGGGAAGAGAGACTTTCAAAAGAGAGGAGGCGGTAATGAGCTGTGTGCTTCAGAAGTCCAAGAGCATGAACAAAGACAGAAGGTCAGTGGATTTTGCCACTGAAGACCATTTGGAACCTTTGCATTTCAACATCTTCATTAGTGTGGTTCCCATTACAAGTAAGATAAAAGGCAAACCCTTTACCACAGCTCTCATGGGACACCACAAGATCTGGCCTCCACCAGCCTCGTCTTGCTGCTCATCAACTACATGGGCTCTTTGTTCTTCAGTCACTCCCAGCTGTGGCTTCCCTCTCTGCGCTTACTGTTGCCTTACTCTGTAATCATCTCCACCCCATCTTTCCATCTAGTGGCTCACTGGCCTTCCCCATTACACTGCTCGGATTTTTCCTCCAGAAAAACACCTCCCTTGTATGAAAAGCCACTACCATACTTCCTTGGTATTCTCTATCCCCTTACCATGATTTTTTTTTCAGAGCAGTATTGATTTCCTAGGCCTGCCATAACATATTACCACAACTTAGATAGCTTAAAACAAAGAAATTTATTTTCTCACAGTGCTGGGGGCCAGAAGTCTGAAATTAAAGCGTTCCTGGATTTGTTCTTTTGGAGGCCTGAGGGAAAGTCTGTTCCATACTTCTCTCGTAGTGTTTCCTGGCATTCTTTGGTGTTCCTGGCTTGCAGATGCAGCACTGCCATCTGTGCCTCCACCTTTCATGGTGTTTTCTTCGTGCGTCTCTCTCTTTCTGTCCAGATTTCCGTCTTATAAGGATACCAGTCATTGGAAGAGGGCTCACCCTAGTTCAGTATGGCCTCATCTTAATTTGATGACCTCACAAAGATTTAACTTCCAAACAAGAAGGTCACATTCACAGTTATTGGCAGTTAGGACTTCAACATCATTTTGGAGGGGACACAATTCAACTGAAAACAAGAGCAGATAATATTACTTTGCATTCTTACTTACTTGTTTGCGTTCTTTCCTCCATTGAAATTTAAGACCTGAGGGCAGCAACCAGCTTTGTTCAAGCTGTCTGGGTCCTGCCACAGTGTCGGGCATGCTCGGCATTGGTTGAATGAATGGCTCAGTGAAATTGACCCACGTGAAGTAAAGGAAGATTTGGAATGAGAAAATGGGGAAACCTGGTTTGAAAAACCCTTTCAAGAAGTTTGGCAGGGTGAAAAAGAGGCAAAGTAATTGTTGAATCAACTTAAAGGATTTCAAAGAGTGACACTTAGGCTTAACTCTCCCATCAGATGGTTACCAGAGTCAAGGGACTGCCTCTCAGTCTGCAAGAGAAGAAAAAATGGATTTAGAAGCTTCTCTAAGGTATAGGACAACTGACTTAGGATAATCAAACTGAAGGAGATGGATTTGTAGGCCACAACATCACGTAATTAATTATTAAGGGTGTCTCAAGAACTAGGACTGATTTTTCTGCCTAAGGCAGTATATTTGCTAATGATAACACTTATACACCCAAAGGTTGCTTGATAAATACAGAAGTTTAGAGACAGGCAGATTTTGCTCTTTCTTAAGGAATAGTCCATCAAACAATAGTAGCCAATAGACTTTCTAGGGTGAGTTTTCTAACTACTTCCCAGGACCCACCTCCGAAGATTCTGGTGTAGTAGGTTTAAGCATTCCAGGATCACTTAGAACTCTGTGTAATAAATCTTCCAGGTAACTCTCATGATCAGGCAAGTTTGGAATACATTACCTAGAATTGTTCTTAATCTTTAATTAGTGGCAAATCCTGGATTGGAATTCTGCCTAGTGGTTTCCACCATATCTGCTGGGTTCCTAACAATTCATTTCTGCTTAGCAGTATTCATACTTGGGAGACCTGCTTTCTGTAAACTCAGCATATGCTTTAATGACTCAGCAATTGAAACCAGGCCATTTGGATATTTTCTGTCTCTTTTAGTGTGGACAGCTGAATGAGCCTGGTTATGAAAATAAGCACCTTTCCTATATGAATTGTATAGTAACTAGTGGATGAGGGTAGTTGATTCCTGGTAGAATATCAGTAAATAAATATAGAAAGAATGATAAAATTTGTGTATCACCACATTGCAATCCATATTGGAATAATGGGTGTAGGCTGTGCTCATCAATGGCTGCTAAAATCATCAGGTGAAAACTGAAGAGGAACTTCATACTAGATGCAGCGGACTGGCTGCACCGGAACCCACTGATCAGAGAACATCACTGGGATAGACACTTCATGTGCATCCTGATGTGATGGAGTAGTAAAAACAAGCATCTCTTTTAAGCGTCCTTGCAAAAAATCAAACCCAAATTTGAGTAAGCCTCTAGTCCACTTGTTCGTAGAAAATACAGGGAATAGAGGAATGTGTTAAACCACATCTCATGTATGCAACCGTTCAAATCCAAAGTATGGGAGAGTATACAGCCTTGCTCCTAAGTGTGGTCTGCAAACCAGCAGCATTGATATCTCCAGAACGCTTATTGGAAATGCAGATTCTCAAGCCCTGTCCAAGGCCAACTGAATCAGAATCTGCATTTTAACCACATATCTAGGTAATTGACATGTGTCTTAAAGTTGGAGAAGCATTGTGTGTACAATGGCCTCACTTTTTAAAATAAATAAATGGCAAGGGAAAAACGGGAGGAAACTGTTACAGTGGTACAGGAGGGCATATTATTGCTTTTTGAACTTACTGGGTTGAATGATACTCAATCTTATCAGTGGGAAGAGATTTTAAAAGTGTATTACAAGCTTCACTACAGTCAAATGTGAGTTGTAGTGAAAGAACCTTAGTGTGGGAAACTGTTAATATACTGCTGGCTCAGTTATGTTATAGTGTAATCACGTTTCAGATGATTCAAACTTTCAGAACTGGACTTGACTATGTGGTACTCTACTGTCCCCGAAGTTGAAGAGAGTACAGGTTTATCCTACCTTTAACAATTTCAATTTCTGATGTTTTTCTCTAAACTTATTTATTTATGTTTTTGCTTGGACAGACCTCTTTAGAGTCTTACTGAGCCCACTCCCATTTCTAAAGGACTTGATCTCAAGAATCTTTTCTAACATTAAAATTCTAGGATAAAAAACCATTTAAAAATTTAAAGTATGTATGACTGCTGATAGTCTTCGAGTTGAATGAAAAAGCCAAGTGTCCTCTCTTCGTCAGCCTGACTTTTCCTTGTCCACATTTTTACATATATCAGAGATTTTGTTGCCAAACCACAGAGGTGTGGAGAAAATTGCATCAGCTGGCTATGCAGTGGTTGGGGCAGTGTCTTGAAGGAGACGCAGGCTCAGCCTCTACCCAGGACCTGGGTGAGGTAGTTGAGGCCATCGTCACCTTACCTGCCAAACATGACTAGATGTGATTTCTTCCAGAAGTGCTTAAATCAGCCATGCAACTTAAGAGGTAGAGTGTATTTTGCCTTAAAATGTTGACTTCATTTTTCATATGATCCAAAATAAATGTTACTCATTAATAGTGTCTTTCAGAATTTGCGTGCTTTTCTGGTGTAACTAGTTCCAATGGCTGGGAATAAAGGAAGAGGACGTGCTGCTTATACCTTCAATATTGAGGCAGTTGGATTTAGCAGAGATGAAAAATTACCTGAAGTAGTATTGAAACCACCCCCACTATTCCCTGTAAGTACATTAACAGTGAATTCTCATAGCGTGTTTTTGTGTTTCAGATAAAATTAAAATTCTGTATAGGACTTGAATATATATGATATGATTATGATATCCTAAACTGTAAGAAAGTAAGAGCATGTTTTTCTTACCTTTAATTTAAATATTTCCCCTGTTCTTCCCTAAACCTTTTCTGATTTTTCAGAGTGCTGTCTTAAAACACAGAAAACAAAACTGTTTACCTACCTTTCCATGAATATATTTCAGCACTGTGTTAATTAAGAAAGAATTTTTTAAATTCATGCATCTTGCATTGCTATTATTGATATATTACAATATTAAAATAATATCTTTTTGCTCTGGCTGGCGTGGCTCAGTGGATTGAGCGCCGGCCTGTGATCTGAAAGATCGCTGGTTCAATTCCTGGTCCAGGCACATGTCTGTGTTGCAGGCAGGCCAGGTCCCCAGATAAGGGTGCGCAAGAGGCAATCAATGGATGTTTCTTTCCCTCTCTTTCTCCCTGCCTTCCTTCCTCTCTCCCTAAAGTAAATAAATAAAGAAAATCTCTTAAAAAAAATATTTTTTAAGGCAAATGTTTTACAGTGGTCCTCAGTTCTCTTTCCAGACTTTCACTTATGATTTTCTTCTCATCTTGCATCTATAGAATTTAGTTTTGCTCCCGGTTCTACATTTGGGCCTTTTTCCCACTGAACTTTTTTTTTCTTATTTCCATATTTTATTAAAGTAAATTTAAATTTTGTTAGTTACTCAAAATATAAATGTTTCTGCTACATTTAGTATTGGTTGGTTAATGAGTATGCCACAAGCTTAATTGGCATAATGTTTAATATAATGCTTTCACTTTATACAATATTTAGTTAAAAATGTAAGCTTACATTTCTAGATTTGCATGTGCTACAGTATTTTTTTAAAAAATGAAAAAAAAATCATAAATAACCAGATTCTCCCTCCAGGAATCTTTTTCCTGCTTCAAAAGAAAGTCTTTTGATGAAAGATTTTTGTAACTAGAGGACCTGGACAACTATATCCGGGGAATCTCCGTGTCTCACATAGGGAGTGTCTACTTTTTGCTCTTGATATTTTGCCTTTCTGATATTCACCATATCCAAACATCAAAGATAAATATCTCAGGTATAAGCATAATGTCATTTTATGTTTATTTCTTTTAAAAACAAGCGTTTGTCCAAGTGTGACGTTACTTTTAAATACTGGGACTATTAGTACATACTGTTTCATACATGGAATAAAATTGAAATTCCTTACTACTGGCTGAGAGGTTCTGTCTGATCTGGCCTTTCTGATGTCCCTCTGACCCTTTTCCTACCACACTGTTCTCTCTCCCTAACCACCCTGGCCTCCTTGTTCCCTCAGGCATTTTCCTCTGCTGGTGTCCCTGGCTGGAGCCATCTGTTCCCCAAGTCTTTGAAGGGATGGCTTCCTAATTTTTTCCAGCTCTCTACTTAAACATGATTTCCCCAAGAGATTATGTGTGCTTACCCTGTGTTGACCAGCCACCTCAACCTCCACTCTTTCCTCTACCTCACTTCATTTTTTCAGTGCACTTATTACTATTCAGAATTACATATTACCTTATTTATTTATTTGTTGTGTTTGTCTTCCCTAGAATGTAAGTTCCATGAGAGCAGGGACTTTGACTAATTTACCACGGTGTCTCCTGTCGTCTAACCAT
Source organism: Mormoops blainvillei (assembly GCA_004026545.1). Classification (NCBI taxonomy): domain Eukaryota; kingdom Metazoa; phylum Chordata; class Mammalia; order Chiroptera; family Mormoopidae; genus Mormoops; species Mormoops blainvillei. Next base: position 226,193 of record PVJD01000196.1, on the reverse strand, counting down.
GCCTGGCTTATAGTAGGCATTCAATAAATAATTATAGCATTAATGAGTAAATCTGGAGTGAAATTTTGAAAATGTATCCTATACCTAGCCTCTGAAACCAGAAATGTCGTTACTGTTTACCCTGAGGATCCACTTTTTTTATGAATGTATATATTATGCATATATGCATATATGTAGTATATAAATATGTATGTGCATGTAATTTTTAAAAACTGAAGGCGTAGCTTCAGACTCCTCCTTTACATGTTTATGGACTTATAGATTGTTCACTTCATAACTTCTTCGCTGTAAAAGGGTAAATATTAATGATACTTGAAACGAGATTATGGATGTTGAATACTGAGTACATTCTGGTCATAGTTACCACTTACTAAGTGATAGCTGCTACTGTTATTTCCTTATGCTACTGCCCCAAACAGTGCGACCACCTCTCATTGATGTTAATAGGAGACTAAAGCAGTTACTCTCATTTGGGTGCCTTGATGTTTATAATATGGAATCACAGCAAACAAACTATATAGAAAAAATGATTATTTTGTAGTCAGGAAAATTAGGGCCAGTAGGAAAATTAACTATCGTTCCTACCTCTAAAATAAGAGCAAATAGGCTAAAAGGTTAAATAGTTTACAAAAGCTCAACATATTTTAGGTTGATTGTAAAATTCAATACCCGTAAAATGTAAGTTTTCGATAAAACTGACATTTTCCAGAATATAGGCAAAAGGGATATTAAAATATTTCTTTAAAAAATATTGTCTCTTCTTAAATAGGATACTGATTATAAACCAGTGCCACTGAAAACAGGAGAGGGCGAAGATTATATGCTGGCCTTGAAACAGGAGTTGAGAGAAACTGTGAAAAGAATGCCTTATTTTATAGAAACACCTGAAGAAAAAGAAGGTGTGTATTGGACTCTTTGATTTTGTCATTCAGTGTATGCAGATGAAACAATGCTGTGGTCATTTAGCACTCATGATTTGATTCAGCTGGAAATTATCAAATACCTTAAGAAGCTTATGTTGATTTAACAGAAAATATATATTAAATTTTTTGATATTTGTAAAATTACCTTTCACAATAAAAGTTTTGTATGTTCAGTGAAAATTGTGAACACCAAAGAAATATTTAAAAAGTAAAAACCACCTATAACATTTGTGTCTAGATTAAAATACTATTAATATTTTATTGTATATTCCAGAATTTTTCTTCTCTATGTGTATTCTTTTTACAAAATTGGATTCATTTTACTTTGCATCTTCCTTTCTTACTCAACAGAATATTAACATTTTTATATATTCCAAATATTCTTGAAAAATATGATTTTTAGTGACTATGTGGTATTCTGTAGAAGATATAATATTAATAGTAACTAATTCCCTGGTGTTAGATTTAAGGTTGTTTCTCATTTTTATTTTCTCACGTATAATGCCATGATTACTATCCTTATACATAAACCTTTATACAGGTCACTGATTATTGCATATTTTGGTTAAAAATTTTAAATGCCTTGAGTATATTTTGGCTTATAATTTTTATATCAGATAGAATAGAATATAAAACAGAGATTCATTAGTTATGCTAAGGACAGAAAGGAAATTCAGCTGGAGAAGGCCTGACAGTCTCAGAATGGAAGTGGGAAGTGGTTTTAGAGGAAGGAAATCCGTTCCTGTGTGGTTATTTAGCACAGTAGCACTATATTGATTTTTAGTTTCTGCCCTTGAAGGCTGAAATTAGAGGCATCAATATTATTCTTGAGTTCTCAAAACAACATCATTAAAACATGAGAAATTCATATAGCGTCATCTCATTCCATTAGTAATAAAATGCTTTCCATTTTCCCTCTCTGAAAGACAGAATTGGCTAAGAGTCAAAAAGCATGTCTTATATAATATTACATGTGCTTGTAATTATAAGAAACCTTTTGACAAGTTCATTTAATTTTTCAAAACTTAACTGCTTAAAGTTACATAATGGTTTGATAAGAGATAATTTTACCTAAAAAATACTGAATTTTTCCTCAAAAATACCAATTTCTTTTAACTTTCATGCTTATTTTCATGCTTATATCCCTTTGGATTTGAAAATGAAATTAAAGCTCTCATTCTAAAGATTTTAAAAAGTAACTCTAAATGAACTAATAAATATTCGTTCCTGTTAGAAAAATAATAGTGTAGGGTATACTTTAGTTTTTTAAAAAATAGTCTTTTCTCTAGACTGCAGGACAGATTTATTTAACTAAGTGTGCTTATTATTAAAGCACATGTATAATTTGAAAGTGTATCGTCATTAAAATATTTATCTGAGTCTTTTAGATAGGCACATTAAGAACTTAATTTTGTTGTTGGCTTCTGGGAATGGTTGATTTGTACCTGGATCAAGAGGCTCTTTATCTTTGATAACAACACAATAAAATATTTAAAAATATATGGAATCTTTTACTGCTTTTTTTTTTTGGAGAAAACCCTTGTATAGAATTTTCTAAACTAATACAAGTTCATTCTCCTTGAAATCCTCATGTGTACTTCTTTTTCCTGATGTAATCTGTGTTTTTAAAACTATGGTTAAAAATAAAGGGTTGTGTTTTTTTTTTAAGACTTTTTATTTATTTTTAGAGTGAGGGAGAGAAACATCAGTGTGTGGCTGCCTCTTGAGTACCCCCTGTTGGGGACTTGGCATGCAATCCAGGCATGTGCCCTGACTGGGAAATTGAACCAGCAATGCTGTGGTTCGCATTCCGGCGCTCAATCCACTGAGCTACACTAGCTGGGGCCGAAAACAAAGGGTTTTTAAATGTACTGTGTGCATACATATGTGTGTATATAGGTTAATATAATATAGACTATATATTAACATATATATGTACACATATATAATGTTTATATAACATACACACCAAAAATGAAAAAGAATTGACCAGACCGAACAGAAATAAGAAACTGTCAGAGGGAGACATATTCTAGATAGTGTTACATCACCAACCTTCTCCCATCGCTCTCCAACCATGTGCTTTAGGAAAGAGAGAAACTTAGGAACTAATGTAAAGAACTAAACTATTAAACTAGGGCAAACAAAGAGGGTAGGAAATCTCAAGAATTCCTGATAATCAAGTGGCTGGCAGCTCAGGGCACTGAGATTTGTCACAAAGAACTGAACGCACAGAATTAACACATGTTGTAATATGTTCAAGGTTTGTTTATAATGTTTTCAGGCAGAGTTATAGAAGGGAGTGGTATTTCTTTACAGTGAAATTTATTATTTTTATAATAAAGGTAAACACCAATGAATATTCATATTTTATTAAATTTTAACTGCAAAGGTACATAGAGATCATGTGGTCCAATGGTTCGCAGCTCAGGTTCCTGAACCATTAGGGTCCCCTGAGGTAGAAACAGGAGTGCCAGAGGTGATGTTCTGTATGCCATTTCAGAACTTAAAACTTAATGGAAATTATAGATTTATCTACAATATAGCTACCAGGTCATTTGTGAAATAAATGAAGTTTGTATTTTATTAACTTTATACTATCAGGCACCATGTGACCCTGTTCTAATTTTTGAGCTTTTTATTTAGCAGTCCTTACTATATGTAAGGATTAATGTTTATAACTTATTTTTTTATAGCGATCTTCCAAAGAGCAAAGAGAATTTACTTTAAAAAAGGAAGAAAAACATTTTATCTTAGCATTACCATATCATCTCATTTGACCCTTTTATTAATCTAAAATACACTTGGGAATCTTAGTGATCTTATTTTTCCTGCCTTGAAACATTTGGGTGCTTCATCATCATAGATTTTATTTCATTATTCATCCATTACTCCCTACTATGATAAAGAAAAAGACTAAAATGTAAAAAAAATAGAATGATAAAATTGCATAGAAAGACTATGCAGTATTGAAATAAGTCATCAATCACTATTATATCATCATTTAGTTTTCCTATTGTGTTGCCCAAAGTATTACATTAATTTTTAAGAAGATAAAAAAGAAATCTGGAGAGACTTTTGTTGTTGTAGTTTTTGTTTTTTGGGTTTGTTTTTTTTTTAGCTTGTATAGAATACAATTGAAAATTTAAACTTTTTCATTTTCTGCTCATAATGGCAAAGAGATGAAAATTGAGCAGAAGATGTTTCACAATTATTAAACAAATCAGGAAATGAATGCAAAGAGACAGATAGCAGCTCTCTGGTTGCTTAATAATAATGATTAAAATGATTATATAAGCAAAAATCTCAGAACAACTTTTCAGTTGACAGTATCCTAGATGAATTTTGTTAAACTCAGGAATCAATGAGTAAACAATAAATTTCTAAGGATAAAGAGGAAATACAGTATTCTCATGTAGTTAATCTTTGCAAAGCATGTCATCTCATAATATTTTGTGGTAAGAATCTGGAACATCCAGTTTGCTAAAATGACATGTGACCATATTTTTTTTTATGACATTAACGTACCAAAATTTATTTGCTGTAGTTTGTAACTGGACAAACACTGAAGGCAAAGACAAAGATACCTAAAAGGAAGTAGGTTATATAGAAGTGAAACAATTTAGTGGATTGATCATGTTGATTGGTAATTATAAATTTAATAATGAAACTTTTGTAATTATACACCAAAAGAAGATGGCTGGTCAATCTTCTCTTCAACAAAAATATGAGCCATTTGAAAAAAATTTTTTAAAGATTTTATTTATTTATTTTTAGGGAAAGAGAGGGAGAAAAATATCAGTGTGTGGTTATCTTTCATGTGCCCCAAACTAGGGACCTGTCCCACTGCCCAGGCATGTGCCCTGACTGGGAATCGAACCAGTGACCCTTTGATTCACAGGCTGGTGCTGAATCCACCAAGCCACACCAGCCAGGCACCATCAAAAAATTTTAAAGCATTACCTTTTGGTGGAGCACATACAAGAAGAATTGGAAATAATGATAAGCTAAAAGCTATTAGAAATGTGTTTGTAATTAGTATCATTTAGATGGTTCAAGTGTAAGAAGAAGAACCAGAAATAGTAAGTTAGTACTTATTAAAGATGTATTTGAAATCTAGAATCAGGATGTATGAAAGGCATGTATTCAAGGTTTGTACATGACAAACCTAGAATTCTCAACTGATGCAGTTAGCTGCACTCAAACGATGTTGCCCATTTTGGCTAAAGATACCTTCAAAAACCAGAAAAATAATGGAATATAAATTTAAGTTTACTTAATTTCTTCTTATAATTTCCAATAATTTTTATTCTTTTTAAATAACAGCTTTATTGAGACAAAATACACTGCTTTTTTCTTTAAAGATTTTATTTATTTTTAGAAAGAGGGGAAGGGAGGGAGAAAGAGAGGAAGAGAAACATCAGTGTGTGGTTGCCTCTCACACGCCCCCTACTGGGGATCTGGTCCACAACCCAGGCATGTGCCCTGACTGGGAATCGAACTGGCGACCCTTTGGTTCCCAGTCTGGCACTCAATCCACTGAATCACACCAGCTAGGGCAAAATTCACTTTTTAAAGTATACAATTCAATGGCTTTTAGTGTAGTCACAGAATTGTACAACCATACTACAATATAATTTATAGAAGCTTTTTCTATCCTGAAAAGAAACTGCATACCCAATAGTATCACACCCTCATTCTCTCCTCCCCACCATCCCATGGCATCCACTGATATGCTTTATTTCTAGTGATTTGCCTTTTCTGGATATTTCATATAAATTAAATCATGTGTGTCCTTTTGTGACTGGCTTCTTTTACATAGGATGTTTTCAGGGTTAGTCCATGTTATAGCATGTATCAATGCTTCATTTCTTTTTATAGGTGAATAATAATCTATTTTATGTACATACTCACATTTTGTTTACCCATTCATCAGTTGACAGACACTGGGGTCAATTCCAGTTTGGGGCTATTATGAATAATGTTACTGTGAACATTCATGTATACAATTTTGTGTGGACATAAGTCATCTCTATTGGGTATATATCTAGGGCCATGTTTTAATTCTATATTTAACATTTTGAGGAAATTTCAAACTGTTTTACAAAGTTTTGCACATCTTTACATGACCAACAATATATGAGTTCCAATTTCTCCACAACATTGACAACACTTGTTATTGTCTTTTTGGTTTTAGCCATCCTGCTAGGTATAAAGTGTTATCTTACTGCTGTATTGAATTTCTCTAATGACTAATGATGTGCAGCATCTTATCATGTGTTTTTTGTCCATGTATATCTTCACTGGACAAACGTCTATTTAAATCATATGCCTCCTTTTAATTGGATCCCAGTAGATGATTTTCGGTCTCTTATTCAGTAAATTATTTGAGAGTAACTTAAAAATATAAAAAATGATTCATTGGATCCAGATAATAAATGGTAATAACTGCTTTTCTTAGTATAGTTTGGGTTAATTTTTTTTCAAAATATGGAATCCGTTTTGGAGAAAATTATAAAATGCAAATGCTGGGAATCTGTCATTTGTGATGACATCCCTTTACAGATGAAAAACTTGAGAGTGAGATTGAAGTCAAACAGTTAAATACCTAGAAAATCCTGGTCTGTTGGTCTCTGATCAACTTTGGTTATCTTTAGTTATCTTTGCCTAACACCATGGTCTTAGTATTATTTGGAAGCATTTTTTTCTAAAGATTTTATTTATTTATTTTTAGAGAGAGGGTAAAGAAGGGAGGAATGGAGGGAGAGAAACATCAATTGGTTGCCTATTGAATATGCCCTGACTGGGGACTGAACTCACAACCCAGGCATGTGCCCTCACTGGGAGTCGAACCATTGACCTTTAGCTTTGCCGGAGGATGCCCACCCAACTGGTCAGGGCTGGAAGCATTTTCTTAACATAGAAGAAAAATCAGTATATATTTGGGTCTTGATTTTTATATTTTCATCTTTTGTATTACTTTCACTTTTTCATGGCTATGCTCCAAAACTGCTTTTTATGATGAATCATGGTTTCATGGTGGTGGCGCTTGGGCCCTCATCAAAGGAGTTTCTTACGCTATAGTGGGCAAAGCAGAATCAAGAGACACAGTTGTGGCTCTTCCATTTTTAGCAAGCTCAGAGGGCCGCTGCAGAGTTCTCAGTAGTTGGCATGGAAGGCTTACAGCATTCTCATTTATGGCCCCATCAAGATCAACTTCATCTGCTCCTACCTTTTTCCCTGCTCTCCACCCCAATGGGCTGTGAAAAGTAGCTTAATGAGAAGCCTAACTGAATGTGTGTATTAAGTGCTTGAGGTGAGCAAACAGCCCTCCCTCCCCACTAAGGTACTTAATGTTGTACATCCCACTCTTACACTTTTAAAGATGGGGAGCTGGAGGCCAGTGTAAGCAGAAGAAAACAGAAGATGCTTAGTAGACTTCCTTGCCCTTTTATCTCTGACTTTTTGATGTGTCTTTGAGCTCTTGTGAATGTCCTCAAAGATAAGTCAGGTTGTCTGACTCTAAGAACTATAGTTAGGGCTTAGGTTTCTGCTCACCCCCAGCCATTCATATGCTGCTGCTTCTTGCCTGTTTCTTAAACATGTAATGTTTATTGAACTCTTCAATATGTGTTCAGGAATACATTATGTACAAATGTAGGAAATACCCTGAGTGTGAAGTAAAATGTATTTGGTGTTTTCAGTTATTTTAAAGGAATGGCTTAAAGTCAGGTTTATTTTTGATTTTTCTAATGAACACTTCTTTTTTTCTAGATATTGAAAGGTATAGTAAAAGATATATGAAGGTATACAAGGAGGAGTGGATACCAGGTAATTATAAAACTGAAAATATTAGAATGATATTTAAAGGCTTCTTCCTACCCCATATTTTTTAGGACAAATTTTCTATTTCACCATAGCAACATAGAGTCTGTCTGTTTTTCTGTAATTAATTAGTAATATATATCTCATGAAAACTAAGATGAAAATATTTTCATACTGTAAGAAGGTAGAGTTGAAGTATTTTTGCGGAAGTTCTTAAAATACTTTTTTTTTTAATAAACTAGGACTTGCCGGAGCCATTTGAGCTTTCCATTTTCATTTGCCTAAATCGCAGTTTCTATCTTTCGTACCAATAGTACTGTTTTGTGCTCCTGAGTAATTCTGTAGCTTTTGAAGAAAAAAAAAATCTAGTGTTAATGATTTTTAAGTTAAGCTAATGGATACTACTTTCTTTTAAGCAGGCATAGACTATTTTTACTTTAGTTGTTAAGATCCCTTTTCAAAAGAACCATACCTAAAAGCTTTTTCCCCCCACCAATATTCACAAATTTCCATTGGATATAGATGAGGTGGAAGGGGCTGGAGATATATCATCCAGCTCATTTATTTTGCAGATAAAAAGAAGAAAAGTTTCAGTGAAATAAAGTGATCTGTCAGGGCAATTTGGATAGGGCTACTAGAACTTAGGTCTCCTCATTTTAACTCACTTTCCTTTGACATCTCTGTCCTTGGTGTTTTATAGAAATTGCCTTTATGTAAAAGCATAAATGGCATTTACAGCATTATTGCTTTCATGGGTTATAGCGCTTTTTCTTTTCAGTGTTGCTTGGTCGTTGGTGAGGTTGGGTCCCCTGGAAACACTGTCTTAGATCTCTCATTTCTTCTACTTCATAAGTATTAATCTTCTAAACGATTCCTGTTATTCAATATATACTTTCTCTTGATTGTCTATGAGTTGTTTATAAAAAGAAATTTATTCAGATTTATTAATTTAGATAAAATAGCTCGAGATGTAGATGTTTTCTACAAAATACACTGGGTTGTTTTTTTTTTTTTATTAGCAGGCAGTATTTTTTAATCCATTTTTATGTTGCTTCATTTTTTTGATTAACTCTATGCTTAAAAATTAAATGGAAGTGATGAATAGAGGAATCGTTTACCTATATAGGCAAAATTATTTGTTGGAGGGAATTTACTTTTTCATTACCATTTATATTTTTAGTTTTAAAGTTTTTGGATAATATTATTTATGTAATTTTGCATGTGTTGGCATTGTGGTCACCTGTTTTAACTTTTGAAAAAATCCTTTATTACATAAGAAATACATAACAACTACAGAAAAGTTAAAAAACACAGAGTAAACAAATGATAAATAATACTTAAGAAAAATAGCTGTTTTCCTAACATCCACAAAGAATTACTGTAATATTTTCTTCCAACCTTCAGCTTTCTCTGCACAAATATATATGTACAGGATGGTACAAAAGTAGCTTTATAGTTGTTTGGATAATAATACCCTAATTAAGAAATATTAATACAAGAATAAACTGTTTCATGTACTCAAAACTGTAAACCTACTTTTTGTCCTACCCTGTGTAAATATTTATAGCTAGGTTTATTTTTAAATGGGATTCTATACATATTGTTTTAAAAACTTCTTTTATTCAGAAGTATATCATTAATAACTTTTCATGTCCATTCATACCCAAAACATCTAATGTAGAAAAAAATATTTTTCTACTTTTTTTGTTATGAAAATTTCTGTTACTCAGATTGATTATATAAATACTGTATTTATAAATATCTGTTAAAAGCATGTTGTAGAAATTTTATAGCACTATCTCAGAGCTATTTTAATGAAAATATTTTCTTCATCGGAGAAAATATATTTTTGTTACATTTTGATTTCAAGTCTAAATCTGTACAATCAGATATTAAAAATTTTATTTTCAATGCTTGAGCCATTGTTGTATTTTTTAAATAATTATGCCCAGTGCCACTAATTTGTAGAAGAAATTACAATTTTTATATTTCTTATTTTGTACACATAGATTGGAGGAGACTCCCAAGAGAGATGATGCCAAGGAAAAAATACAAAAAAGGTACATTGACTAATATAATAATCCAGGTAGGAAAAGGTTATTGCTTAAATTCTATCTAATATGGAAGTATCAACCTGAACCTAACTTAGTATTCCTAATGCTTTTTCTTAAAATATGTTTGACATTTTGATTATTTTGCTGAAGCTTTTATTGGTTGATTTTTTTGTTTATTTTTGTTTTCTTTAATTATAGAATTTTGATGTGCTAGGAAAGACTTTTCAATTATGTAGATAATTTATTTGCATATTTGAAAATTTCAAAATGGTTATATTGCCTGATTCTTAGTTTTTAATTGAAACATTCAGAACTGGTAAAATTTTAGGACTGGTAGAATATAACTTGATATTGTATGTAAAATATCAACGTGAAAGTTTCTATTGTATTGTACTTTCGTAATTCCACTGAGTAAATAATTGTTGAGCATCTATTACTGTCAGACACTGCTAAAACAAACAAAACAGCAATGTGGGAACAATCCTTGCCCTGATGGAGCTTACAGTCAAATTAGTAACAACATTAAATAAAAACGCACTATTCTCATTGGGAGGTCAGGGAAAAGCTCTATGAGGAGATAGAATTGAACTCCAGATTGAAGAATGAGTAGGAGTTTACTAAGATGATGTTGTGATGTTGGGGGAGGGATTTTGGAGGAAGATCAGATTAGAGAGGGAAAAATCTTAAGTTTAACTCAAAGATGGTATTTAGTGTTATGGGTTCGTTTTTCTATTTCTTTTTTTTTTTTTGAGATATACAAATGACAAAGCTGAATATGTTGTTGGCTTCAGGGAGATGGGCCTCAAAATGGAGATGGTAGTCAGTAGAATAGATATTATAATCGAGACTATAAAAAAGGATGAGAATGTCTAGAGTGAAATTAAAGAACTTGAAATGAGGGCCTAATCCTGAGCTTAGAGGAATACCAAAATTTAATGACTGGTGGAGGAAATTGAATCAGTAAAGAAAGATGATGAGAAGAAAGGAAGAGGAGGAGGAGGAGAAACAGAGTGGAGTTACAGAAGAGTATTCAGAAGTGAAGAGCATTTTGGAAGGTGACCAGCAACGGTAAAGGATGTTAAATAGTGCTGCTGAGAGGCCCGTAAGATAAAGATTGGGGAATGTCATTTACATGCTGATCATTGCTGACTTTAGTGAGAGCTTTTCAGAAGATTTGTAGAGGTGGAATTCAGTGGATTGGAAAGGGTTAAAACACTGGAATGGGAGTTTAAGAAATGGAGACAGCTAGCATAGATGAGTCTTTAGAGAATTTTGCTTAAAAGAATGAAGAGAAAAGAGGGGCGTAGCCAGAGAAGTTAAGAACTGGGTTAGTAGCCAAGAGAAGAAATTCCTCCCATACGCCCCTTTTATTTTTTTTAGGCCTTATTTATGTTTTTTAATAGGTTATTTTTTAGAGCAGTTTTAGGTTCACAGAAACAATGAGCAGAAAATATAGATTTCCCACATATTCTCTGCTCCACATAATGCATGGCCTCCCAATTGCCAGTGTCTCCCACCAGAGTGGTACTTCTGTTACAATCGATGAACTTCCATTGACTCATCATTATTACCCAAAGTCCATAGTTTACCATTGTGTTCTTTCTTGGTGTTTTACATTCCATGGGTTTGGACAAATGTATAATGACATGTATTCAACAATATAGTATCATACAGAGTAGTTTCAATGCCCTAAAAATCCTCTGTGCTCTGCTTAGTCATCCCTTCCTCCTCCTAACCCCTGACAACCTGCGATCTTTTCACCGATTCCATAGTTTTGCCTTTTCAAGAATATCATATAATTGGAACCATATAGTATATATAGCCTTTCATACTGGCTTCTTTCATTTAACAGTATGCAATTAAGTTTCCACCATGGCTTTTCACGGCTAATAGCTCACTTCCTTTTAGTGTTGAATAATGTTCCGTTGTCTAGTTGTACTATAGTTTATTTATCCATTCATCTACTGAAGGGCATCCTGGTTGCTTCCAAGTTTGGACCATTATGAATAAAGTTCCTATAAGTATACATTTTTGTATGGACATAAGTTTTCAATTCCTTTCAGTAAATACCAAGGAGCATGGTTGCTGGATTCCATGGTAGAATTACGTTTAGTTTTTTAAGAAACCACTGGATGGTCTTCCAAAGAGGTTGTACCATTTTGCATTCCCACCAGCAGTAAATGAGAGTTTCTGTTGCTCCACATCCTTGCCAGCATTTGGTGTTTTCAGTGTTCTAGATTTTGACCATTATCTTATTTTAATTTTCATTTCCCTAATGACATATGATATGGAGCATCTTTTTATATGCGTACTTTCCATTTGCATATCATCTTGTTCAGCAAGATGTCTGTTAAGGTCTTTGTCCAATTTTTTAATTGGGTTTTTTGTGTTTTTATTGTTGAGTTTTAAGGGTTCATGGTATATTTTGGATAACAGTCTGTGGGAAGAACACACCCCTTCTGTGTTTTTCTCCTTCGCTCACATACTACTACCATACACAATACTTTGGACACCAGATGGGTGGAGCTTCTTCCCACACCTTGCAATTCTTTGCAACACCAGCTGGATGTCTTATAATCCAGTTCAATTCTGACACTAACTGGAGTTAGCACAGACCCTACAGGTTCAGGGCTCAGTCCCATGAGACTGCTCCCCACTTCAGATGCCAGCTGTGAGTAGTAGTTCCTCAGGTTATCCAAACTTCTGTTTGACTTGACTGCAAATCAGATGTCCCCATGACCTCCTGCCCTTTGAACTTGATTTGCTAGAATAGCGTATTTTTGGACAAAGATGGAAAAACAAATCATGTTAATGTTGTGGGTTTAAACCAATTTTTTAACAAATTTTGGTAATTTGACACTTCTCCCCAGTTATACATATAAGGATTCAGCATTATATAAAGCCAGAATGCTAAGTAGCAAAAGATGCTCAGTGGACTTGAGTATACAACTTACTTTCTTGGTTACGATATTAGTAATTTTAATAAGTGTATTTACCTGACCATATTCTATAATATCCATTTAACATACTTATGTGTTATGAAATTTAAATAATTTGACAAAAGATCCTTAGAGAAAAAGACTTAATGGTGTAAGTAAATTACATACTTAGCTAATGTTATCTGGCATCAGATTACAATATATTGAGATCTTTTTCATTTATGGTATTGTATTTTCATGTGCTATGGTTCAAGTTAAACAGTCTTTGCCCACAAGGAGGACCAAGAAAGTTACTTGTCATTAAATCTAACATTACTTTTGTTAGAGCAAAACCTCACTAACATATATATTTGGGAGTTCTGAGCTTGGTGACTCCCCCAGGGGCAATTTGGAATAATGCAGTAAATTATAATTCCATTAGTTATCAGTCATCCACCACAATCTAAAAATTTTTCCTTCTGTAGGTTAAATGTTAATCTTTAACAAAATTATGTCTTTCTAAACCACATTTTCTTCTGTTACCAAGTAATTTCTAGGTACAACGCTTGATTTTGGGAAAGAATTTCTGATCACAGTGACAATTTTGTAGCATATCATAATACTTTGATAACTGGCAGGATCTATATGTGAAATGATTTCCTAGTCTCTGCAGTTTCAGAATAGCCTAAAATGCAATATTTTTTCCTATGGCTTAAGTAATTATCCCAGAGCTGTTAACACATTTTATCTATAATGCTTTCAGTTTTCAGATTCATTCATGTAATGGACATGTTCACCATTTTAATCCTCATTCTAAATATAGTGCCATGTTCCACTGAGTACAACCTCTTTCTCATCTCTTTAATCCTTGGCAAATGCATATTTATTCTGCACTTGTTTTTTATTTTCCAAACTTGGTAAAATTGCTGTAGTAAAAATAAAGTACATTGATCAGTGAACAGGAATCCGGTGCAGATGATTTTTTTATGAGAGTTTTCCACTGGTCCTGTAGTTATTCTATCACAAGTAGAATAACTGTTCTACTGTTTAGCAGTTTTGGCCTGAATGACATTAATTGCCAGTACAGATTTTTCAGAACTAGTAAAAAGATAACCTGTTTGTAGTCTTAGAAGGTATCCAGTTGTTTATCATTTACTCCTTATCATGGAAAATTGGTGAGGTATGCTGATTTATTTTGTTTATTCTTTAAGAAAATTAATTCAGTCTGCAAATTATGTGACTGCCTGGTATGACATACCACTGTGCTAGGCAGCATACTAAAAGGCACAGAAATACAATACACCATTGCTATTATAGAAAAATGTGTTAACAATGGTTCTAATTCAGCAGGCTCAAAATCCAAAAAGGTGGACAATACCAGCAAAGACACTTCACTCACTAGTACTGCAGATGTATTGAAAAAAATTGAGGTAAGGTTTTCTTCTGACTATAAGAGTGAACTGAAAAATTATCATACCTCCTTTTGCGTTCTTTAGCCTTTCCACGTTCTCTCACTTTATAATAACATGGATTTGGCAGATCCAAGCCCAGCACACAGATAATCGGAGAGGTTTGAACATTGTTGGCTGGGAGATAAGGGGCTCCATCCTGTGCTTCTCTGCCACTCACCTGTCAACTTGCCTCACCTTCTGTCACCTGCTTCCTTTTCCATTCTGTCCCTATTTTCCCCTTGCATTTGAATTGCACATGGGAAAGAATGAAGTATGTACCTCAAATGTAACCCTTTTAAAAACAGTTAAGTTTTTCTCCTGTTGTTGTATGTATAATTTTTTAATGCCTTTCTTCTGTTGTATGTTAAGTGTAGAAGATTCTATTGAGGGAAAACCATAATTTGTGGAACTTATTTTTGTAATTTTTTTTAATATTTCAAAAACAAAAGATGTAAAATTCAGAAATTTAATTAACTGAAAATTTACCCTCCCATTCTGCTCCCCTCCTATAGACAGCCAACATTACCAATTTCTTCTGTATCCATCCAGATGTGTTTTATGCATAGCAAATACAAATTTTCTTCTTTTTCATAAAAGGACAAAACGTAGTATATACACTCTTACGTTTTCATTTTATCTCTTGAAATGTCTTGGAGATGGTTCCATGTCAGTCTGTGTAGACTTGCCTCCTTTTTTTTTTTTCTTTTGGCTGCACTATAAGAATGAATCATAATTTATTTAATCAATACCCTACTGATGGACATTATGTTTCATGTAGTGTTTCACTATTATAAACAATTCTGCAAGGAATTTATGTTAAGTATGTCATTTCACATTTGTAGGGTAGATTTCTAGAAATGGATTTGCTGGGACGGTTGTTATATTTATTGCATAATATGGATAAATATTAATAGGTCACTCTCCATGAGGGGTATACCAATTTATTCTATCAATGCATGTATTACCTTGCACTGAAGATGATGATGATGATAGCAGCTCGCACTTACTGAAAACATTATTTGTCTGGCTCTTTGATGAACTATTTACGTTCATTAAGACTTCATTACAACAAAGAGAGATGAATATTATTGTTCTTTACTTACAGATGAGATAGGTATTGTTATTCCTTCCTTACTTTAAAATTTTGACATCTAGGCAAGTTGGCCAGCTACTTGGTAACAGAAACTTGTGTTTTTGTTATTTTATTTTGATCAGTACTTCAGCTGGAGATAACATGTCTGAAAATAAAGCCAAGATAATTGTTGAAGGAACAGTGTTGTTACCTGTCAGGTTTAACTGTGGCAGAATGATGGATGGGGCTGTAGACCTAGCCAGCTTGTATTGATTGAACATAGATCCTGACTGTTTGTACAGCTTCCTGGAAAGAAGTTGCTAAGTTGGAATGTGCTATAAGGAAGATTGATTTGGACCTTTGAGTGTGGTTTCTCATCAGAATAAATTGTGTTTCCTTATTCCCTGCATTTGAACACCTTTTTCAGTACAAACATTGTTAAGACTGGAGTTTTAAATCTGGAATTCCCAATGAGTTAGCAGTTTTAATACAGCAAAATTAGCTTGCAGATGACTCTATTACTGCTCATTTCTTCAGCAAAAGCAGCTGCAAATTTTATTATAATAAAACTCCTGTGGATAGAGGAGTGACATACACTCAAATCTCATAATTAACATCTGAATCTCCAAACACCGGTAAACTAGTATCTGAACTTCCTATTTCTGCATGACATATAGGAAGAACTATAATAGAGTGGCCACACAGTATTTAAACTAGAAGAACTGTACCCTGTCCATAAATTAACCATTTTTAAAGTGTTTTCTCATTGTATGATTCATATTATTCTTAAAACAAGTGTGTACAGTAGTAGGGCTAAATAGTTAAATCTCATAGAAGAGAAAATGAAGACTAGTAAGTAGATGAACCAAAACTAGTAGCTTAATGCAAAAAAGAAATGAAATAATGAGACAATGTGTGTAGTAGCTCTTAGATCATTTTTTAAAAATTGCATAAATCTGCTATTTGCTAACCGATTCAGGTATTTTATGGGTTTGCTTTAGGTCTAGGTAGTAGAAATAAAGTTGAGGTTATTTATTTAAAGGTATTTGAGGTGGCAATAATGGAAAAAAAGCATGGAATGAATTTTATATTTTAAAAATATTTTTACATAACTAGTTTAAATAATTCCACTGCTAATTATGAAATAATAGCTAATAGCATGATTTTTCAAATATAGTGCATTCCTTGCATGGAGTTAAATATAGCACTGCAATTCCCTTTTAACTACACAAACTTAACAGGTTGTAGGCCTCTTTACTATGGTCATTAAAATAGAACAGAAAAAAAAATCCACATATTAATGTTAATTGAGGCATTTTATGTGCACCTATGTGTTACATAGCTAGAAAAAGAATTCCAGGATTTTCGCTCCTGTGTCTTTTGGTCTTGTTTCTTCATGATCTGTGATGCCCGCTGAGGTTGTCAGTATAATGAAACCAAACTGACAGAACAGTAGCAGGCTGTTCTGACATTCTTCTTGATCTTTGAGTTGCACATCCAATCTGGGCCTGATTACCTCACACTTGTTTAACTTCCCTGTGAGGTTCACAACAGTTTCCCCAGTTCTGTGATCATCAGTAATTTCAAAATTGCCAATGTAACCACTCTTCATCATCACTTTAGAAGCTGGACAATGACTTTAGAGCACGGCCTAATAAGAACCTGGTGTTTGCTTCTTTTTTTGGCATTATTGATACTCCTGAGAGCATAAGTCAGGACAGCCGTGTGCACCATCATGGTGGCATGGAAAGATGGCACAGAGTTGTGTGTGCGTATTTATAGACACTTCAGAAGGTCTGTAAATACTATTTTGTTTTTCTTGCAATTTTCCAAAGGAACGGCATTTGGAAAACTTGCACACATTTCTATTGTAGCAATACATTACATAGGGCAAGGTGGATCAGTATGAAGATACTTATCTTGGTCTTACTTGTTTTTGTCCCCGTTGGGTGAAGTGACAGGAAAGTAGGGTTTGAATTTGGATTAGAAACTTGAGTTCATCTGATGTAGTCTTTCTATTGCCTTTAACTTTCTTAAATTTAAATTTGAATGTAATAAAAATTTTTTTAAATGAGTATCTAAGAACCAATAAAGGAAAAGCTAAGTTGTCACTCCAAATGTGTAAAATGTGTTTTATCTCTTTATGTAATCTACTAAGAAAATATATTATCATAGGATAGAGTATTTACAGATTTATGGATTAGTGTTCTGATTGCTGTTTAAGGATATTCACATCTTAGCTAAAGTGATCTTATGCCTTAATTATGAATAGTAATATGTGGTTATTGCTGCACCCACCTCCTAGAAAGCTTGTGAAATCCTATCATTTGCGCAAATTAAGCATAGAACAATTTAGTGAATGAATACTGACAGTAATGAAAGCAGCTCATTTTTTTTCAAATAGAAAATTGTTTATAGTCATAATAGGAATATGAAGATATATTAAAGTTAAATTTGTGTGTTACAGTTATGAGATGGTAGCATAGTGATTTTAACAAGTTGGATAAGTAGAACCATCAGGTAGTCAAGGCTTTTCTAACTCTGCATCTCTCTTTTGCCTCATCTTGTAGAGTTGTTTATAAACACTAATGTTGACTGTGACTTCAGTTTCAATATTTCTTCTTTATCAGCCTGCCAGATATATTAAAAACCAAATTTCCTAGAAATGGGACATAAATAATGAAGGAGAAAAGAAGTGAAAAAACATGGGTAATCTGCAAATAGGATAACTCACCCCAATACCACGTGATATTGTTTTATATAATTCACTTATAAACTAAAACATAGACATTTTGAATTAGTACCATTACATTCTCTTTTCTCCTTTTATATTAGAAGGAAAACAAAATAACAGTTGAAAGTTCTCCATAAACTGAGTCAATTCAATATTTTTGAAGGAGGGATGATGGAAACCATGAAAACAAAGCACTGTACATAGAGCTGATGCCCCAGCGTCACCTGGGATCCAGTTATGAAGTAACAAAATAAAATACTAGTGTCATGAAAAGACAGTGAGTTCCTCCTGAAAAGACAGTGAGTTCCTCCTTTCTTGTGTTAACTCACAATGTCCAAGGTGTTGGCAAGGGAGGATTAGAATAAATGATAGGTAACTGTGTTCTCTTGAGGCTGAGCAGGGAGGTCAAAGTCTAGTGGTTTCCAAATAAGTTAATGAGCTCATTTATAACAGGATTTGGAAAAGAAAGGTGATGGTGAAAAATCAGATGAGGAAAATGAAGAGAAAGAAGGAAGCAAAGAGAAAAATAAAGAAGGTGAAGATGATGAGGAAGATGATGCTGCAGAACAAGAGGAATATGATGAAGAAGAACAAGAGGAGGTAATGGTCTATTTCAGAAGAGTAACAAAGTAACTAAGGTTAAGAATTATCTAATAAGGAATCAGCTATATGATATAGATTAAAATGAACAAACAAAAACCAAGTTGATGGGAACCAGGGGTGTATTATCACTGGCATCAGTTCCTTTGTATCAAGAGAATTATTATAGCATTCAGGTTATAGTGATGCCAAATTGAGTATGAGCTAAAAGTAACTTTGAGAAACTTGGTTCATTTGAAAATAAGCTGGGATCAACCCAGCTGTTTTGAGCAGGGTACCTTTGCTGGTCACTGACTCACTGGGACTTTGTAGGGACCTAGTGCAGTAATCCTAGGCTGCGAGTTTCTTCTCCATTTCAATGCCTTTGCTGCATTTCAGCCTCTCACACCACACTCTGAATCTTTCGCCACCTGGAACTGCTCCAGCTGTGAAATCTTCATTGTATGCTTTAATTATTTTGCATTATATTCAGGTTCTTTTTAAATTTATATTGGTTTAAAGGGAGAGATATGGATCTATTTTTATCTGTTTCCAAATAGCTGCTAATCTCATTTATTAAATAATTTGCTTTCTTTGTTGATTTGAAATTCTCCTCTATTAACTGTTAGATTCCACATCTAGTTAGATGTATTTCTGAACTTTGTTCCATTGATCTATTTCTGAACCATCACTAAGCTGTTCCAATGACTAGAGTCTTCTGATTATTTGCTAATATTTTTAGAGAACGTTACCCTTCTTTTTCAGGATTTACCTGAGTATTCTTTGTTTATTCTTCCAGATAAGTTTTAACTCTAAACATTTTAAAATTAAACACATTTGCCTCCAGTTTTCTTTCCAGACCATTCAATTTATTGCTGCACTCTGGACTTGATTGAAACTGCCAAACCCTCTGATCCTTTCGTCTCTATTGGTTCACTGTCTTCATTTTCTTCCCTAAGGAGCTCTTGCCCACCTTCCAACTTTTTTCCTTGCTATTATTGCTTTTGTCCCTTGTTCTCAGCAAATACTCTAGACGAAAGCAACCTTTGATCAATTCCATTGTCTCCCTCTTTTCCCCTACAAACCTGCCTATTGTGTTTTTCTGAGGAGTCACAAAAACTGATGCCACTTAAAAAAAAAAAGTCATTCGTCCCATTTTGCTGGCTAACATGTTTTCTGGTTCTCTTGTCAAGTCAGTTCTCCACAGCAAGTAGTTTAGATCATCTTTTTTCATAATCCCTCTCCTTGACTACCTTCTCTTTCACTTCTAGCAGATATAGTACTTTCATACAGAAAATAAAGCCATCAAGAGAAAACATTCTTTCATGTTTTTTGCTTTCAAACTGAGTATCTTCCCTCCTCCTTCTCTCTCTCTTTTTTTTTATCAGTGGAAAAAAATGTCTTTCATTCTGTTTGAGGCTAATTGTCCTACCCTTTTTGGGGACCATACTCCTAATGTCATTTCCCCTTCCATATTTTCAACCTCTCAACCATGCCATGCCTCCCCCATACATTGGTCCCAAGTTTCCAGACATTGTTGGATTTCTTGGCACCAAAGAAGCCAAGCCAACTTCCTGGAAATGATAAGGGTCTTAGTCAGATACAGAAGCTTACAGTATTTAGAGAATAAAAAGTAATGAACAATATACCCAAATAATACAAGTTACCTGTCTTGCATTTTTAATGTAAATTTATGTATAAATACCTACCATCCAGATACTAAATAAGTTGATATCCAGGAGACTTTCTTTTAGGAATAGTCTCTATTTCTTACTCTGTAATAATTTGTGCTGTAAACAGTAGAGATGTGGAGATTAATTTTTTTTTAAATTAGGAAGTGATGAGGTGCTTTCTTTTGTTTGTTTGTTTTTAGGATTTTTTAAATTTATTTTTAGAGAGAGGGGAAGGGAGGGAGAAAGAGGGAGAGAGACATCAGTATGCGGTTGCCTCTCTCATGCCCCCAAATGGGGACCTGGCCCACAACCCAGGCATGTGCCCTGACTGGGAATCGAACCAGTGACCCTTTGGTTTGCAGGCTGGCGCTCAATCCACTAAGCCACACCAGCCAGGACTGGAGATTAATTTTTTATTGTGACTATTTTCAATCATGTACAAAAATCTATTAACTATTAAAATAAACAGTGATCAATGCATAGCCAATCTTTCCATCACTGATTCATCCACCCGCTCCACTCCTGTCCCTCCACTTCAAAACCCATCTGCCTTGGATTATTGTAAAGCAAATCCTAGGCATTATATCATTTCATCCATAAATATCTCAGTATGTACTCAAAAATAGGGGCTCTTTAACAATATCACAGTATCATTATTATACCTAACACAATGAAATATAATTCCTTAATATTATTAAATGTTACATAAGACAGTGTTCAGATTTTTTTTCAACTGTCTCAAGAAATTGTTCCAATCAAAATCCAAATACCCTGCAATTGGTTAATGATTTCCTTAAATTTCTTTTAATCAATATTTAAAATGGATTTTTGGAATTTTGTTAGAAAGTAGAAATATCTTGAGTCATTTATATGGATAATAGTCTTAAGAATTGGAGTAGTTTCAGTGGCTCATCCCTCTGAACCCAGTGGAAATTGAGTTGCCCTGGATGGAACGTAATATGACATCTTCAAGTTGTTTGAAGATTTTATTTATTGTAGAGAGAAGGGAAGGAAGAAGGAGAGGGAGAGAAACATTGATCAGTTGCCTCTCATGCCCTCTACTGGGAACCTGGCCCATAAGCCAAAGTCATGTGCCTTGACTAGGAATCTAACCCGTGACCTTTGGTTTGCAGAACTATGCCCAGTCCCCTGACCCACACCAGCCAGGGTGGAATCCTTAAGTTTAGATTTGGTTTCTTGAGGCCTCTTTTTTGATAGAAAGGAAAAATCCCTCTGCTTCTACTCAGCTGTACATCGTGACCGAAAACCTCCATTCTGATGTTGTCTAATGTTAATGTAAATGGGCTTTGTTTCTTGAGCGTCTGTACGCTTATTTGAAATAACTGTTCAGTGGCTTAGCTAACTAAACCATGTATCATCCCACTGAGGTGGAATGAATTAAATGGGTCATTCTCCTAAAGTGTAAAGAGTACCCCTTCATGTTCTCTTAGCTAGTTGGGGTCTGAGAATAGTAGGAGGTAGTGGTCTTGAAGAAACTGCACAGGTAGATGCAAGTGAAAGCTAATGTGTTTTCTAAGCAGATGGTATAGCAGAGACTTGTCTTAATCTGGTGTATTTTATTACCTACATTAGGTATTTATAAACTTAAAGGGACAGCCTACATTGTGTTCCCTATTAATAATGTTACTATTCATTTTAGTGTTTACTGAGCAATCTGTCATTTCACTTAGGAAAATGACTACATTAATTCCTACTTTGACAATGGAGAAGATTTTGGCGCAGACAGTGATGACAACATGGATGAGGCAACCTATTAGCTATGAAATTTCTCACAAAGTATTTCTACGATACAGCTTCTGAATGTTTGAACAGACTTATTTCCTATTTTATTTCTGATAAGGGATGAGTAAGTATTTTTTTGTTCATTTTGTTGGACAATATTTGTTTCCAAAATATTCAGAAGCACTTTGAGTTTACATACTACATACTTTACCAATAAGTCTACACTCTTGACATTCCTTCTTAACCCCTCTTTGTCCCATGTAAGTATTCAAGTGAAAATTTTGTTTTTGGTATTATTTGGATTAGAATGTGCATCTTTTAATCTGTTTTCATACTTGAACAAATTATTCCTGTTTAACTGCTGACCTCATCATAATGGATATGTGTAACCTGAAAGCTGATTTAATACTGCACATGGAGCACTTTAAAAACAAAGAAACTTGAAAATCATTTTACTTTTTACTTTTCCATGGTATGTTTATGCTACTATGACTACATAAACCTATCTCTTACAAGTGCATATGAGATGAGAAGTTTAGTGACCAAAAATATACACAAGGCAAAGCGCCGATCAGCGCTGTATAAATTTCACAGCTTACATCTCAGCAGAAAGACTCGGGATGAGTATTAAAAAACTTGAATTTGTGGCTATCTTCATATTATACAATATATGAATTAATCATCTCACTATAAGTTTGGTATTTTGAATAGTTGGGCTTATGAAAAATTAGACTGAGACATCTTATTTAAATTTGTACTTTACAAAAGTGGTGGGTAAGTTCTAGTCATATAAATCTCACTATAGAATGTGCATGTGTGAAATCTAAGGTATAATGGCCTCTTATATTTCAAAGGACCCACTGCTATCTAAATGACTTATATAACAGTGCAGAATAAAACTCAGGTCACTTTGAAATTAATTTTTTTAATTAAAAACTAGCTCCCTTGACTTTTTATATTGGGGGTGTGGGGGGATACCAAAAACTTTAGCCTTAAAGACTCACAAATGCCAAAGATTTTGAAGGGAATTCATACTATATATTTCAAAAATGACTTAATATTATCTACCAAAGCCCTGGCTGGGTAGCTTATCCCGATACTTCAAGGTCGTGGGTCTCATCCCGCTCAGGGTACTTAACAATAATCAAGCAATGAATGCATGAAGAGGTGGAACAACAAATTGCTGTTTCTCTCTCCCACCACCCCCCTCTGAAATCACTAATAAAAAATATTACCTACCAAAAGAAATTTATTTTTCCCTTTGGAAAGGTATCGCCCATTACCCTCTAACCTGAGAATCAGAGCCCAGACTCTATTTCTGCCTTTACAATAAACTCAACCTTGAAAATGAGCTCGGTTTTCTGTGCCTTAGTTTCTTCACTTGTGAAGTTTCCTATAGAAACTGCTTAAAGACCAACCAAAATTTACCATATCTATTCATCCTCTTAGCATGTAGAGGTAATCAACTGTTCATTTAATCTTGGTCTGGCCCTCTAAAAAATTGTAGCTTATAAAGTGGTTGAAAACAGTTTTGAGAAACAAACATATGTTCCTCACAAAATACATTGTAATCTAATTTCCCACCTTGTATTCTGGCGGGGAAATTTTATATTGTCTCACGCCTGTTTGTAACATAGCTTCCTCAGGAGAAAGATCACTTTCAAATATAATACTTCCTCAGATAACTGAAGATGGGTGTGAGGACCATTACTAGTTCAGTGCTTAGTAGATCGTATGTGAATTATCTGTTTAAAGGAGGTTATAAAAAGATTCTAAATGGAAAATGAATAAAGTAAGTCTACTTTAAAGCATCAATCTACTGTACTTAGAGTAAAAAACCTGTTTCAGTTGTAAGGGGCAAATAGTTATTTAGGATTGATAATTAACATAGCTATTTTATTCTCTCAGCTCCTTACCACCTTAGGCTAACATTTAATTTATAAAGCTTATGTCTGTAGTTCTGTGTGCTTGCTTTATTGTAAATCTGCAGATAACTGCTTGAATAGGGCAAATACACCAAAGATACTCCTTTCTTCCCGCCCCACCCCGTCCAGCTTTGTCTCCATTTTAGTCCTGCAGATGGTAAGACAGACCTTTGGGCAGGGGTTTGCTTTGGGAAGCCCTAGCCATCTCCCCACTATGTGCATTCTCTTTCCCTTTTGGAAAAATCTTACAAGTTTAAAGTAGACTAATTATGAGAATAGGCCGGACCTATTTGCAGATTTCTTTGCCAGCATGAATTTGTTTTTGTGGTTTAAAATCTTAGAGACTGAAGTTATTCCATAGGGAGGTAACGTTTAATGCAGATAGCATCTTACACATAAAAAAAAGTATGTACGTGTTGCTGAAGTGTCTTTAAAATTGCTACCTAAAAAGCAATACTGTTTTGTTGCTATAATGCTTATTTTTTTGGTGTTTGTTTACATATTAAATTTTTACAAAATAAAATTGTGTCCTGTTTTACATTAAGATGTTTTATTTTGAACCTACTTAAATATATTTGATGGAGAAAAGTAATGTTAATATAGATTTTACCTGGTAAAATAATATTAAGCAGGGAATTCAGTATCAAATATTCTTGAACCACCAACAAAAGAAAACTCTAGGTGATTAAAGTCGAGATAACAAACTAAAGAGATTTGGCAGTGTAGTATTAGCATGATCACTGGCCTACCAGACCTACTTACACTGAATACGAGAAAGCAGTAACACATTTAGAGGATGTTAGCTTTTCCTCCCCCATTACCTTAAATGTACAGTATTAGAGGCTTGGCCTTAATACATGGTTAAAAGCTCTGGAGTTATTAAAAACTTTTTTTATTAAAGTAATTAAGTACAATTTTAAGATCAAGATGATTGTAAAAGTAGGGGGAAAAAAGGAATACATCACAAATTCCTCCATTAAATAAAAGCGCCAAAGAACTTTTTCAGTTCTTTTGCTACTGTAATTTTTAAACATAAAGTGGAAAGGTTTTTTGTTTTATAATAAAGTTTACATATAAACAGAGCACATCTTTATATGACTGATCCACAACTTGCTAAGGAGTCCTGGACCCTGCCTAAGAAGTCTTGTTCCCTGAGATCCAAAATCCCTCAAAGAACATTCACCAGAAATTTGTTTTCATTTCATTTCACTTACATCCTGTAAGTGATCTGGTGGGTTTTGTTTCAGTGTAACAAGGGAGAAATTTGAGTGGGTAAACCTCTGACCATTTGATCCATCTTACACAGTGTCTTTACATCAAGTATTTTGACACAGGAAAAGAGGTATGCTTTACTCAATTAAATTCACCAGCTTCCATTTTAGATTGAATAAAATAGAAACTTTATTTTGAAGATCTTTTAAAATATGAAAAATATGGGGCAATAAGATTTAAAAACCAGTTTTACAAATGTACATGCTAAGAATGTTCTACAATTCCATCTCACATTTGTATAAAATATATTACACAAAAGGTTTACAGTGTATATATAAAAAAGAATTAAATAATTGCATTCGGTTATTTCTATGATCTAACAGTGCAATATGCACATACTTAGAAGAAAAATAATGACTTCCTGAGGAATATTGTTGTAGTTCAAAATGATTCCCATCACAAAGCACCATTTAAATACTTTAAAAAACTCCACCTTTACCCTGTAGCACTTTGAATGGACCCCTTGCTTCATGGTATTTCTAAAATAAACTCCAACTGTATCCTTCATGTTCCAAAGTCGGTAATTTCAGAAGTAGGATACTTTTTAAAAGAACTAATTATTAAGTAATGAACCATTATGATTCTTTTCGAGAACCCTTCAGGCCACCGAACAGCAAATAGAGCCCAGAAAAAGAAAAGCTTTAAAAAACAAAAAGTCCTCTGAATAAGTTAATTTAACATTGCCCTCTTCTAATTCTTAGTGTGGCCAGCAGACTCTACAGTCAGTTTATCTTAAATGGAGTTCATGAGTTCAAAACAAACTCAACCATTTGTACACAGCCTAAGAAAAAAAATCTTCCCTGCCTAAAAACAGCAGATTTTGCTTCACTATAACTCCAACATTTACGGGAACCAAATGCAATGATTTGGTTCTGTTAATTGTATACTTGCATGCACGCATATATATGTAGTTTTAATGTGAAGCTTCAAAGTAAATTCAGATAAGGATTTCAACACAATTAAAATTCAAATTTTTCTTACTTTATTAAGTTTTACAAAGTAACCTACATTGGCTACAAATTTTGATGTATATTAGTACTTTTTAAAAGTGAAAATTATTATATATCTATTAAATGCCTAGGAACTTTTTCTTTTAAAAATGACACAACGATTAGAATCTAATCCTACATGACAGAATTATATAATTCAAATTATATTCAATTAAAAATATATAATTCAGACACAGAGAAGAAGGGAACTGCCTCATTGTGTCATAAGGATGTTATATTTCCTTCAAGGAACAGCATATTAACAAGTATATAGTACACCTCACTACTTTAAAAATAACTTATCCTGGGAATCAGACCTCTCTCACCATTTCAAAGTACCGTTAGCCAAAACGAATCACCGACTTTCTGCAGTTTCATCAATTTGATGTAAACGAAATTCTTCAAAGGACATCCAGCCTATTCTACCCTAAAATACTCTATTTTCTTCCTAAAACTTGATTTTTCAGCAGGCTTAATAAATACAATGTAAACTGACCAAGTTAACATTGAGCATAAATTAGAAAGAGCATACTCCTCTCTTCAAGATGTCCAAGGCACATTTAAACAGTTTTTTAAATTTTAAACTAATTTTTTAAATTTTAAAAAAATCAATTTGCTACAACTCCCCTATTAACACTTTTTGGTAATTATCTAAGGTCCTCAAAGACACGCAAAGGCTTTAATATTTGACTTCTGTCTTGTCTTTTATACTTTGCTACTGAAGGTACATAAAACCTCACTTACCATACATATTCATTCACTTTCAATTATGAACATTGGAGTTTGAAATATATAAAATGACTGGTTAAATGGCTGAAACAGTATTAGGAAATAATGCCCAGAAAATGAGGTGGTACTATAAGATCTTAAGGTACATACTTTATTCTACACAAACAGGCAATCCAGACTCCACCAGATCTTGTTTCTAAAGAATCATTTTGGTTACATTTTTAAAACACATACTTTTAAAAATTAAGTGATGAAATCAGTATGCAAATGATTATTTAGCACATCTTAAAAAGTGGCACTATCAAGCCCTTTTGACCATACACCTTAGGCCTCTGTTATCCAATTTTATGCTATAGTTCAAAGGAAAAAAAAGGTTTAAATTGGATATTTTCTCTTTGATAGAGGTTAAGGATTCAATAAATAAAGCAACATGTCTGTTGTTGCTGTTGTTGCTAATGTCAAAGGTATCTACTGCTTTTGCTTAATGAACCATTTTCTGCAACAAACCTCAGAGGCAGACAACGAAAACTTATCTGACCCTATGAATTTGTGCCTGATGGTCAAAGTGGAGATGAATTTATACAGTGTTATAAATCCCACTGGGCCATCTGAAATAATGCCTGCTTTCATTTCTAAAAATATTAGATTAGCTATTTTATAAGGCATTAAATGTAATTAAGGCATGTTACCACATGTAACATAGCAACAACTTATCACAGTATGTAGGGAATTATTTTCTACATAATGCTAACCTGTACATGTATAACAATTTCATCAAAGAATTACAAAAGTGCTTTCAAATATCAGAGGCAAGTATGACCTAAAAATCAGAAGCTGAGGCAGCATTCTTTAAGAGACAGATTAAGTTCTTTACCTAATCCAGTGTTTTAGTGACCAACTGGCAATATTCCAACCCTAATACATTATTTTGGGGTGTAAAAATACTATTTAATCTCTTAGCCTCTATTACACACTACACATTGCTTTCCCACTTCTGTGTCTACTTAATGTCTTCAAAGCATATGTGCTAAACTTGTTTTCACAAAGTTTTAAAATGGAGTATTAAGTATGTGCTCTCTAAATAATTTTAGAATCAACATTTTTGCAACTAAATATTTTAATGGTTCACATTAGTAAATTTTCTAATGTGAACCACTGCAGGTATCTGGTGCTATCATTATTCTGCTTAATAAACGTTAATAATCTTAAACCAAAAACTAATTACTTAAATAAAATTTAAACATTAACCCATCTTGAATAAATTATGTTTTCCAAGTTGAGAACTTCCTGGACACATTTAAATTCATTTCTCCTTAAGCATTAATACAACAGTTATATAGATTTACTGTTCTCAATATCAACTAGCAACTGTAAGGATTGTACTCAACCCATTTGCAAATGGCTCAAAAAAGTGAAAAAAAGCATCTTCAATCTCCCTAAATTCTGCCTTTGAAGTGGTTATTGAATATAACTGATTTACCACATTTCAGAACATGTGATCACAAACATTGTAATTATGAGCTAATCGCTATGTTTTGTATTGAGCAGCAGGAAACTGAGAATTGTGACTATAGAGTTTATGATCATCTTGTTGGCCAAAGGGTACTCCTTTAGTTGGAGCAATTCCATTTTCCATTTCTCGCTGCTGTGATGGGGGTGTGACTTCTGAATGCAAATGTGAAGAATCCACTGTTGAATGGTGACTAACATCCACTTTAGCTAAAATTTCATAATATAGCAAATAAAATACTGGCGTTATTATACCCACTATCAGCATTATCACTACAGCTGTCCACCACCCTATTCCCCAGTCTGCTCCATAATAAGGATCCTTATGTTGAACGTTTTTGTTATCAGGTTCAAAACGTATTTGTTGTGCTGTTAAGGCAGACACCACTTCATTAAGGTTCTCTCGTTTGGTGTCTGTACATTTTACTAATTGTTCTATGTCTCGGTCTACTTCTTTTAAAAAGCTACCAGCTGACTCACTGGAAGAAAGAGAATCATTAAGTGACAAAATTTCCTGTTGTTCTGGAACATACTGAATAGATGAAGGACGTGAAGCTTGTCTTCCTTTCGGAAGATGAAGTGTTTCAGTCAATGAACTAAACTTTTTTACTGGAATTTTGACAGACCTAAGGGCAAAAAAGTCTTGATCGCTGATGAGATTGTTAACTCTCTTGATATCTGCTACCTGTAAAAACAAAACAAAACAAAAATTAATTCTAAATCAAAATAGAGGTAGTGCTAGTCATTCATCCCACTTATTTTTGGAGAGAGGAAAAAAAGCTGAGTTTAATTACTAGTGCTATTAAGTTATCACGCCCAGAGAGATATTTTACTTGTGGATAACAATGCTACACCACTTTTGATCTGTAAGTCTTAGGAAATCACCAATTAACTTTTTACACCTCCCATGTTAATAACACTAATGCTAGCTACTGAAGTAGATTCCAGGACCCTACTTCTCTTTCTATACGTATCATGCACACAAATATCACCCTTTTACTGCTTGTAAATAATTTGTAAAAGAAGGATTATAGATACTTATGTTCTTTTCTCCAATGTGGCGATCAGGCATATAGGCAAATGTCAACCTACCTAACTAAAACTACCATAGTTTATCAAAACTAAGATGTACCACTATTTTATGTCTCATTAAGGGGGGAAAAACCCACCAAATATTGACGATACCACCATTCCAATATCAAAAGTGTTAAAATGTGTGGAAAACGTATCTTAGAATTGATAAAATATAATTTATCTTGTTCACTTGCCTTATGAAGCCATTTCCCCAAACTTACTAGTGTAAATGCATTCTTCAACTACCCCCAAGATCAGTCATTTTTATAAGCTTTCCCTATGTATTACACAGTCCTCAAGCTATCTGTATAGCCTATACACCTGCCATTGTGGTGAGACATAGTAGAGCATAGTATTTCTCAGATTATCAATTACTATGCCAGGCTCTCCCACTATCTTTAAGTTGTCAGTCCTATTCATTTCCATCAAAGCTGTAACCTAAGCTCTAACCATTTATCATCTGTTGATGTCAGAGAGGTAAAGTGAGTCTAGGATAAAACTTAAGATTTCTGGTTTGGTCAACTCAATACTGATGCCATTTCACTGAGATAGGGAACACTATGGAGGGAGAAAAAGAATGAAGGCAAATTTTATAAATGTTGCCTATGAGGTGCCTTAAATACGCAAGTGGAAGATGTCCAACAGGAAGTTACAGATATTATATCTGAAATGCAGATGAACGATCTTAACTAGAGATATATATTTGTGGATTACCTGCAAAAATGGTTACTGCAGTCATGAGACTAGACAGACAGATTCACGAGAAAAAGATGGGAGTAAAAGTTGACATAGGAAAGAACTCAGCAACACCAACATCTGAGGGGTATGCTGAGTAAGACAAATCCACGAAGGAGATTAAGAGTGACCAGGAAAGCAATATATGATGGTGGTTAAAAGCACTGCCTATCTGGGTTTGAAGCGTGGCTCTGACACTTTCTTCAGCTGTATGATTTAGGGCAAGTCGTTTAACCTCTCAGCTTCCACATATGTAAAAGGACAGTAATACTACTACTTACGATATATGGTTGTTGTAAAGATTAATCAATCAAAATGTATGAATGACATTTAGTGATATATAGTATGTTATGCAAATATTAGCTGTTCTTAAATATTCATAGTAGGAACATCAGAAACCTGCAGTATCAAGGTCAAAGAGGGTTTTTAGGGGAAGTGGTGAACTGGATCAAGGGCTAATTACTGACAAGTCAAACAAAGACCATTCTTGTTGGAAAAATCAATTCTCTTTAAGTGTGTGTATGGGAGGGAGAAAGGAGTGAAGAGTAACTAGGAGATGAGATACAGTAAAGATAAAGGGTCCATTGTCATTTTACTACCTTGAGATTGTTTTTTTTCTTAAGGCAAAGGAAGGTCCAACATAACAAAAAGGCAACCAAATGAATGGGAGAAGATATCTGCAAACAGCTGACAATGGGTTAACATCCAAAATACATAAAGAACTCATACAACTCAACACCATAACAAACAATCCAATTTAAAAAAATGGTCAGAGGACCTGAACAGACACTTCATACAAATGGCCAACAGATATATGAAAAGATGTTCAACCTGACTAGCTATTAGGGAAATGCAATTAAAAAGTACCAAGAGATACCACTTCACACCTGTTAGAATGGTTATCAATAAGACAAGTAAAACAAGTGTTGGAGAGGTTGTGGAGAAAAAGAAACCCTCATTCACTGCTGGTGGGTATATAAACTGATAAAGGCACTAAGGAAAACAGTATGGAGGCTGCTCAAAAAATTAAGAATAGAATCACCACTTGACCAGCAACACTTTTTCTGGGTATTTTCCTGAAAAATTTGAAAACACTTATTTGCAAAGATATATGCGCCTGTGTTCACTGCAGCATTATTCACGGTGGTCAAGACATGGAAACAACTGAAGTGTCCTTCAATGCATGAATGGATAAATATATGGTACATATATACAATGGAATACTACTCAGCCATAAGAACAAATAAAATACTACCATTTGCAACAACATGGACAGATCTTGAGAGTATCACGCTAAGCGAAATTAAGTCAGAAAAAGTCAAGAACCATATGCTTTCACTCATATATGGGATATAAAACTGAAAGCAACAAATGAACAAACGAAAAACAAAAACTCACAGACACAGACAAGAAATGCATTTCATCATCAAGAAATGCATTTCAATAAGATTTTATTATTTTTAAATCATAATTTGTTTTAATTTTAAGTAATTGCAATAATTACTCTATTCAGAAAAAAAATACATAGAACCTCATTATAAAAGGACATTTTTTAAATTCAATTTAAATTTATATATGTAAATTTATAAATATATGTGTTTCTATTTCAGATAACTATGACAGGTAATCATAAAAGGTTTTCAAATATAAAAGTACTTTACATTATGAAAGATTTTGAGGGTGTGGATAAAAATATTCATCAAGGAGAAAAATATGACATAAAATTTCATGCTTATAGAAAAAGTATATATATATCTATATTTTTAAACTACATTATTTCAGGTAGCAAATTCCAAATTAGTATTTAGAATTCCACACATACATTTAAAGACTATTTTAACAGACTTATTTTACATATCAATGTTGACATTATAGAAATTATATTCCTTTTAACTATTTTAAGTCATTGGGAAGTATTTCAGAAGTTCACTTTAAAATGTGCAAGCAGGCACATAGTACATACATTTCAAAATTCTACTGGGAGTATGAGAACAAAAAGTTTCCATATCCATGTTGTTTACGTGCATGAAAATAGATTTCATGCTAATAAAGCAAGATAAAAACGACAGGTTAAAAAAACAGGTTTAAACAGTTTAATATCTACTAAAATCAGAAACAAACCTTTCTTTTTATCTATCAATATCATTTTTGGGAATCTAATCTACAGAAATAAAAGTATTGCTATTTAAAGATATAGTTGTGATAATATTCACAGCACAATGTAAAAACACGGGAAATCCTGACCATCCTTGAGTATGAAAATGGCTTAACAATTATGGTCCCTTCATGTTATGGAAAACTATATCTATAAAGCTATATAAAATAATGAGTTAGATCTATAAGGCT
This sequence comes from Mormoops blainvillei, assembly GCA_004026545.1. Taxonomy (NCBI): domain Eukaryota; kingdom Metazoa; phylum Chordata; class Mammalia; order Chiroptera; family Mormoopidae; genus Mormoops; species Mormoops blainvillei. Next base: position 193,642 of record PVJD01000196.1, on the reverse strand, counting down.
ATGAGGGAATAGCCATGATAAACTAAGAAATTAAAAAGGCAAAAGAAACGTGCAGAGTAACAGGCTTGGTATAAATCAATTTTAAAAACACAAAAATCACCAACCTCCCAAGTATTTTATATATATATTCTTAAAAGCACAAAAAGGGTATGAAAAGAAATACAATTGTCATCTCAGGAAACTGGGGCAGAGTAAAACTTCTTTATATATTTCCACATTCTCTTACAACTTGAATGAGAAAAGGATAACACTGGGTGTTTTTCAATACTGAAAATAGAATCACAAATTTAGAAATAACAAGCATTCAACTATTTACTTAAAAACTTAAAAAAGTTAACATCCACCAACGTGAAACAGATTTCTATGTAGAAAGAAGAAAAAGGGGGATGAAAAGACAAGATAAAAAACACAGAATTTATTTAAATTTGTGCTATGAACAAGTAATTTATTTTAGACTGCATTATGCAAAATCAAATTAAAACTTACCGTACAACAGTACTGAAGGGCTATTGCATTTAAAGTATCTCCTTCCTGTATATCTTTTGTTAATACTATAATGTCATCAAGTTTATCTCTTGATGCACTTCTTCGGATTTTCTCTTTGCCTCTGGATCGAAGCTCATAAACTTCAGCATCCTCCTCCAACACATCACTCTCTGTACAATTTCCAAATGCAAGTACTTGACCACCCGAAAGAACTCCTGGAAGAGGAAAACGATTCTGATGCCTCCCTGCCATACTGTCAAAACCTGGGAGGGGTGGGGGAGAAGGCAGAGAAAACTTTGAAATATAGCTGATCAATTTAACTGATTTTACATGCATCTTACATTCAGAACACTTATGTTTTGTTTTGTTTTTTTTTAAAGAATGGTTTTAGTTATTTAAAACTTTAGGTTCAAGTTTTGTGACTGCTGAAGTACAGTGAATATATTTGGCTGCAGAGATGAGGGAATGGGATGAAGAGGTAATATATTCTTACAGGCCATCTACCACAAAACATGTTAGGGTGATTACATTTTAACAAGGACAAATTGCTATAATCTTTTTTTACATCAAAAAATTAAGTCCCCCTTATTTTAAGTATGTAAATAATGATATAATTTTATGTTAAAAACTTGTGATTTTACGTATATATACACAATTTATAGTTCTGATGGAATCAATGTTTTACAGGTTCACACACACACAAGTACTTTTATAAATACAAAACATTCTGGCTTTTTCTGCATTTTAAGTTCATGTGGGGTTAAAATATCTTTTATACTTGCTACCTACCTCTTTGGATCATGCTGATGGTAATATTTATATTTACTACAGTAGGTGACTTCTAGATAGGTCATAATTTTGTTCTCCACCAGGGATTTTTCTTCTCTTGAAGCTTTTCACCAAACTTTAATTTATCAAAGTCTTCCTCAAACTCAATTTACAGTCCATAAACATGGTGAACAGATTTTAGGTCACTATGTTCATGTCTACTTCATAATGACACTATAAGACTGACTGAGAGCTGACCTAAGTTAAAAACATATATCAATGAATACCTTTTATTTAATGCATACTCACTCTCAACTCTCATTCATCAAGTTGATCTATTCTCATTAAAAATGAACAATATGAGAACAAACTAATTCCACATTCACAGTTTTAGCTTCATAGTAACTGTTCACATAAGAACAGATCACTTTCAGTTATTGTTGTAAAAGATGGAGAGACATGGACAGGTAGTAAGAGACATTTTGGACATAAAATGCTTAAGATTTAATAATGTGGCTCTGATATAAACAACATAAAGAAGTTAAGGATCATGCCAAGATTCCTGATTTGCATCCCTGAGTAAAATGGTGGTGCCATTCTCTAAGATATGGAACACTGGAAGAAGAGCCTGGGGGTAGGGGCAGCAACTATGATTATAAATTCCTCGAAGATAGCCAAAATGAATGTCAAGTAGCCCAGTGGATTTCACAGTCAAATTCAAGAAAGTCTGGGTTACAGATATAATTGTATGACTAATATTGCACACAGGCGGAAAACTGAAGCTGTGGGTACAGATTACCTAGAGAGAGTGTAGAATAAGAAAAGAGGGTCCTCCACTCAGAGTCCCAAAGAAGTTGGATCCAAGAAGCACATCCAAGGCACATCCTATTTAAATTATCCAAGATTAAATTATCCAAGGTAAAGTTAAAGGAGTTCATCATCACCAGGCCCTAACTATATAAAGGTTAAAAGGACTTATCTAAGAAAAAGAAGATCAAAATTATGAACAGTAAAATGAAAACAAATTCCCAACTATCGACAACTGAACCTAAAAAACAGAAACTAAGCAAAAAACTAGAACAGGAACAGAATCACAGAAATGGAGATCACATGGAGGGTTATCAGTGGGGAGGGGGAAAAATGGAGGGAAAAGGTACAGGGAATAAGAAGTGTAATCGGTAGGTACAAAACGAGGAGGTTAAGAATAGTATAGGAAATGGAGAAGCCAAAGAACTTGTATGTATGACCCATGGACAGGAACTAAGGTGGGGGGCAATGCGGGAAGGGAGGGGCAGTGCAGGGCAGAGGGGGAGAAAAGGGTGTAAAAATGAGACAACTGTAATAACATAATCCATAAATATACTTAAAAAAAAGAGGTTCCAAGACTGAGCCTTGAAGAACTGCTACATTTAGTACCTGGGAGAAAGATAGTCAGCATGCAAAGAAGACTGAAAAGGAGTGTTCAGAGGAGGAGGAAACCACGTATCACAGAAGCCAAGTCAAAATGATCTCTCAAAAAGTTAGTTCAGTTGTCAATATTATAAACAAGTACCAAGTGAAAAAGGGAAAATAATCATAAAAAACAAACTCTAAAAAGTCTGGGGAGTTTCCACAAACTTTCCAGACTTTTGGAATTTGTATGACAATGGGTAATACTTTCTATGTAGACACATATAAACTTTTTGGAACAATTTCATATAATTGAACCCAACTCTTGAAAACCAGCTTCAGACCCTGCTCTATAGCAACATAATGCTTTAAAAACTCAAGGGTTTCCAGTCAGATTACACAGATAACTAATAGCCCTATATTAAGTAGATTAGTTCACCTATTCCTCCATGTGCTACATTATTTATTACCATTAACTGGAATCCCTGACATGACAGCCACAAAACTAAAGAAAGCCCCTGATGTTTCACATCTCAAAAGCAGTTTTGAAGGCATGATCAAGTCTTTCAAAATCCTAACATGTGACAAGGAGATTTACTATGGTATTAAAACAAGTTTTAATTAAGGGTTTTTTATTTTTACTTAAGTCTCAAAAAAGCTGAGTGTCTTACCTTCACCAAAAATAGATAATAGTTTTATTTCCGCTTGTTTAACCAAATCTTTTCTATCATGTATCTTTAATCTAGGGCAGAGATTTTCAAACTTTTTCATCTCATGGCACACATAAACTACTAAAATTCTGCGGCATGCCAAAAATATATTTTTTGCTGATCTGACAAAAAACAGGTATAATTTTGATTTATTCACAGTGGATGGCTATAGTTGTGTTGGCTGTGAGCTTTTTCTTTTAATTTTTTATTTTACAATTTAAGGGAAAAGAGATCAGTGCCCCTGACTAAAATAGTCAGATGTGGCATGTTTTAAAAATTCTGTGGCAAAATGGTTGAAAATTGCTAATCTAGGGAATGTCTGTAAATCCTGAAATTTATAGGCACTTATTATACATATGTAAATTTTTTTAGGGAAAGTATCATATTCTCAAAAGGGGTCCATGACTTTAAAAGAACCACTTAAAAAACAGCAATTTAAACATGGTTTTACTGTCCCAGTTACACCACCCTTTAACTTTTTCTCCTTCCTATTTTGTTTTTAGAACCCCAAGGTGGCTTAGTGCAGCTGAAAGTCACTGAGCAATGCCCAAAATCCATTTTTATATGTACATCAATCTCTCTGTAAGTGACATATTGCTAAAAAATATTTGAGGACTGAACTTTTCCTGGCTATCTATCTCTCAACTCCCCCTTGTAATGACATGCAGGCAGCACAATACCACAAACTGGTATTCTGTTCCTGAATAATCAAGAATTCGTTGTGAGGCTAACAGAAATGGAAACGTAGACTTTGGCCCAGGCAGATAATTATCTGAGCCACTTATATAAATATCAGAAAGTACACAGTCCTCAGAATTGAAAATTGTTCTGACTCAATTCTCTTCACTCGCCCTAACCTTTGGGTGACAAAAAAAGCACGAATCCCCTATGCAAGAAACTAAAACAAGCCCGCCTGCTACGTAGATGACAAGTGGTCACAAAAATTCGCAATGGATTCATCAGCTCAGTCTGTATGTGAAAATGGTTTCCCAAACACCTTCGTTCTGTGTAATAAATCCTGCTGAGTGTTTCTCTCCGACATTCCTTAAACAGAAATAAGAAGGCCACGGGGTACAAAGTAGTTCATCACCGGGACAGTATCGCTGGGACCGTAGCCTTCGGAGCCAATTCAGTTTTTAAAAACTTCCGTCTCCCCATTCCCCAAGTCTAGTTTTTCCTTTCCCTGTTATCCCTTGCGATGATTAAACTTCAGGTTTTTATGTCACACCATCACACTCGGACAATGTGGACAAGATACCGTCAGCGAACATTCAATACAAACACGGGGTTGTTGGAGAAATACAGTGTGTTTGGAAGGCAAAGGCGTCGCTCCGGGAATCGGGCACGTAGAAGTCCTTCCTCTGAGCCTCAGTTTCCCCAACGATGTATCAATGGGCTTTGGTGGAGCTGGTCTCCAAGGTCTCTCTACCTCCGGATATCCTCCGGCCGCCCCCACCACAACTGCGGCCAATAGCCCCGCGTGGCCGCCACTGGGGCCACCCCGCCGTCCCGAACGGAGCCACTCCCCACCTCTCGCCGCCATGTTTACCTGTCCCGTTAGCAAGTGGGACGCCACGAGGAGACGGCTGCCAAGTCCGCCGCCGCTGCTGCCGTCCCACGCAAGTTCATGACCCAGGCCCCGTCTTCCACCGCCGCCGTCCCCCTCTTCCTCCTCCGCCGCCGCCACCGCCCAGGCCAAAGTCTCCGCCTTCCCGGCCTTGCGCCGCCGCCACGTCCGCAAACTTGCCGTGCGTCATCGCGTCAAGTGGGCGGAGGTGGGAAGGGGCGGGGGAGGAGGCGGAGAGCGTAGGCGCCAGGGAGAGCTCAAGACCCTGTGCTTCCCTACCACAAACCTGAGCCCGGCGCGCTGGCGCTGGGAGGCCGCCGAGGGCAGGGGCGGGGCCCGAGCTCCAGCCCCACTGTGGCCCCTCCTATTGGCCACGCCCCTTCATATTGGCCACGCCCCGTCATACAGTACAGAGGCGTGCGGCAGGCGAAGTCCTGAGGCCAACTCCGGGATCCTGGGCTGCCTGCCGGCTTGGCCTTTGTACTTCGCTCACACGCCGCTGGCAAAACTGTCCAGAAAGCATTGAGTGGAGGAGGTGCTGAGGATTCGTCGACGGCTTCTGTGCAGTTCTCTTTTGTGCTGCATCTGGAGGTTTCTGTAGGGTGGGGATGGACGCTGGAGAGCACAGTGTTGACGTCCATGTTTTAGAAAGTTGTACTAGGCTTACTTCTCTTCATGTTGAAGTCTCTAGACTTCTGCAGGAGAGGAAACACTAGAGAAAAACCTTGGGTGGCAGAAGACGGTCGTTTCAGCCTTTCTGTTCATAGGTGAGGAAAGTGAGCCACCTAGAGTTAGGCTATGGGAAATGTTTGCCCTCCAGCCCTGGTTCTCAGGCTTCCTATTTTCGTAAAGACAAAGGTCTACAAATTGTAACTTATTTTGTCTTGAAAAATAATTGAAAGTCATTTTTAGCGACAGTCGAGGTATATGAGATGTTAGTTTGTGCCATAACAAACTCATGACTTCATACATGATTTTCCTCGTGAATTTACTGAGTACAATCATGTATTTGATGTATGTAAATAAATGTAAAGCAACAATTTTAAACCGATGCCTCAAGAATTTTAAAAACGTGCAAAACTTGATTATTTAGGTGCACTAACCTCTTTTCTCTTAGAATGTTAAATAAAAAGTAACAAAAGCCAACACAACAATAGTGTCAGGCGTGAATGTCATATTGGACCATAAATATATAGGTCATATACTAGAGTTGCGCCTTATTGCTCATATCCCATAATAAGGTTGTGTCTAATTGGTTAATTCTCAGTACCAGAAAGCCTTATAGACAAGCACAGGCACCTGTTTTTTAGAAAGTCACTTTGGAGCAAAAAGGATAGGTAATTATTATTACTATATATATATATTTGTAAATCAATCACTTTTTTGTCAAATCAGCAAAACTATAATTTTTTTTTGTGCTTCCAAATTTTAATAATTAGTTTAAGTATGCCATGAGATGAGAAAAGTTGAAAAATCACTGGTGTAACGTTTTTTAATGATAGACCTAATGTGTCCCAGTGTTGATGGTATAGACTTTGCACTTTGAGGACTGTATTACAACACACATTTTAGATCCAAACAGGCAGGGTGCACGGTGCAGAGCACTTCTTTTCAAAATGTCTGAATACAGTATTTGGATACATCATGAAGCCTTTGAAACTTTGTGTTAAATTATTTTCAAAGAGTAATTTTTGTTTTCTGGGAAGTGTCTCAGTAAGGTTAGGAATTCAATATTGCAATAGTTTTCTTTTATTTGAGGGGATGAGTTCTGTGCTCCTCAATGCTACAAAAAGAACTGCAGGGAGGAAGTCTTAAAAAAATTATTTTAAGTTTGTCAGAACTGTTCTGTGTGCCATTGCCCTTGTGACACCCCTGTCTGTAACCATTTATCACGGCGACATTTTCTCATCAGTAGACAAAGGGTATATTCCCTACTTGAAGTGTAGGGCTTCAGCTGCTCAGCCTTCATGAATGTTAATGTGAATACAACCTTCTTTCTGCATATAGGTTACTTTTCTTATTTTAATATCAATAGACAGTGGAATCCATTTGAGAGCCAGAGTGATAGCATTTCAAGCACTTCTACTGGACTGCCACCTGTTTCCTTTGATAAATACTTTCTCAATGATATCTGCACGCTCCTGAATTGTTATTTATATTTAACAAAGATGCAGTTATTGAACTTTTTACTAAAAAAAAATCTTTTATTATTAAAATAAACAAAAGAGGCAGTTAACCATGAATTTTGGCTAGGTTCCAAAAAGCTGGCCAGTAGGAGCAAGTACTTTGTCTTGGAGAAAAAGGATGTCCCCAGTGCTCAACAAAGCCAAAAGGCTTTTCAGTTTTTTGAGATCTCATCTGACACAGTTTTCATTGAAAGTTGTAGGTGAAAGAATATGTAGTCTCTAGGAATGTGTGTTTCTATCACTAACTTTTAGATTTTGTGATTTGCTCCAGAATAAAAATTATATTGTAATGAAAGTGTAAATTCATGCAACTCGTTAGGCATGTTACTTGGCAATATCTATAATAGTTAAAAATGCAATTGACTGAACTATTGTATTGCCAAGTAATTGCCTTGGATTCACATACAGATACATAAGGATATGATTTAAATGCTATGTTCAGGAATTTTTACTATAGTGTAGCCAAAAATCTGCAAATATTCTAAACGTTCACCAGTTGGATACTCAGGAACACTTAAATAATGTAATATTATACTTTTGTTCAAAACAATGAAGTTGATATATATTTACTGATTTACTCATTTACCTAACAGTTTTTTGCTGGAGGAAAAGTATATGTGAAATTTCTCTTCTAGATATTGGGAATACAGTACTTAAAAAGGGAGTTTCCTTACTCATGAAGCTTCCGTGAATAGGCACATGGAAAGATCTCCAAAATATATTTTAAAGAGAAAAAATTAAGTTGCCTTATAGGAGGTATAATGCTATTTGTTTAGAAAAAAATTTTTTAATGTACACCCCCAACCCCCACACATTCATATATCTGTGCAAGGAGATGCATTTTGTTTTTCTTGCTGGAAAATTACTAAAAGAATTGTTAACAGTGGTTGAAAAGACACTAGATGTGGCAGGGGAATTAGCAGGAGACTTTGCCTTTTCATCTTAGAGCTCTCTATGTAGACTGGATTTTTATTACCACATGCTTTTATTATTAAAAAATATTTAGACTGAATCCATTTTATTGTTGAATAACTGGACTTGTATCCAGAGTTAGTAAATAGTCAGCCATCCATCTCTCATTCATTCCTGACTCTGTACTTTGTATTCAAGTAGTGAGTGCCTGGAGAAAGGAACCAGGCCCTGTCCCTTGGAAATCAAAAAACGAAAGATTAACAGAACATTGAATTCTTTTTATATTTCTTCTTGATTTTCCTCTGCCAGATTTCTTTCATTCCACCCCTTTTACTCTGTGCTCCTCCCTCTGTCCTTTTATTGGCCTTTCTAATTCTACTTTCTAGCAGCGAAACTGGAAGAGACTGTTGTACACTAAGGAAATACTTAAACTCAAGTGAATTTAAAAATGGATTATGGGTTGAAACCTAAAAAATCTCCCCTCATCTCTGATCTTCAAACAATCTATATAGAGAGAAAATTACTGTGACTCTTCTCTAGAAGTCTTGAAAAAAAAAACAACAACAACAGACTGCATAATTTAGATACATTCTGCTAGAGATGAAACCAGAAGACCTCCCTAGTTGCTATTCACTCTGTGATTTTAAAACATAGTGGTTATCATAATCACCACTCTGTGATAATGTGAATAAGACTCAAGCTTACTTCAGGCATCCAGAATTGCCTATAAATGCTAGTAAGTAATTCAAGGATGTTAGATGACTTGACAATGACCATCCCAATGTTTCTGACCATACAGACATTACTAGATGAAAACTAACCTCACAAATATGATCCTTATATTCTTCAGCTAGTGCATATAGAAAGTAGTGAATATAGAAAGAAATGGTTACATGTTTATAATTAAGTAGCCTGTAACTTGAGATGTTTTGTTTCCTATGACCTTTACAATCACTATTGCCACATAAGTAACTTGGTACAGGTAGATACCCTCTAGACCCTATAGCCTGCTGGCTTTTGTGTCTACTCCAAAGGCCTAAGATGGTCAGACAGAATTTAATTAGCTCGTTTCACCAAAGGAAAACAGAGCTGACCCTGTATACGGAATTGGATGAGGGCAGAAGGTGATCATCCAAAAGTGGAGCGCAAGTCAAAATAGAGTCTAGAGAGCAGACACTGAATTAAATTTCTTAGCCGTTCAGTATTGTGTTCACGTTCTTGGGAAGTTTAGGGGGGTGGGAAGCATAAAGGGAGAATGGGAGAAGTAACAGCACCTTCTCATTCTAGTCTGGGGGTCTTTCCAGGCAGTTAGACTACTGTGACAATTCTCAGTTTAACCAATTGTATCTGAAAAAACAAGCAAGAAATTCAAAAGCTAAGCTTCCATGCCCATGTAAAGAATCACAGAACTGTGAAGTATATATACCTAAAGTGAAAGTGGTGCTTTTCTTACAAAATGTAGACAGAAATTACATCTATTCATTCCACAAATATTAATTAAATACTTCCTGTGTTTCGGGCCCTGTTTTAAGCACTGGGGATATCTGCTAAACAGATCTAAATCCTTGTTGTCATGGAGCTTATGTTCCTGTGGTGGAAGAGAAAGAAAAACAAAATAAAGGAAATATTAGTACTTTACATGGTGATAAATTAATGAAGGAAAAGTAAGTAGAGAAGGAGGTTTGAGTGTTATGGCAGAAGGAGTCTGCATTTGTAATAGAGTAGGTAAAGAAAGACCTGGTTGAAAAGATTTAGATTAACACAGGCCTGAAGAAAGTTCTCTGTGTTAGCCATGTAAGTACCTGGGAGAAAGCAACAACCAAGTGGCAGCCAAGTCCCTGAGAGGAACTGTGCCTAGTGTATTGGAGGACAGCAATAAGGTCAGTAAGGCTGGAGTGGATTACGCAAGAGCGCAGTGCAGCAGGAAACAGAGGGAGCCAAATTGCATAGGGCTTTGTAGGCCATTGCCAGGATTCGGGCTTTACACGAAGCAGGATGGGAAACCATGGGAGGGTTTTGAACAGAGAAGGATATTATCTACCTTTTAAAAGGCTCGCTTAGGAGGGCTTGCACAGAAGCGGGGAGATCAGTTAAGAGGCAATTGCAATAACTCAGGCTAGAGGGAAGTTGGCTTGAGTCAGAGAAAAGATCAAATGTCACATTGATTTGGATTCCGAATACTTGGTTTAAAATATTTTTTCAAAGCACCCAAATTCATGCGGTTGCTCAGTTTTGGTTTTAAAGATATTTTTACTGGTTCTTTCTTGCATACTTTGATTAGTGAGTCTGTATTTAGGGTCCCTTTCCCCCATTAATTCTAAATAAACCATACTTAACTACTGTAGCAACTGTTGGATCTAAATAAAGTTTCCCTTTTTCCTTCTCACCATGTTTTCTTTTATTTGCAGTTAGATTCGCTGATTCCCCCTCCCCCTTTTAAAAAAGATTTAATCCTATCTGGCTTCTAAATCCCTTCAGAATTATTTGAAGTAAAGAATGCCTGCTGACTTCAAAGAGTATTTCACATTTGGATTTACTTGGTGGGGTATACAGAAAAAGTAGTGGAACTTCCTTTCTTCCCATGCAGAATAATGTTTGGCAATGATATATGCTGATCAGCGAGCAGTCTGTTAAGAAGAAACACACTGAAATTCATTTCTTTGATTTGTTGTTTTGAAAAGGGCTTATTTTCATTTGGAGTACTTTTCAATTTTCTAAATCTATTCTGTTATTTTGTAGAATTGATTTGTATTAATAGAAGCTTGATTCCTTTCATTACCTGTCCTTAAGATCATACCACAGATTTGGTTATTTATATCATAACAAAATAGAAATGAATATTTGGTTTGTAAAGATTTCTACATTTTGCCCTAGCCATTGTGGCTCTGTCAGTTGGAGCGCTGTCCCATAAACCAAAAGGTTTCAGGCTCGCAGCTTCCATGCCAGGGCAGGGCACGTACCGAGGTTGCAGGTTTGATCCCCAGTTAGGGCACTTGCCGGGCATGGAAGAGAAAAATCCATGTTTTTCTCTCACATCGAAGTTTCTCTCCCATCCTTTATATCTAAGAGCAGTGAAAAAATGTCCTCCAGTGAGAATTAAAAGAAAAAAAATGTTTCTACATATTATTGTTTCAGTCATTTCATTGACAGATAAATATTTTACGACACTCATCATCAAAAGAAAATTCCATATTTATTTTTAACTTTGTCAAACACAATTTATGTAGGCTTTATAATCAATGCTGATGACAAAAGAAGACATTAGTTTGAGAAAGGATGACTCTGCATAAAGTTGCTTATAAGGCAAAGCCATAAAACCATTACCTAATCTAGTCTAGTAAGATATGCTAGCCCTTGTATATTATTTGTTTTATAGCAACTGCATGGACTAAAGCTTGGAGGTGAATGTGATACGAATGCCTAAAAGGGTTTATAGTAAATTTGCTTTTCTTCCTGACTTGTCCTATCTTCCATGAACCATATTCACCTTTCTCTAAATACCTGCCCTTGACTCGTTAAAATCCTAGTTTCATAAGGAGTATAAGGGACTGCTATTCCTTTTTGGCTACGTGTAATGAGAGCACCCAAATGCATTGCTAAAAGAATGGAAAACTTCAACCAAGAGATCATGAGAAGAGTGGTTAACATCTACGTCTTTCAACACTTGTAAAGTTAAGGCAGTCTATTCAAAACTGACATTTCAACAGCTGTATCAACTGTTGTCAAAGTACAACCTGCAGACTCTTGCCAACTCCCAGGATTCCTTCATAGAGTCCTCAAGGTCAAAAGTATTTCTACAATAATTCTAAGAAGTTATTTACTTTGTTCATTGTGTTTTCATGTGCACTCATAGTGAATCCTTAGCACAAACCAAGGCAATGGTACCAAACTATATTACTAGTCATTGTATTATTCACTACTACTTACTCATTAAAAAAAAAATTACTGAAGAATGTTCCTTGATTAATCAGTAAAAGGTATTTATTTTATTAATGTCAATACTGGACTACATGATTTTTTTATTATTATTTCTGATGAAAAGGAAGATATAAATAAACTTCTCTTACTGCTTATGAAAATAGAATGGTTGCCTGAAGCAAAGGTTCTGCCCTTGTTTGCATTGGTTGCTGAACAAGCGATTTTTACCATCAGGCACACTGTTTAATAGAAAGAATGACTGACAGAAAAACTATGGTCAATAAGACTGGGATATGTGGTAGACATTTTTCTGAATATGAACAAAGTAAGGCAGTTACTTCAAGGAAAAGAAGCCAATATTTGCCACCAATGATAAGACTTAAGTGTAATCTCAAGTAAAAAATAGATTTTACACCACTTTCATTGTTCCCAGTAAGCCTGGTGAATTCTCAACATGGAAAGATTTGTGATACAGTTGGTGATGATATGAATAATGTGGTTTTTAAAATATACAATGAAAAATGTCAACACCTGAAAGATCTGCAAAACTCAGTGAATCAATATTTTCCAAATGTACAATGTTACAAAATCATTCATGAATAAAAGACCCATTCAAAATATAAGGCCAAGCGTTTCAACATGACTAAATAAAAAATGCTTATTGAGCCCTGGCCCATGTGGTTCAATTGGTTGGAGCATCTTCCTGTACACCGAAAGGTTGCAGGTTCAATTCCCAGTCAGGGCATATGGGAGGCAACCAATCAATGTCTCCCTCTTTCCCCCCAACCCCCCTCCCTTCTTGCCCTCCCATCTTCCTGTCTCTTTAAAAGCAAGGAAAAAAATTTCCTCAGGTGAAGAGAAAAAAATGCTTATTGATATGATTTCAGATGCCATATTATAGACCAACCTTTAAGAAACTATTACTTACTGAGTTTTGGTATAGTCATGAAAGACAAATATCCACAATTATCTGAAAAAAAACTGTTAAAACCTTTCTCCCTATCTTAACTATTGACACATACTTATGAGAAGCTGAATTGTCTTCATATTTTCTGAATTTCTTCAGCCAAAACAATATATAACAACAGAATAAACATACTGCAATGTCTCTAGAACTAATAAATCCCTTTAGCAAAGTTGCACAATACATGATCACCACATAAAAATCACTAGTATTTCTGTACACTAGCAATGAAAAGTCTGAAAAATTCAGTTTACAATATCAAGAAGAATTAATAACAGCATTTATTTAATAAGATACAAGAATCATATGCAGAAAACTAGAAAAACAATGCTGAAATGAAAGAATATCAATAAATGGAAAGATAACATGTGTTCATGGATTGAAAAACTTTATATTGTTAAGATGGCAAGATGCTTCCAAAGAGATGTACAGTTTAATTGCAATTTCTATCAAAATCCCAACAGCCTTTTTTTGCAGAAATGGAAAAGTTGATGCTAAAATTCATATCAAATGGCAAGGGGTTCCAATAATCAAAACAATCTTGAAAAAGAAGAACAAAGTTGGAGGACTCAGGCTTCCAGTTTTAAAACTTACTATAAAACTACACTTATCAAAGCAGTTTTCTGACATAGGGGTAGACATGTAGATCAATGGAATGGAATTGAAAGTTTAGAAATAAACCTATACAGTTATGGTCAATTGGTTTTTGACAAAGATACAAATACTATTATATTGAGAAAGAATAATCTTGTCAACAAATGGTGATGGGATGACTGGAAATCCATACACAAAAGAGTGAAGTTGGACCCTTAACCTCACACCTTACACAAAAATTAACTCAATATGGATGAAAGACCCAAATATAAGTGATAAAACTATAAAGATCTTAGAAAAAAAGCATAGGCATAAACCTTCATGATCCTCTCTTTGGTAATGTTTTTTAAAAATTAAAAAAAAACACTTAACAAAAGCATAAGCAACAAAAGAAAAGTAGATAAATTGGAGTTTATTAAAACTAAAAACTGGGCATGAAGAGCCCAGTCACTATCTAGAGAGTGAAAGGACGCCTCATAGAGTGGGAAAAAATATTTGTAAATCATACATCTGGTCTAGTATTCAGAATATACAAAGAACTCTTACACCTCAGCAATAAAAAGACACTCAATTAAAAAATGGGCCAAAGACTTGTTTAGATATTTCTTTGAAGAAAATATACAAATAGCCAACATTCATATGAAAAGATGTTCAACATCATTTGTCATTAGGGGAATGCCAATCAAAACCATAATGATATATCACTTCATATCCACTAGGTTGGCCATAGTTCTAAAAATATGAAATAACAAATGTTGGTGAGGATGCAGAGAAACTGGAGCCATGAGACACTGCTAGGGAGAATGTAAAATGGCTCAGTTGTTGCGGAAAACAGTTTGGTCATTCTTCAAAAAGTGAAAAATAGATTTACCATGTGACCCAGCAATTATACTCCTAAGTATATACTCAAGAGAATTGAAAATGGTTGTTCAGACAAAAATGTGTATATGAATATTTATTGTAGCACTATTCATAATAGCCGAAAGGTAGAAACAACATAAATTTTTCATCAACAGGTGAATGGATAAACAAAATATGGTGTGCACACACAAATACAACTGAATATTATTCGGCCACAAAAGGTCATCAAATACTGCTATCTGCCTTTGCATGGATGAATCTTGAAAACATGCTCAGTGAAAGAAACCAGACATAAAAGCCCACATATTGTATGATCCATTTATACGTAATGTTCAGAATCGGCACATCCACAGGAACAGAAAGCAAATGAGTTGTTGCCAGGATGCAGGGGAAGGGAAGAATAGGAAATGACTTCTTAATGGGTACAGGTTTTCCTATTGGGGTGCTGAAAAATGTCCTGGAAATAGTGGTAATGGTTATGAATGTACTAAATGCCACCAAACTGTACATTCTAAAGTGGTTAAATAGGTAAATTTTATGTTGTGTGTACATTATCACAATTATTAAACAAAAAATACAACTGTCTTTTATTAAACCAGCTATTATTATTTAAATGATTGAAAATTTAAATCATTTTCAAGTTTTTAATTTTAATATTGTGAATATTGATAGCTATAACTAATCCAGAGCTTGAGTCCTTAATCTTTAAGAGGATGAAGGAGTCCTTACTCTAAAATGTTTGAGATCCACTAAGCTATAAAGTGTAGACTTAAAGTTATCTAACTCAAGTTATTGTGTGTTTGAATCTACAAAGATTTTTTTTATAATATGTCAGTTGTGAATCTAAATGTTAAAGATTAAAGCACACTTAGAAAAAAAACTTCTGATATTAGCTACCAAAATGTAAATTAGAAAGTTAGAAACTATATTATTAGTGATGTGAAGGGAGGAGTTGGAGGAGCTAAAGAAAGATTTGTGTTGGGAGTTGAGGGGGTGAATGGTGGTGAAGAGGGTATTAGGAAATTCATGATTCAGTACATTAACTCAATGTGAGAAATGTGTAATAATTTTAAATGTGATTTTTCCTGTTGTTTAAGTACCTGTGCTAATAATATATAATCTACACTTATTATTTTGTACCAAGCATTGTTCTAAGAGATTTATTGTGTTGTGACACTATTATTTTTATTTTTAATACAATATTTTGAGGAATGATTTGAGAAAAAGTTACCATCATTATGACACTTTACCCCTAAATACCTCAGTATATGTCTCCTAAAGACCAGGACATTCTTTTACATGCTCACAACATAAATATTTCTCAAGAAATATAATATCAATACAATCTTATTTTCTAATATTCAGTTTTTAGTTAAATATCCAAGATTGCCGTGATTACATCCTTTATCTGCTTTTGTGTGTGTGTATTTTAAAATGAGGCCCAGGATTTAATCAAGGTTTATGCACTACATTTAGCTGTCATTCCTCGTTAGTTTCTTTCAATCCAGAAGCATTCCCCAGCTCCCCTCCTCCATCTAAAATTTCTGGTCTTGCACGACTTGGATATTTTTGAAAACCTAGACTGCAGTTGTTTTGCAGAATGTACCTCAACTTGGATTTCTTTGATTTTTTTTTTCATGATAAGATTCAGCTTAAATATTTTTGGACAAGGATCCTGCACTGGTGATGTTAGATACTTCTCAGCACATTCTATCAGAAGGCACAAGATGTCGGTTTGTTTCATTATTCATGACCAGGCACTCTTCTAAGTACCTAATGCATTTAATTTTAAAACAATCTACGCTGTAATTATCACTTTTATTTTTTACACGTCAGTACTTTGTACATAGTGACACTAAGAGATTAAATATTTTGTCTAGGGTCCCATAGCTAGTTAATAGTAGAGCAGAATTCTGAATGCAGATCTTTTCAGATAGCCACAAACTACATCGCGAACGGACTGATTTTGTGATCCTTAAGTCATCAGTTGCCTTTATTTCAGGGTTTATAAGTGGAGCCCAGAACATTAGTCTTGAATTATAGACTAATAATAGTGAGAATTCCTTCGGAGAGAGTTGTCACAGTCCAGTACATTCCATCTCCACTACCCTGAGATGAACCTGGTGTTGAGTCAGAATCACTTGGAGAAACTGACATGGAATTTGAGGGACAAGGGACTGGTACCTGACTCATCCAGCAATAGTTGGAAGGTGAGTTTAACCCCACCCTGCAGTCAGAGGAATGGCAAGGGAAAGAAAGGCGTGGTGTTCTGAAGGCCAGCATGGGCGCGACCAAAGGGTCTAAATTGTCTAAAGATACCACACCCCAAAGTACATCTGGAGGAATGAAGTGACGCCTACCAAGAAGACCAGCTATGGACTGCCAGAAGGTAGGGAATGGAAGGGTAATTGCAAGGGGCCTGCCCAGGAAACCACAGCCTGTGTAAGGTGTCCCCACAGATGAGAGTTTCCAAAGAACCCAATTAGGAAAGAACCCTTCCTTACCTCTATATACCTATTTCCCTGCTTTCTAGCCCTGAAGGAGCCACAAAAGAGCACAACGAAAATGATAAGTATAAGAGTTGGGAGGAAGCAAGAAAAAGAATGAGCACGCCCTCCTTCCCCACCGTAGGCTTTACAACCTGGATCAGGCTCAAGCAAGCACAGAGCTTCACAAGCATAAATGAGAGGTTGAGCTTTGCATGTATTATTTGAGAATGAAACTATTGGATAATAATTGCAAATGAATGTGAAACATGGGCTCTGCCCAAGATTTCATCCTGAGGACAGAAAAGAATGATCACCAATGCAGCTTTTATTCAATAAACTGAATCCAGTGAACTGATTAGATATTGAAGGTCTTCCCAAAATTTTCTCCTCATGTTAGTCTTATGCTCTGGAAAAGAACTTCCTCAGTCACTGCCAGACTTCCTCTGACCTTTGCCTCTAATTTACACACAGCTGTTTAATGGTTATTCTTCTGGAAAAATGTCCAGAATTGTGGGCTGTGTTGCCTTTGTGTTAACTGCCAACAGAACTCTTCCGGTTGTTGGATGGTGTAGATTATCATTGACAACATGCAGTCTTTTTCAATAATGTCACCCAAATTCCATCCTTATAGTGGGAGCAGTTGTCTAAGCATAGTCCAGGCATCTGTTTGGATACTGATTCTGCTCTGGTGGCTGAGCTCTGGAATAAGGACAGTGGCTGTCCACTTCCCCATCTCCGCCCCCCCCCCCACTACTGCATCTTTAAACTAGGTGGTACCAGCAGCACTCTCTGTCAAAGTTCTTTTTCTCTTTCGACTCAGTCCCATTCTGCCCCTCTCCTCATCTCCTTTTTCTTCTCTTTTCCTTTCAACACTATTCTTAAAATGATCCAGCTTTTAATCTTTGGCTTTACATTCTACTGCCAGCACCCTTCTTTCTCTTTAGACCTCAGAGGAGATGTGGTTTCTCCGATTGGAGGGAGGACGAACATCCACAGTAGGATTTGTCTTTGCCGTCTAGTTCCATTGGTGTCAAGCTTCACTCAGTCCCGCTCCAGCAGCCTTAGACCTCACACTCAGATCCTCCCGTCCCTCAATGTGCCCACAGTACCTGCCTCTGGGTCCCTCAAGGAAGCAAAGAAAGGAAGCCTGGTGCTTAGCTTACACCATCATTTTGTAAAAAGGATATGAGAACAGAGCCTATCTGAAGAAGAGTATCCCTTTTTACCTCGAATAGAGATGGTTTCCCTTGAGGTGCCTCATGATCAGCTGAGAGTAAGCCTGGGCAGACTGACAAGTGGGTAATTTTGATATATCCAACTTAAAAAATACTGCATAATTAAAGGGGAGAAAAGGAACATTAACTGATTCATGTATTTATGGAATCATTTCATGTTAAGAGCTAAAAATGTTGAATAAATAAATGTCTTTTATTCTATTAAATGGTGATGATAAAACAGAACAGACCGTCATGTTAAATTAGGAGGAAATTATGTATTAGGTTGAATCATGAAATTGCTGTTATTCAACCATTTTACCAATGTTTGACCATTTTAACATAAGGAAATATCAGTTTCATGGGTTCAGCTTAATATTGATGTTTTAAAGACATTTCTAATAGTATTTCTCTACTGTAAATGAGTGATAGTATGTTAGTCTAAATTTTTCTTTTGTATTATTTTCAATAACTTCACACTGCCAGTAGAGTGCATTGGATGCCTGGAGATATCAAAGAAAATTTTTATTAAAAAATGTATTCATAGATGCATCTGGTTATGATTTGCCTTTCCTTTTCCCCAATTGCGTAATTCAAGTCGATGCTGCATAATTCTTTTTCCTTTTATTCCATTCCATATAGTGGCAGAACAACTACCAAAAGATGAATACTTTCAGTACCTTTCATATCAAAGCTGCAGCTTTCACATTTGGTTCTATTGATGCTGCATTTTGGCAGTGGATAAAGGAACACAGTTAAAGACTCTGCTCATACTTTGTTTTATTAGGGAAAAATTTTCTTTGAACTAGTGACCACCCATGATTTTGTAATTATCAGAAATTAACCAGCTCAGCATTTCTTGTAGGAAATATTCACAATTCACTTCCTTGCTTTTAGAAAAAGAAAAGAAAAGAGAAAAACGAAGGACTAGCAGAGTGCTCCATTTTGTCTCGAGTATTCCATGTGGGATTGCTCTGATACAACGCTAAAGCTGTATTTGTCTGGTACCCTTTCAAGCACAATCTTTAAAAAAAAACACAAACCTTTTTACTTTCTCAGAACCCTACAAAGAAGAAAACCCAAAAGAATTTTGATTTTCTGAAAAGTGAGACAATTTCATGTAAGTTTTCTGATACGATCTGACTTATGTACATGCTACAGACAAAGCTTTCTGCATAGTACTCTTTTCTCAAGCCACTTTCTTGAGACATAATTCATATGCCATAAATTCACCCATTTAAAATGTATAACGGTTTTTGATATATAACGATCAATTTTTAAAACTATGGTAAAATAAGTATAACATAAAATTTACCATTTTGAATAACCATTTTAAGTGTATACAGTTCAGTGGCAATAATTACATTTACAATGTTGTGCAACCATCACTATTGTCTACTTCCACAACTTTTCATCACCTTAAGCAGAAACTACAGAGAGTACTCTATATGCCTTCAGCATAATTTGAAATTCTTACAGCTGTTTGAAGTTGTTTAAGTTAAGAAAGCCAACTGGACATTGGAAAGATAGAGTACTTCAAACTTAAGTCTAAAGCTGCTGGCACATGTCTGTGTTAAGAGGACCAGGCACCCACATATATATAAACTTTGCAAGGCCCTGCATGATCCTCAAACATCTTATCAGTCAAACCTGTCTTCACTGGGCTTGATTTTCCCACCTCTGTGGGAAATAAGACAATGGGAGCTTTGTTTACAGTGGTTTTGTTTGCTTGCAGCCAAGGACTTCTCAGATTGAAGAAGTTCTTGACAGAGCTTTGGGCAGATCTATAACCCAGCTCAGATGACTTCACCACGTTATCTGGTGTAGACTCACCCCATTGAGGATAACTGCACTGCAGCATCCTGTGCAGACCCCAGCAGGAGAGTTCTAGGTCATCGGATGTTACGTGGGAGACGCCTCAGCTCTGGAGAGAGTGCCGAAGGAGGAATAATGAAGAGAAGCTTCACTCCAGCCCTCTCTGGCCTAATATATCAATGAAGCTTCAAAGACACTTGGAGGGTTTGTCAGGCAGTTCTATACTTATGAATATTTCTCATAATTTCATCTTTGAACAGTATGGATGAGCTATGCACTGAGTTTAGCCCTTTGATAATGAAAAGACACATGGTGAGTGCTTGGATTAAGATATCCAACTCATTTTGTGACCCTATTCACTAGAAATGTATATGATTATTAAACAAATCTTTGAAGAAGTCACAATATTTTAAAATAGAAAATACATTCAGTTATATATTCATTGAAAGAGGGAAGTGTTAATAAATGGACCTTATTAAATAGAAAGATTTAGTAGATAAACTACTTATCCTGGTTTTTATTAATTATGCTTCAAGGTGGGATACGTACAAATGGACTTTAAAGAACCTTAGACCAAAGATTTAAAGATTTCATATCAAAAGCTTACGTTTCTCCTCCCTGTCCCCCTCCCCTGCATCTCCCAGGAAATTAGCTACTTCAATCCAGCATTTGTTAAGTTTCCCACAGACCAGGGAATGTTTTCAGAAACTTTAAATTCTTTTTCATGGCATTAGCAGGCATGTAAATACAAGCTTATTACAATTATGCAAGGAGTGGAAACCTTATAGTCTATTCTCATAAAGAAAGTGTAGACAGAAATCATAATCTTGGCCCAAATAGAATTTGATGTTAGAAATGAAGGGTTTGTTTGCCTCGCCTACTCTCAAACCTCAAGTAATAAATCTTGAAAGCTTCAATATTGATTCAACAAAATGAACAGCTGAGTCATTTCAGAAGAACTCTGAAAAGTGGACAAATGCTGTCATGGTGACATTTTGATATGCAGCGTGGTTACCAAGCTTTGCTGGTTTCCTCCCCCTGACATTAAAACAAAATGACAAACCATGGGAAGTGCCACACACAGCGTGCCTAAACCAGGGGCAGCTAGGAAAAAAAATTAATTAGCTGTTCTTAAAAGATTAAAAATTCCATGTACATTCGTATCTGCTTTGTGGGTAAATTCCTTTTAAAATGTGAGAGAAATGCTCGGAGACATTTTTCTTATTAAGAAATATGATTAATCTAAAAATAGTCTCAAATAGCATTTTTTGTAAACCGATTTCTTGAGGAAAAATATTTTTAACTTGGGTAGGTAAAAATTTAAAATATTTTTCACAGGACATTCATTCATTGCTAAATAATGTAATGAAATATTGTATATGGACATAATAAAAGTGAAATACAATATATGTAATCTAATACTACTACAGGGATATTAGATTTGTAACGGGGTGAAATTATTTGTTAGAAAACAATATATACATTTGGTTATTATTTGATCTCCATATTGATATAATGGAGCTATTTAACCATGACATATATATTCTTTTATTTATTCTTACAAAAATATCCAGATATGTTAAAGAGAGGTATATCACATCATGGCAATGAAAATAAATCATTTTTAAATTTTAATGGGAAAATGCTTTTAAATACACAATTATGAATTTGTAAATTTATGTAAAATTAACACTGTAGTGTTTTCAATGTTGGATTGGTTACCTCAGAAGAAAAACTGTCTCCACTGCATCTAAAATGCAGCTACATAGGAAATCATTGTTTTGTTCAGATGTTTTTCTGTCAATTATTGAAATTCTACTATGTACCGGACTTCACTATTTCATTCAATCTGTACACAAATCCTGTGTAGTCAGCATTACAAGAATCTCCATTTCACAAATAAGGAAATTAAACTATGAAAGATTAATAAGTTTATCTAGGTTTGCTGAATCTACCTACACTATCACTTGGCATCACCTGGACCTACCCACAAGAAATGCTTTTGTTTTCGCTCTTCTACACCTTTAGAAATTGAAACAGTGCTAATGATATTACAAAGCTTTAGATAACATGTTCTGTAAATAGACTTACTGAGGAAAAATATTTTTACATTAGGGAGCTATTTGCAGCAGAACATAAACATCGTATTTAATTTGCCATTTGCTTTTCACTTACTAATTTTAGAAAAATTAAAATTAAATATTGAGAGTGTAGAAATTTAGAAAAGGGAGATATAACCAAGTACAAAAAAAGTGAAATTATTAAGTTCACATTGAAAAAAGCAAAAGAGAAAAAGGTTTTGAGGCATGTTTTTTGTTTGTTTGCTTTGCTTTGTTTTTTGGTCATCACCTTTCTGGTTTAAAATTCTAAAATGCCACCTCAGGCTGTTGTCTGTGATGGCTGGGTTGACTGCTACCTTGTCAAACACGTTGATCTTAAATTAAGGAGGAATTACTCATTGTACACTTCACCTGTGTAGGACCAAATCATTTACAGAGAAGTTTCTGACATGGCATATTAGAGATTTCAAAACAATCATGATAAATCAGGACAATTGGTCACCTCTCAACAACCCATAGACGGCCTAGATTAGATCCGGGGTCCTGGGCATGCGGAGCTCCTCATACGTCTTTCCTCAGCAAGTAGTGGAGCCATCTCCAGCTGAAGCACTGCTTGAACCCTTTCTGTCATTCTCCTTGGCCTGGCTTCTCCCTCACACAATTGTGCACACGCCAACTGCCCTGGGGCGTTGGTATAAGTTTTGTTTTGTTTTTCATCTGCAAGTCTGATTGTGGAAGTCTTGTGCAGGGTAGGAAAGATGTGAAAAATGACTCCCAGGAGCCACTGTACTAATAATTTTCTAGTTGTTCCAGCTCTCCAACATTTAAATTATGTTTGCTATAATCCTAGAAGAATGTACTCCTCTCAATTTTCCAAGACCTTATCCAGCTTTTCTGATGTGGTCCTGATGGGAGTTGGTGGGGGCGTGGGAACAGCTCCTGGGGGCATCCCATACACAGATTTCCACGTAAAATGGCATTGCAAAGAGTTGCATAACTCTCCCAACTCTGGGAAGAATGACACAGACGGGCATAGCCCCAAGCCATAAGAATCCCAAGCCCCAAAGAAACAAGTTCCTTTCCTTTAACTGCCCAACTGACGTTCATCTGACTTTGATTTTAGATTCAGCCAAGCTTTCATCCTTCTTTAGAAAAGAATTTCCAAATGTGTATATTGAAGAATGTTAATGAAACTCACATAGAAAAAAAGTTTTGGTGACCAAATACATGTATAAGACAGCGAGTTAAGCAAATTTAAATAGTTTTATTTATGGTAGTATTCAGGTCTTTTAATATTTTATTGTGCTTACTGATTTTCTAAGAATGTCTTCCACATTTATGACTTGAGTACTCAGGCTTTTGTCCTTTCCAAGCTTGGGCAACTGAAATCCACAGTACACACTTTCAGAAATGCCAATTTAATAGTTTACTGAGGGGTTTTCATTCATTGGGGTTCAAACATGAACTTCAAACATGGACATGAATCAGTATTATTGCCTCAAGTTTCTTCCCCATGTATTCTATATCAAATCATTCTTTCCTACTTGGTAGCAAATATCTTGGAAAGCTTCCATAAATTCAATATATGCCAATCTCACATCATAGTCAAAGCTTTCTCCTCTTCATTACTTGCTAGACCAATTTTTACCATTAAACAGTCACTTAGAGTGCCAGGGAGTCTATCCCATTAGCCAAGATGGCAGCAGGGGGAGGTTTTTACACTGAGCATGCAATTAGCTAGCAACATAATTGGATAAAACCACTCCCTCATGCTACATTGAGGACGGGACTAGGGGAAGGCAGGCTCATGGGCCATAGAAGTCAAAATGGCACAGGAGAGGTGCTAGACCAAAGAGGCCTGTTAGTCTAGCCTAGGCAAAGAAGGGATTGATTGGGTACAGACCCACCCAAAGCATGCAAAAGTTTGGGAAGTTGGTTGGTCATTTTGAGAAAGCGCCTGCCCCATCCCACATCCAAGCTAATATAATCCTAACGGAACAAAGAAGATGGCTGGCTCATGACCTGTGCTCACACGGTACACTTACCTGTTCTCTCCATGACCACAAGGCCTTAGCCCCATGGCCTCCAGAAGGGAGCCTCTCTTACTTTCTCTTGCCCACCTGGTGATGCACTGGCCCATGTGTTCACACACTCTCTTGCTGAGGCACACACCACCAGGCAGCCCCTGCAACCACATGGCCCATGGCTATGTGGGTTTCACATGCAGGCTCCAGGAGGGCGCCTGGAATGGAGAGCAGCTGGGAACAAGCTAAGCCACCTAGATGGGGACTAAGACCACTTAGCAGCTGCCTGTGGGCTCCAAAAAGCTGTACTTTGAGATGGAGCAGGAGTTCTGGACGCTGGCTTTTGTCTTGGTCTTGCTGAGGATGGTTGGACTTTTTCCACGGCAGAAAGAAGAGATAGGATAGTCTGCCATTCTCCCAGATCACACAGGCTGAATAAAACATCCTTCCTTTTGCACCAGCATCTGCCTCACATGTTTGGCTTTTATGGCAATAGGCAACCGAATCTCTGTTTTTTGCTTAGTTACACAATGGATCCAGGGGCTTGAAATGGAGATGAGAGGTGGTTAATTGTTGAAGTGTGGATTGTGTGTTTGTATATGTACAGTGATCATGATTTTAGAATACATCTCTTTTATACCTGCTCCATTTCAAGGCCTAATCTTCTAACACTGATAGCTGACAGGGAGAATAGGAGAAGGACAAACATTTCTTTGCTTATCGGCACAGTGTCCTCCTTTATGGTTGTGGCTGTTTCTCTGGATAACACAGACTAGATAGTCTCCATGTGACTGGCATGCTGATTTTCTCAAAATGCATGCAGCTAAGTTCTGGCGGGTTCTCTGAGCTCTCCCCATTGCATGATTCCTTCCAGTGTGTTTTCCCTTAATCGCTTCCTTTAGCTACTGCCAGGAGTACAGCATCTTGTTTTGGGGATCTGCCCACTGCATAAGCTGTTTCTCTGCTCAGGTCTTGGCAAAGTGCAACTGCCATGGTATCTCAATCTGTAGGAGACCTACATATTCTTTTACAAAGGTGAGAGTGGGTCTCTGCTCCCTTGTGCTTTCTCTCTGTCCTGCTGTCTTTCTTTCCCAATTCTCTTTCCTTTTACTGGTAGCACCAGGGCAGATTAACAAATTTATTGTCCTGAACAGACAGCCAGCCAGTGAAATGAGTTGCCATTCTTTCCTCTCTACTATGATCTCCAGTCCCGAGCACAATTCTGGAGGAGACAGAAAAGCCAGAACCTACTCCGTAGGCTAGCTATGCATGGCTGATTCTTTTTTCCTCTGGGGTGAGAAGAGAGGCAAGTGATTGTCCTTTTTTGTATTTCCACCTTTTAAAAAACCCTGGAGGCACAGCCTGGTCTCAATGATTGGTCGCTTCCTTTAAAAATCAGGTACTTGTTTGTTTGGTCCTGGCTTGGGCCAAATAACCAGCTCTAGGGAAGCAGAAAATGGCCCATTCAGTACCTTGATTTTTAATATTGTACAATGTATATAGCAAGTGGATGACAAATCCCAGTTGGTACATATTTCGATAATAGCTGTTAGCTGCTTTTTTTGGTTTCTTTTTATTTTTGTTTTCAAAGAGGGTGAGAACAAGGAAACTAGAGGCAAGTGTGTTAATGAGCTTATTTTTAAAGATTTTATTTATTTATTTTTAGAGAGAGGGGAAGGGAAGGAGAAAGAGAGGGAGAGAAACAGTAATGTGTGGTTGCCTCTCTGCAACCCAGGCATGTGCCCTGACTGGGAATCAAACTGGCGACCCTTTGGTTTGCAGACCCGTGCTCAACCCAATGAACTATACCAGCCAGGGCAAAAGGCCAGAATTTTAGATCAGAGCAAGAAGTATCCAGAATCTGAACATACAGGTGTTGTGAAGGGCAGATGGAAATATTAATCAGAAGCCAGGGCGGAGAAAAACACAGCAGATTACAAATATGAGGATCTAGGACAAGGAATGTTACAGATTTCTTGCAAAGAATCAAGGCTAGATTCTTTGTAATACACAGAGGGAACTCGTGGAGCACCATAACAAATCCTGCTACAGAAAGCTCCTTGTGGACAAAGGCCTTATCCTTATTCGTTTTTTTCAGTGCTCTCTGAACTTTTTGTTTGCCTCCTGCTTCCTAAGGGGTACCCCACTTCTGTTGCCTTAACACCTCAGAACTTTGGTATCATTGACCTGACACCTTGCCATTCACTGTCCTGCTGGTGGTGGTGTTTTGGGTGGATTGCTTGGAGTTGCTGTTGTCCAGGGTGTCACCAAGACTGAAGTCCTCCCCTTCTGGCAGGCAGTAGTAAGTGGCAATCTCAGCCTCCAGCTTGACCTTCGCGTTCTGCAGGGCCTCGTATTCCTGGGCCTGGCGCTGCCCCTCTGCCCAGGTCTGGGCCACCTCTGACTCCAGGTGCAGCGAGGTCCCACTGAGTTGTTCTAGCAGTGTGATATAGTGTGTTTCCATCTCCCTCAGGCTGTTCTTTGAGCTGGCACTTAGACTTCTCATGGAGTTCAGGTCCGTCTGCAAGGACTGGACTGTATGTCTCAGGTCCGTGAGTGTCATTTCAGCAGCTGCTATCTTGGGGTTTTGTGAGGTGACCACTGTGGTGTTCTTCTCAGTCTGCTGGGACCAGTACTTGTGTACTCCTCTTGGTTCTCCCATGCCAGCTCCTCACATTGGGCCTAGATGTATACTATGATCTTGGCGATGTCCTGAGATTTGCGGGCATCCAATTCCACAGTCAACCCAGAGTAGGCAGTCTGGTTTTGTAGACCACTTAATTCCCCCTTTGTGGTTCTTCTTCACGAAAAGCCACTCAGCCTTGAGAGCCTTGATCTCTGTCTCCAGTAGCAGCTGAGTGATACTGATGTCATCAGTGACCTTTCAAAGCCCATTGATGTCACTCTCCACAGACTGGTACATGGCCAGCTCTTATACTTGACCTGAAGTCATCAGCAGCAAGACTTGTTGAAGAACAATGCGGGCACTGACCATAGAACTGGCAAAGACCTGAGCCCTCAGGTCCTCGATGGTCTTGAGATAATGCCACCAGTCTTTGGCATGGGGTCCTTTCTTCTCTAGGTGTTCCCAGATTTTGCTTTCAAGTCTCCGATTATTCCCGTCCATGCTCCTCACCCTCTCCAGGCAGGATACTAGGTGGTCATTAAGGCATTGCCTAATCTCTTTCCCACCCTGGATGCTCCCTACGCCAGCCATCCCTGTGGCCAGGTCCCCCGACCACAAGCTGCCCCAGACACTGGTGGAGTGGGACATGCAGATCCAGGAGCCTGAACCCCCAGCGCCTGCATAGATTCTGGCTGTGCTGTTGGGCCGCCGGCATGGCCAGGTGTCTGGGTGACTGTATGAAGCCAGGAACCAATAGTTGGCCACTTTCTTATTCATTTTTACATCTCTGAAGCATCATATATCAGTGACATGCAAATGTTTGTGGAGTGAATTGATCAATTTAGGATACCAGTATCAAAAAGAACCTCAGAACTAGAATAACTTTAGCTTCTGCATAGAGCAGGGGTCAGAAAACTATGGCCCTTGAGTCATTTCTGGCCACTGCTTGCTTTGTAAATAAGTTTTATTGTAACACAGCCTGCTCATCTGTTTGTGTATTGTCTTCAGGTGCTATAACACTACAATGGTAGAGTTGAATAGTTGTGACAGAGACTGCCTGGCCCACAAGTCTAAAATATTTACTACCTGGTCCTTTATTGAAAGTTTTTTGACCCCCGGCATAGAAGTTTAAAACTGCTGTTATACATGTTTTCTGTTGAGTGTGACTCAGTCACAGCATGGCTAACTAGGGTCAGGAGGTAACTGGGAGCACCTGGCTGTTTTGTCAGGTAGAATAAGAGGAACTCCTGGGAACCAAAACAGGTTGGGTATGACAGATCCATCAGAGGCAGGAGGAAAGTCACCTTAGTGCAGTCCAGTTATCTCATCTCTCCCTTCTCTGACCACCTTTGTATTTCTCTGACGGCACTGGTGATATCGTACTTCCAATTATCATGATGTATGTCTTCTTTCCTCTACTTGATATGGGTTACCTGAGGGCAGAGACTGTATTTTATCCATGTTCATATTGAGTGTCTAGTGATGCTTCTGATTAAATAGATTCTTATTTAAAATATGCACTGCAACTAGCCGGATTACGGTATTATCTGAAGAGGCAACTCAGAAGGAGCAGGTTTTGAAATAACAATAAGCAAGAGGTTAGTTAGGTAAATAAAACATCACTTTGGAGTAGAGTGTTCAAGGAAGTGGTAACACTAAGGGACAGCTCTGGGGGACAGGCTATTCGGGGAGTTACTCAGATTTTCCGAGGCTTTTTATTTCCCAAAGGCCCAAGGACATTTTTCATTTCCTGACCGAGGAGCAGAACACCAAACTTAAAGTATTCTCCGTTATTAAATGCATTCTCTGATCCCTTTGCAGTGGGAAATTATTTCCTTTGGCTCACAGATTCTAATTCTGGGTCTAAGAGTGGGGTCTCCTTGTCACTTATTTGTCTAATCACATCGCTCATTCAACAAGAATTTTTTTTTTTTTTTGGTTAAAGGTTGCGGTTGTAGGGGGCCGAGAGAGAGTTCAAAAGTGTCTATATTCTAAATTCTATCCATGAAGTAAGAGTCATTTTCCAAGAGAAAAATGAGAAGGATAGGTTGGGGAAATGGAGGGTTGGGGTTTGCAGTAGATGTTGTGAGGAGTGGAAGTGGGAGGTGGCCAGACTTGTTTAAGACTGTCAGAGACCTAAAACTCCAGCTGACATTGACAACAATAGAGTGTCAACCAAAGGTTGTTGGCACTAATTCCATGCCAACAGGGATCCTCAATTTGGGGCGTGGTAAAGAACTCTTTATCCAGTGCAAAATAGCTTGATGGTGATACAGTACAGCTGTGAAAAGAGCTCAGCTGTGAGGCAACCTTGGGGCAGGCCCTTCTCTGGCTACATAACTCCGCTCTGGCAAGACATCTTCAGTGTTTAAGCTCAGCGGAGGAAACACAGTCTTCAGTCTTAGGAGGAAAGTAAAAGTACACTTCATTCAACAAGTGTTTAATGAGCTACTACCATGTGTCATGTCCTTTGAGAACCTGTATTTAAGCTCTGTTTTTCCATTATAGAGTGCTAAGATGATTAACAGTAAATTTTACTGAGAACTGTATATAGGTGTGCAAGAGTGGAGAGCTGGATGACTAGTGGCCGAGGTAGGTCTGGTCTGAACTTGGGAGTGGGGAGAGAAGGTGGGGTCCAAGTCTGTGGTAAGCTCCTTGTAAGTCTTAATTTTCTTTCTGTCTTGGACCTAGTCCCAAACAGAAGCCACTGGCAGACAGATTTGGGCACTCTTGAAATAACATCTTACTTCTACTTTTTTGGAGGGGAAGGGGAGTAAATACTGCCGAAGCTTGTTTTTGTAACTTTGATGAAATTCCCATATGCCTGAACTTAGATATCTGAGCTCAGAATGTCAAATATGAGAAATACTTTTTTCAAGGAATTAGAAAGATCTTGGGAGAAGATTTATAAGACTTCCTCAGTGTGCAAGACTGACTAAATTGGAGAAGAAACAAAAATTGTATGACATCAGCACTTTCCTTACAGAGTTTAGGAAAACTGTTCTTTACTATGTGAAAGTTAAGAGTTATTGAATTGATTTGATGAAGATTACTGTAGGTAAAAGGCTTACACACCATCAGGGCTGCATTTAGGCAGAATTGGGAATTAGGTCAAATTTGCTTTCAGAACTTCCAACTTTTAATACCCTTCTCTCTCAGTGGTACCTGCCACCTCTCACCTCCAGATGCTCAGTAATCCTCTTTCTTTCTGTTTTCCTTATCAAAGCCTGATT
This sequence comes from Mormoops blainvillei, assembly GCA_004026545.1. Classification (NCBI taxonomy): domain Eukaryota; kingdom Metazoa; phylum Chordata; class Mammalia; order Chiroptera; family Mormoopidae; genus Mormoops; species Mormoops blainvillei. Next base: position 163,826 of record PVJD01000196.1, on the reverse strand, counting down.
TCAAGAACAAAGTCTCTCTAAGCTGTAAATGATAGAACAAGTTTAAACTATCTCTGATTTAGGAATATTGATATTTTAATAAGGGATTATGTCATAATTTCTAAGATTGGATTGTGAAGTACATTGACTCTGGGACTATTTTTGGTATGATAGCTTTTCTCCTCACAGAACTCTATTATACAGGTCTCCCCCTGCCCCCACCACTCCTTCCTTCATATATATTGAGTTTCTACTCTATCCTGGAGCCTACCCTCACGGAACTTTTGTTCTCACAACAAAAAACCCACTAAATTGGAAACTAAGGTATTTTAAAGATATAAATGATATAAAGAAAATAAAACAGGGTGATGGGTAAGAGTGCCTGTGGAAGTTATCAGGGAAGACACCTGTGAGGAAGGGATAGTTGAGCTACCTTCAAATGAAGGATATGATATAACAGAGAAGCCAGGCATATGAAGACTTCTGGAAACAGTGTACCAGATAGAGGGAAAAACGTGTGCAAAAGTTCTGAGGCACAAAGGATTTGGCTGTGTGTTTGAGCCAAAGCAAGAAGGTCAGTGTGATAGGCATACAATCAAAAGAGGGAGACTGTTATAAACGAGGCTGGAGAGAAAAAGACGGACCAAATCATGTGGTTCTTTTGGTTCATGTGAGGAATTTGAATTTAAACGCAATGGATATTTGTTGAATATTTTAAGCATTTGATAGCGTCTATATTACTTCAAATATCTGTGCTAAAAATATCACCTATACTGCTTTCTGTGGCTTTATTCTTAAAGGCAAAAAAATCAACAACTCCCTGGGGAAGCCTTCACCATTCCATATAATCACACCCTCTTGAAGTATCTCTAGCACTCTCTGGGATGTTCATTTTTTTGCGTGGCATATGCTGCTTTTTGGCTCATTACCCTTCACCCCAGAGAAAGTGCAAGTTCAGTGAACTCAGGGTTTAGAAATCATTGCTTGTCCCCACAGTGCCTTCCAGTGTCTTCTGCTTCCTGAACACTCAGTAATAATTGCTAATGAATGACTTAGCTCTTTGAGGTAGCTTTGAGAAGGAAAGTGAATGTAAGTTTTCATTTTGACCTATCACAGTGCCTCGGCCACTGTGAAAGTACCTGCTGAGTAAGTCCGGTCATGTAGTATGTATTTAATCATGGACTTGGTGAAATGATGATTAAGAGAATAATTTGTGGATAGACACTGACTTTGTCAGGGTCTTAATAATTAAAAGTAACATTGAACCACAAATAAAGCCCTTAAGCATACTAATAATACGATGAAACTGTGGATTCAATGTAGATTTTAGTAGAACATTTAAAATAATCTAGAAGCTGTTAATCAACAGAATAAACAGATATTTACAATAAAAAATGTAAGGCATCATTTTTCTAATATTATTTTTTTCTGCTTTCACATTATCACTACATGAATAACTGATTCAGTGTTTCGACTTCTAAGTCGTCTCAAGTTTCAGTTTCTCTCCAGCAGGCTGTAGTAAGCACATCTGTGTTTACTCTTTCAATAGGCCCCATAGATTTACAGTTTCTAGATGGAGTTCCACTTTTGTAGTTGAGCCTCACAGGAGAGCTGTTCAATCTCCTTGATCATTTAGGTTGCTCTTCTCACTACTTGTTCTGACACCTTGAAGTTCAGTGTTTGCATTCCCAGAGTTTCTGTAACAGAACACTTTGGCCTGAATAACCTTTGCCTTTGGTGCCCATCTGTTTGTGACAGTTGCAGCTTAAGATGAGACGTTCAGCAACAGCCCCCAAATAATGCTATATTAGTACACCTGGGCAGCTGCTTGCAACTCGAAGTAACTATCTAGTTATCCCTACTCTTAGGAAGGGTGCCACATGCTCTGTATTTGTGATTAGGAGACTCAGGACCTAGTCCTGCTTTTGCCTTTAACTTAGCGAAGCAATCAGCTCTTATTTTAATCTTATTTTAATTTAATTTTTTCCTACATAGAATCAGTGTTGAGATGTTGGACTGCTTTGCTAATCTTTAACCCCCCTCCAGGTTTTGAAACTTCTTAGAATGCTGCATGTGTTTTTAAACTCTCTGGTGCAGATAGGAATTTGCACATTGGTGATGATATGGAGGCTTTACTGTTATGTGTGGAGACTACTTGGAGACTTTACTGTGATGTCCTGGGAATAAATGACAGCATTTGTTGAGGGTTTCCTGCGTGCCAGGTGTACTGTAAAGAGTTGCGCTTCACACACATCTCATTCATCTATCCTTTCAACAGCCACATAAGGCAGGAATTAACAATCCTGTTTTATAAATGAGGAGACAGATACCTTACCAGATAAGTCTATGCAGGAGTAAATTCCTCATTTCTACTGTTTCATCAATTTATGTGCAAATTCTAATGGGGTAAACATTTCAGGGGTACTTCAGAGTTAAAAGAAATGTGCTTAAGAACGAAGAAGACTCAGTAAATGGGTTTTCTCCCTGTAAAGAAAACCAGGAATTGCTTACAGGGCGGAGTGGCCCGCTGTCGAAGTGAGCGGGTTCCTTGGGCCAAAAGTGGGGACACCAGAAAGTTTAGTCGAAGGAAAGCGCGCAGTCCGCATGGCGAATTCAGCCAGGGGTGCTCGGGCAGAAGCAAGACTAGTGCGTTCCTGCGCGCAAGCAGGTCAGCCTCAGCGCCTGTTTGCTGGAAGAGTCCATTAGGGATAGTCAAAGCAGGTTGTTCCCGACGTCAGAGCGCGGACCTGGCTGCCCGCTGGGCAGACGAAGGAGCACTGCCTTGGGCGACCACCCCCGCTCCGCTGGTCAGGTGAGCGCAGCCAGGGGAGCCGCTAGTCCTATTGGAGCAGACTGAGCACGGAGTGGGAGGAGGTTGGAGCTGAGATAAGAGGGAGGAGGATGGAGCCACGTTCCTGACCCAATAGCTGGAGAAAGAATAAGCATCTCCAGCGCAGCGTGGGGACGCGAGCGAGAGAAAGAGCGAGGGCGTGTGAAGGGAGAGCTGCCGGGGACAGCAGAGTACGCGCGGATGTCGGTGTCCCCGGGGCCAGGTAGGCTTTGACAGAAGGGAAGGTGCTGCCAGCATCCCGGTGCCCCGAGGGAGCGCCCCAGTATCCGTGGTGGCGTGGGATCGTTTCTCGGCACCTGTTGCTGGAGATGGGAAGCGAGGGCGCAGGGAGGCAGGCGCGCCCCGGGCGCAGCGCGCTGTGACTAACGGTGCAGGGCTGCCAGCGTCCACTCTGCCCACGATTGAGGTGGTTTGGTGAGTGTGCCGTTCCTAACACCCGCCCCTTCCAAAGAAGGTGAGAAGTGAAAGAACGGAGGAAAAAGTTTCCGTTCTTCTCTTTCTGCTTGTTTGGAACCCGAACAGTTAAAAAGCCTGCTTGGAAAATAACTGACCCTAAACGGCGCACCATAGGTAATAATTAATAATGGAAAGGTCGAGATCAACTTGAGTTTTATGTTCCAAAATAACCGCTGCATCGAAGTACTTTTAAATGAAATATATTGATTTCAGGGGGTTTGGAATTAATGTTTTAAACTATTTTAAAATTGATTTTTCCCCTTAAAATTAAAACAGCAATTATGACACCGTTCATCAGGGGAAAGAAAAACTTAAGGTGCGATATTAACTTATTCCGTGTTTCTTTTGTTTTAAACTAACTTTTTACGTTTCATAGAATTCACAACCTTTGAAAAATGTGTGCAATGTGTTTATATATAAGCTGCATACTCTTTTAGAAACTACTGATATGAGATCTTAAGGGTGCATCATTACTTACAATTAGAATAAAGCTAAAACATGTGCATTAACTAATATACCGTTATTTAAAAATTGTTGCTAAAGTTATTACCTTAAATTTACGAAAGTGCTTTTTCCCCTCCCCTTTGTGTGTCATTTATCAAAAGAGCTAGAAAGAACCAAAAAAAGCAAAGGCAGTAAGGGAAAGAAAAAATGACGTTCTAGTTAGGATACAAATGAACACCAGCAGTTTTTGGTGGGTAATTTCCTAGGCTACAGGGGAGTGCCAAATATACTCTGAAACTGTTATGATAAAATATATTAATTGCATGGATCTGCTGTTGATGTACAGTGTCTTTGGACACATACCCATTCTCTGGTCCTTAGTTTCTTCATTTATAAAGTAAAGGGACTAGACTAGGTGATTGAAAAAACTTATTTCGGCTAGAAATGATATGTCCTAAAGTTATAACTTTTTAAAAGTAACCACAATGTATACACTAAAAATAAGTGTGACTGAACCCTATCTCCACGTTATTTCCATGATAAATGACATCAGCCGTCATCCTGTATTGAATGCGTGCTGTGTGACGGATTCTGAGAAACGCTTTACATAAATTATTTTATTTAACACTGACAACACCACCATAAATTAAATAGTATCCCAATTTACACATAATGACTCTGAGTTGTGGAAAGTTGAAGCCCCTTATCCTAAGTTCCAGAGTTGGTAAGAGTTGGATCATGGATTTTTTTCCCTGAGCGCATTGAGCACCTACACTACACTGAATGTGATGATTAAAGGCTGCAACCACCTGTAAACACCAGCTGAGAAATCATCTTAGACTAAAATGTAAATCCGTAGTGGAGTGGAGGTAAATTATGTAACGACGCTTGATATCATCAGATATAGAAATGATGTATCAGTCAGCATTTATTATATTTCCATAACAAAGTTTAAAAAAATGTACTGATTTTTAGAGAGAGAGAGAGAGATTAAGAGAGACATTGATTTGTTGTTCCACTTATTTATGTATTCATTGGTTGCTTCTTGTATGTACCCTGACTGGAGATTAAATGTGCAACTTTGGTGTATTTGGATGATTCTCTAACCAACTGAGCTACCCGGCCTGGGCAACAATTGCAGTTTTAGGCTGTGTATATATATACATCTCAGATATTGAATGACAGTTGCATTCATCATCCGAAAATGATAACATGAAATATATTTGGAATACAAATGCTTTTACTGTAATTCAAAGAATCATTACAAATAACATGGGAAGGCAGAGGGTAATGTCAAGCAAAAATATTTCAGATAGCTTTCTGCTTGGAGGCATCCTTGCTCCAGCTACACCCAAAAAATAGAGTGGTCACAGCAGAATTAGCTGTGACTAAACCCTTTTGTTCATATTCCCATGATAAATGATAATAGTATGCCTCACTTAATGAATGTCTATTGGGCCTTTTAAATAGACTAACTTTATATTTAATCATCAAACATTATTACCCTGATTTGTAGGTGAAGAAATTGGCCAGATCCACAAAGAAATAAATTGTGCTTTTGATTAAGTGTGTGATCCTTTATTTTTCAGAAATTCATAGGCTGTGAACACAACATAGAAATCCTTTAGCACTGTAGGTGACTTTGAGCCAAAATTAGACCAGCCCCTTTATTTTATATTTGGGGAAACAAACCTAAAAAAATTAAAAGACTTACTTATATTCTATGTTTCCATTCATGATTTTAGTTATGTGTACCTTCCCATAAACTAATAAGTGAGCAGTATGTTTGTTAGCAGGCTAACTTGGTCATTAAATGTTTGATTTATTGCCACTCACCCAAATGCTGCCTCCTGCCCTTTTTTTGTATAGCTGTCCTACCTTTATTGAAAATTTCAAAGTTGCCCCAATTAGGATACAAAATCTTTGAGGACAGTGACTGCATTATATATGTCTCTAGTATCTCTAGGGTTTAGCAAAGTGGTTAATATATTGAATAAATGGCTTTGCTACCTACTTACCTGTGACAAGTCCTCATTTTATGTACTGAGTCCAAAGTCTGAACAGTGGAAGCACTATGCCATCACCACTTCTGTGGCCACACGTGTGGAAAGCAGTTAGACAGTTTATAACTTACATTGAGCTTCTTAGAGGATTACTGTTTAATTGGATTATAAAATGTAGTGTGTTACCATAGATATGGATGGGCATTTCCTTGATTTTGTGGGAAAACTCACACAGTTAAATATTACACACAGCTGAGTATGTCCCCCACTCTCTCTCTCTCTGACTTGGAAATAACTTTTTTTCTGGTTGTAAAAATAACACAAAGTCATGTAGGAAATTCAAACAGTACAGAAAAAAAAAAGAAAAGAAAGGAAAATCATCAGGAACTTCACTGTCAGGTTTTGGTAAACATCCAGCTAGAAAGATGTCTTTCTTCCCTTAACTCCTTCTCTATCAGAGTGAGAGCTGAATTATTTATTGAAACTGTTTACAGTTTAAAGCTCTATTTAGTTTTAGTATTCTATCACTTCCTGGCAGGTCAAACTTCATATAATAAAGATATTTATTGAAAAATGAAGGTAAACATATTACTAATAAAGTGGTCTCTTTCTCTCAGGCACGTGGAAGTGTGTAGAAAGTTGATTTCCCCAAGTGTGCATTTCTATTTTTCTCCCTCCACAAGGCAGGCCTGGGGGGACAGGAGGCATGTTCACATGTATGGGGATTCCCCAGTATGCCAGGATGTCAGACCACACAGGAAGTCAGCACCTGTGCTCTGTTGCACAGACAGAGGTGTGGCGGAGGAGGAGAAGGGTGGAGCTGGGACATAGGAGGTTGTAATAGGACAAAGGCTGTGTTTCTGATTCCACTGTGACACATTATACACTTTAAAATGTACCAGACCAAGTCCCTCCCCCAGCTTCTGGGCAGGTGGTCATGGACCTTTTCTGGTGCAGTCAGGCATAAGTCTTCTGTACCTCAAAATGAGAGCAGGATGCCAGTAGGGCATTTCTCATTCATTTATTCAGGGCTCTAATAAACCGGAATGTACCTTGTTTGATATCAGTGGGCAAACTGGCTGTTGGAATAGTTGTTCATAAATGAATTTTGAACCAATATAAAATTATTAGGTATAAAGAGGCTGGGAGTCTCTTTCAGAAAGACAATGATAGCTCTTTCATATGCATTTAAATGTAATTACACTGAAAATATTCATATTTTAAAGATTGTATTATTTGACTATTTTAATTTTGTAAATTTGTTATTCAAAATTCCTTTTCCCTAGGCATGTTTTCTTAATTTGCACTGTATATTTGAGCATAGAATTCTTTCATGCTTTAACTTTATTAGGGGCTTAACAGGGCTTAAGTCCAACCATCTGTTCACATCTTGGCACATCAGCACATTGGAGGTGCTGGTAGGGACTAAATAAATTTCCCACATTTTAAGGGTTAGAAAAAAGCTACCTTTATGAATAGATTTCAAATGATTCTCAGCAAGACAATAGTGCAGAAGCAGAGTGAAAATGCATTGTATGCTTTGAAGCACAGGGTCCCCTGTCTGCCTTTAGTTTTGCTGAAAGGCAATTAGCATTTTAACTAACCAATTTGGTTACATGCAACGAAGTACTTGGGATTATAATTTGCAGTTTTCTATCTGAGGCTGTTGAGCCCTGGCTCTTAGGTAATCCTCTCCAAGTAGCCTTCTCTCCCGCACAGTTATTGTTGCTGGTCTTAAATAACTAATCAGCAGAGAGTTTTCCTTGCGTTCAACTGTAGGGTGCCATAGGACAAGGAAAACGAAATGCCAAGCTAATAAGGGGATGATTGTAATTATTAAATAGTCTTATAGAAATGTGGCACAGGTTGAAAGATACAGAATAGCTTCAAATAAAATGCAGCTTCAGAAAGGCATTGTGTGGCACTCTTAATAGTTTATTTCTGCATGCAGAATGCACAATAAACAGAAGGTATATATATTGGAATTAATTAAGATCACTCAAAATTAACAAGAAGCAGCAATTCTTAATTTATATTGACTTTGCTCTCTTTCTGCAAGAAAGAAGTCTATGGGGAATGTGTGTAAAAGAGAATAATTTTTTCCTTAAGTGTTATAACAAATGAACAAGTGCTCTGAGGCATATTGTGGAAGTAATTCAAGGGTTTGTATTTGTGTGCTAATTGAAAATAAGATTTCATTAGCTTCTTTAGTCATGAATTTTGATAATTAGGTAATATTAATATACTTCATGTATATACTTGATTCCTCTGAAGGAACCACTATATGTTATAATCCTTTTGTCAGGGTAACTGGAATGGTATTATCCTTTAATCCATGGGGCAGTAATTCAATTTAGCTCATCTTTTAATGCAACACTGTTTTTGCAAAGTTGTACATATGCATTTATTTGGAAGTAAAATAATATATTTTTTATTTTTCAAATGTTTAATTGAAAGAAGGAATAATATAAAGAAGTATTTTAGATGTAAGCCTTGCAAATAAGCAGTACAATTTTGAGAACATACAGGGTCCTACAGACGTAACACCTGCTTGAGTGTGGTTGCTAGGGTAATAATGTGGGTGTAATAATTTATAGTTTTAATTTGAGCATTTCACCTAAAATGTCATATGGTGTGCTTGAGTGTGATATTGTTATGTTACGGAATTACATGCTTATGATTTTGTAATAAAGGATTTTGTAATAAAAAGGGGCATTATTTGTGCAAGACCCCATATATGAAAGAATTGCATTACCTTCTATACTTTCAATCTGTGATATAAAGAAAAAGCCCTGTCTGCAGCTACAATTAGTATATTATCCACTTAAGTTCAACAGCATTAATGAGCACAAATGAAACAAAGAAGGCCTTACCTGACCTCTGGCAGACTAGTTAGCTATGGATGGAAAGTGATCTTGGAAAATGTGGTGCTTGACCAGGACTTTGAAGAATGGTGGAGGACAGGAAGTAAGGAGAGGTAGAGAGAAGGCCCTCGGGAGTAGCTTGGGTCAAAGGAGCAGTGTTAGCAATGATCCAGAGGAGTTGCCCACGTATCCCTAAGATCAGCTTGACTGGAACTGTTGATAGAAAAGAAAGATGGCTGCAAGTACAGGGTGAGTTCTATTTTTTCTTTTTAATGGGACATAATTCACTTAGCAAAGAAAAATATAACTTTTTAAAGTGATTTTTAGTGATTTTAATATATTTACAAAATTGTGCAACTGTCACCACTCCCAGTTCCAATGTATTTTGATCACTGTAAAATGAAATCACTTACCAGTCAGCTTTCCCTCCCTATCCTCTCCCCATCTCCCATCCCTGGCAAAAATCTGCTATCTGTCTCTACAGATGTGCATGCTCTGGACATTTCATATAAATGGAATCATATAGTACATGGCTTTTTGTTTCCACCTTCTTTCACTTACTGTAATGTTTTCAAGGTTCATCAGGTTGTAGCATATATCACTACTTTACATTTTATGGTTGAATAATATTCCATTATATGAGTATATTGTTTACTCATTCATCAGTTGATGGATATTTGGGCTGTCTCCACTTTTGGACTATTATATTATGGACATGTGTATGCAAGTTTTTTTGTGTGAACATATGTTTTCAGTTCCCTTGGTTCTATGTCTAGGGAAGAAATTACAGGATTAATAGGGAGGGTGGATAAAAGAGCGAGGATGCATTTATTTAATTATATTTTATTGATTATTTTATTAGAATTGTCCCTCTTTTTCCCCAGTTGCCCTCCTCCACTGAGTACCCTTCAATCTTCAAGGCAATCCCCACACCATTTCCATGGGTCATGTGTATAAGTTCTTTGGCCACTTCATTTCCTATATGGCACTTTACATCCCCATGGCTGTTCTGTGACTACCTATTTGTATGTCTTAATCCCCTCACCTTTTCACCCATTCCCCCTCACTCCCTCCCATCTGGCAACCATCAAAACACTCTGTATGATTCTGTCTTGTTCTTCTTTTTGCTTAGTTTGTTTTTTAGATTTAATTTTGATAGATATATATTTTTCACCATTTTATTGTTCATATTTTTGATCTTGTTCTTAAATAAGTCCCTTTAACATTTCATATAATAATGGTTTGGTGATGATCAGATCCTTTAGTTTTTTTCTTGGCTGGGAGGCTCTTTATTTGCCCTTTATTCTAAATGATAGCTTTGCTGGGTAGAGCAATCTTGGCTGTAGGTCCTGCTTTTCATGACTTTGAATATTTCTTGCCAGTCCCTTCTAGCCTGCAAAGTTTCTTTTGAGAAATCAGCTGACAGTCTTATGGGAACTCGCCTGTATGTAACTATCTGCTTTCCTCTTGCTGCTTTTAAGATTCTCTCTTTATCTTTAAACTTTGGCATTTTAACTATGATGTGCCTTGGAGTGGGCCTCTTTGCATCCATCTTGTTTTGGACCCTGTGGTTCCTGGACTTGTGTGTCTATTTCCTTTACCACATTAGGGAAGTTTTCTTTCATTATTTTATCAAATAGATTTTAAATTTCTTGCTCTTTCTCTTCCATTTCTGGCACCCCTATGGTGTGAATGTTAGAACACTTGAAGTTGTCCCAGAGGGTGCTTACATTATCTTAGTATTTTTGTGAGTTATTTTTTCTCCTTGTTGTTCTGATTGGTTGTCTTTTGCTTCCTTATATTCCAAATCATTGACTTGATTCTTGGCTTTATCCACTCTACTGTTGTTTCCCTGTAAATTAGTCTTCATTTCAATTAATGTGTCCTTCATTTCTGACTGGATCTTTTTTATGCGGCTGAGGTGTTCATTAAGTTCCTTGAACATCCTTATAACCAGTGTTTTGAACTCTGCATCTGATAGATTGCTTATCTCCATTTTGTTTAGCTCTTTTCTGGAGTTTTGATCTGTTCTTTCATCTGGGCCATGTTTCTTTGTCTCCTCATTTTGGCAGCCTCCCTGTGTTTGTTTCTGTGTATTAGGTAGAGCTGCTATGACTCACTGTCTTGGTAGCATGGCCTAATGTAGTAGGTGTCCTATAGGGTCTACCTATAGCCTCCCCTATCGCTCAGGCTGGGTACTCGACGTGTGCCCTTATTGTGGGCTGAGTACACCCTCCTCTTGTAGTTGAGTCTTGATTGCTGTTGGCAGGTCAATGGGAGGGGTTTTTCCAGGCCAGTCAGTTGCAAGGTCTGGCTGTGACCACTCACCATCAACCTCTGCCCTCCATGGAGGATCAGCTGTGCAGGGGCAGGGTGGTGGTGCTCTGACATGGTCCGTAGCTGTCCACTGGGTGCACAGGTTCTGGGATTTCCCAGGTAGTGGAGGCCAAAGTCCCCCCGACCTGTGTTGTGCCTTGGGCCACCCTGAATGAGGTGTAAAGCAATCTGAGATGGCTGCTACTTGTGCTGGGCTTGTAGTTTCCCTGGCAAACCCAATCTGTGAATCTATGCTGGCTGCTGCTAGTGCCTGGCTTGGGGCCACTTAGCAAGTGGTATGGGGCCTGGGGACTTACTGAGGCCAGCTGTTGCTTGTTTGATAGGATTTAGGAAGTTGCAAAGCATGAGCCTAGACCAGCCATTCATATGGAAAAGTCACGGTTAATCATTTGGATGGGCCTGTAACTTGGGTGGGACGGAGTCTTGTGATCTCTAGGACAGGGCAAACAGCATTAGCTAGGTTGATGGAGTCTCAGATATGGCACCTGCCTGTTGGCTCTGTGGCTTTCTGTAGAAGGAGATTACAAAAGGGACAATGACTTTTGCCCACCTTTCCAGCTGGGAGAAGTCTGTCCCTCAGCTCTTGCCTCAATGCCAGACATTTCAGGTCCTCCCTGTATGCCACTGTTGCCTTTCAGGCTGCTACTCTGGTGCTGGAGCTCAGAGGGAGTGAGTGTGAGTAAGTCCATGTGTAGGTTCTTTAAGGGGAACTGCTTGGGACTCTAGAAGTTTCTTCCACTGACTCAATCCCTCCTGGTTTTTGCTGTCAGATGTTACTGGGACTTATCTTCTTGGCATTGGAACCCTACTCCTGGTGGTCTGGTGTGGGGCTGGGACTCCTCACTCTCGAGTTTTCCCTCCCAAGTTTTTATCTACCACACATGAATGTGGGACCAGCTCATTCCGTGTTTCCACCCCTCCTACCAGTCTGGATGAATGTGGTTTCTTTAATTCTGTAGTTCTCAGACTTATATTCAACTTTATTTCTGATGGTTCTGAGTGATGGTTGGTCTATATTTTAGTTGTAGTTTTGATTTTGTTGTGCGAGGAGGCTAGCTGTGTTATCAAGCCAGGATGCATATAGAAGAACTGTATCCCTTTTCTTATTCTGTTAAGCTCATGGTCATAATATGGTGCAGATTCTTCAGGAATGGCCTGCGGATTTCTTATTTCCAACTCTCTTTGCATATACATCAGCCAATTAAGTAAGACATTTAAGTTGACCAAATTGAGAGAAAACAAAGGAACAATTTGCAACCAACAACTTCTTCCTCACCACTGGCTGCACATTTTCCTAAGAAGGGAGCGATGGTAGTGGCTGGCATAATGACATGCTAAAATCAGAAATGTGATTGGATGCTATCTGAGGCACACTGAATTCAGTTCTCTGATGACTTCTGCCTTTTCCATAGGGACTCACCTAACTGATATTGGTTGAACTACTAAAATGAGAAAAATTTATTTTTTTCTTAGTTCTCAGACAAATTATGGAAGCTTTAAATTTTTTTTTTTTTGGAATGAGGATGATTTAGTAAATCACATGAGGGGTTTTAAGTAAAGACAAGTCCAATGTATAGTTTGTCCTATATCTCTCCTTCAGATGTGGATGTGTGTGTCATTATTTATGTGCATTTGTGTATCTGAAACCTTGAATAATTTCCTGAAAGGATCTGATGTACTTTATAAAATAAATTGACATTTGAACAACTTGTTTAATTTTGGTGGAGGCAAAATATTTTAAGGTCTTTTGGGAAAAAGCCCCAAAATATATATTATATTTACTTAGTGCCTTATGATTTACCACATATGTTTACATAAAGTAATTTGTGTAGTCTTAATAACCACTTGGTTGTAGGTTGTTAACTGTTACTACTTTATATAATAGGTGAAGATTCATAAAAGCTAAAAAATTAATTAAAAATAACAACAAACTCAGGTTTTCAGTTTAATATTCAAAAGTTGTCCACTCACAATAATGAACATAATGTAATTTTAAAATAAATTTTGTTTTCTCACAAAAATATTTCTAATAATTTTAAATGATCTGACTTCTTGTCTTAAGGAAATCTGTTTCATCCAGTAAGCATTACATTGAAAAACCTAACTATAATAAAAATAGTTCCAAACCTCAGACAAGACTTTACTTCTTTTAAAAATTTGTTACCAAAATTATAAATAATTGGAGATAATCTTTGAATACCAGTGTAAAGCTATTTGATTATTGTGTGACAGTTTTTCAGTAACTTTCTCAGAGAAAGTCAGCCGACTTTGGAAATTGTTCTTGTTTTTAGGTAATTAAGTCAGTACTGTGTCTCCTACTAGAGACCTTGGAATTACATGATTAATGGAATTTCCAGAAGCTGTTTTAGCTTGCAGGGGATTTTACATCATTCTCTTTTTATTTCTGACTAATAGTCATGGCTGATATTCATTTGGGGTTGAACATTATTCAACGATTGTGTACTAACAACACTCTAACATGGACTTGTAAAACACACTGAGCTCGCATCTTCTATGCTCATATTTTGTTGAGGTCATACTGACCTCAATATTTGTTTAGATGTTATAGTGATTTATAATGACATTTTAGAATCTCAATGATTTCATGGCACCGTATGTTTAGAAATCCTAGCCCTAATCTTCTAGATTGCCAACACTTTTCCCTTCCTCCCCAGGCTTCCTTGTTTCAACATAGGTGATGGATGTGACCATGGATAGGATTAGGTTTCTGCTCTTATTACTTTCATGGCTTCTGCTCTTATTAAATCATATCAACCACAATTAAATCTCTGTTGACAACAAATTACCTTCCAAATGGAAAATCACTGTGGGTGTGAAATTGTACATAATGTGACCAATCTCATTACATCCTCACGCATTAGGTATAGGGTTGTTCTATTCACTAGACTATGTTATCCAGTAGGCTATGTTACCAGTAAGAGGTTGTTTGATTAAAAAGAGAAGAGAATAAATATGTGCACTTTTCATTTAGTATGGCATATTTTATATGATAGAATGTATAGATGTAGTGACATTTTAAAATTATCTTGCCTGTATGACTATTAGCAAGATTTCTGTGTTTATAGAGAATAAACTCTAGTACTGTATTTAGTTTTTGAAAACCAATTTAAAAGAACCTGGGCACCCCAGTGTTCATAGTAGTGTTATTTACAATAGCCAAGTGCTGGAAACAGCCTAAGTACCTATCAGTAAATGAGTGGATCAGAAATCTGTGGTACATTTACACAATGGAATACTACACAGCAGAAAGAAAGAAGGAACCCTGACCCTCCATGACAGCGTGGATGGAACTGGAGAGCTTTATGCTAAGTGAAATAAGCCAGGTGATGAAAGACAAATACCGTATGATCTCATGTAAGTGGAACCTAATCAACAAAACAAGCAAATGAGCAAAATAGAACCAGAGACTTGGAAATAAAGAATAAAGTGACAGTGACCAGAGGGAGGGGAGGGGACTAATGGGGGACAGAAGTGGAAGGGGCATGCAAAGGAACACAAATAGAAGACTCATGGTCATGGACAGTGGGGCCATAGGTTAGGGGTGAGCAATGGAGGAAAAGGTGGGATACTGTAACAACCGTAATGTAACAACAATAAATTAAAAAATTAAAAAATTTATTTTTCAATTATAGTTCACATTCAATATTATTGTATATTAGTTTCAGGTGTACAGCATAGTGTATAGATAATTATATAATTTATCAAGGGATCATCCTGTTCTAGCACCCACCTGGCACCATACATAGTTATTACAATATTATTAACTATATTCCATATGCTGTACTTTACATCCCCATGACTAATTCATAACTGCCAGTTTGTACTCTTAAGCCCTTCACCTTTTCACTTAGCCCACACAGATCAGGACACCCTCAGTTTGTTTTCTGTATACATGAGTCTGTTTCTGTTATGCTTGCTAGTTTATTTTGTTCTTTAGATTGCATATGTAAGTGAAATCATATGGTATTTGTCTTTGACTCATTTCACTTAGCATAATACCCTCTAGGTCCATTCATGCTATTGCAAATGGTAAGATTGGATTATTTTTATGGCCAAGTAATATTCCATTGTATATACGCACAGCTTTTTTATCTACTCATCTATCAATGGGTATTTAGATTGTTTTCAAGTTTTGGCTATTGTAAACAGTGCAGCAATGACCACAGGGATGCATATATCCTTTTGAATTAGTGTTTCAGGTTTTTTTTCAGATATATACCTAGAAGTCGAATTCCTGGGTCCTAAGGAAGTTTCATTTTTAATTATTTGAGGAACTTCCATACTGTTTTCCACAGTGGCTGCATCAATCTGCATTCCTACCAAGGGTGCACAAGGGATCCTTTCTCTCCAAATCCTCACCAGCTCTTTTCGTTTGTTGATTTATTGGTGATAGCTACTCTGACAGGTGTGAGGTGATATCTCATTGTGGTTTTAATTTGTATTTCTTTGATGATCAGTGACATTGATCATCTTTTCATATGTCTATTGGCCATCTGTATGTCCTCTTTGGAGAAGTGTCTATTCAGGTCCTTTGCTGATTTTTTAATTGTATTGTTTGTTTTTTTGGTGTTGGATTGTATGAATTCTTTATAAATTTTGGATATTAAACCCATATTGAATCTATTATTGGCAGATATCTTCTCCCGTTCAGTAGATTGTCTTTTCCTTTGTTGATGGTTTCCTTTGCTGTGCAAAAATTTTTAGTTTGAGTTAGCCTCATTTGTTTTTTTGTTTCCCTTGTCTGAGGTGATAAATTAGACAAATATCAGAGTTTATTGCCTATGTTTTCTTCTAGGAGTTTTTTGGCCACAAGCCTTACATTTATGTCTTTAATACATTCTGAGTTTATTCTTATATGTTGTATAAGAAAGTGGTCTAGTTTCCTTTTTTTCCATGTACCTGCCCAGTTTTCTTAACACCATTTATTGAATAGACTGTCTTCACCCCATTGCATGTTCTTGCCTCTTTTGTCATATAGTAATTGACCATATAGGCATGGGTTTATTTCTGGGCTCTATTCTGTTGCATTGATCTATGTGTCTGTTTTTATGCCAGTACCATGCTGTTTTCATTACTATAGCCTTATAGTATAGTTTGATATCATGTAGCATGATTTCTCCAACTTTGTTTTTCTTTCTCAAGATTGCTGTACCTACTGGGGGTCTGATCCATATAAATTTTTGCATTATTCATTGTAGTTCTGTGAAAAGTGATATTGGTATTTTGATAGGTATTGTGTTGAATCTGTAGATTGCTTTGGATAGTATGGACATTTCAGTGATGTAAGTCTTCCTATTCATGAGTATGGTATGTATATGCTTCCATTTATTTGTATTTTCTTCAGTTTTTTTCAATGTCTTTGAATTTTTTGAAGGTAAAAGAACAGGTCTTTTACCTTCTTGGTTAAATTTATGCCTAGGTATTTTATGTTATTTTTTATGCAATTGTAAGTGGGATTGTTTTCTTAGTTTCTCTTTCTGATAGTTCATTATTGGTAGATAAAAGTGAAACTGAGTTCTGGATATTTATTTTGTATCCTGCTACTTTCCTGAATACATTTATCAGTTCAGCTAGTTTTATGGTGATATTGTTTGGGTTCTTTATATATAGTATTATGTCATCTGCAAATAAAGACAGTTTTATTCTTCCTTTTCAATTTGGATGCCTTTTATTTCTTCTTGTCTGATTTCTGTGATTAGGACTTCCAGTACTATGTTGAATAAGAGTGGTAAAAGTGGATATCCTTGTCTTGTTCCTGATCTTAGGGGAAATTCTTTAGCCTTTCCCCCCTGAGAATGATGTTAACTGTGGGTTTGTGCTGTATGGTCTTTATTATGTTCAGATATATTCCCTCCATTTCCAATTGGCTGAGAGTTTTTATCACAAATGGGTGCTAGATTTTGTCAAATGCTTTTGTCTGCATCTATTGATATGATCATATAACTTTTATCCTTTATTTTATATATGAGGTGTATCATGTTAATTGATGTGCAGATATTATACCAACCATGCATCCCAGGAATAAATCCCTTTTGATCATGGTGTACGATCTTTCTACTGTATTGCTGCATTTGATTTGCTAATATTTGTTGAAGATTTTTGCATCTTTGTTCATCAGGAATATTGGACTATAATTTTTTTTTAAATGTCCTTGTTTGGTTTTGGAATCAGTATAATGACTGGCCTTGTAAAATCTGCTTAAGAATCTTTACTCCTCTTGCATTTTTAAGAATAGTTTGAGAAGGATAAGTGGTAATTCTTCTTTGAATGTTTGGTAAAGTTCAACCGTGAAGCCATTAAGTCCAGGATTTTGTTTGTTGGGAGGTTTTGATCACTGATTCGATTTTGTTGATGTAATTGGTCTGTTGAGATTTTCTTTTTCTTCTTTATTCAGTCTCAGAAGATTGTTTCTAGGAATTTATCCATTTCTTCCAGATTGTCCAATTTTTTGGCATGTGGTTTGTAATATTTTAAATAATTATTTGTATTTGTGTGATGTCAGTTGTTCTCCTTTTTCATTTTTGATTGTGTTTATTTGGGTCCTCTCTTCTCTTTTCCTTGATGAGTATGGGTAAAGGTTTATCAATCTTATTTATCTTTTCAAAGAACCAGCTCTTGGTTTCATTAATCTTTTTATTGTTTTTTTAAGACTCTATTTTGTTCATTTTTGCTCTGATCTTTATTATTATCTTTCTTTTACTCACTTTGGTTTTATTTGTTGTTCTTTTTCTATTTCCTTTAACTGTAAAGTTAGATTGTTTATTTGAGCTCTTTCTTGCTTCTTGAGATTGGCCTGTAATGCTATAAATTTTCCTCTTAGTACTGCTGTCACTGTGCTCCATAGATTTTGTTTGGTGTTCTCATTCTCATTTGTCTCAAGGTACCTTTTAATGTTTTCCTTGAACTCTTTTTTAACCCATTCATTATTTAAAAACATGTTATTTAGCCTCCCAAGTGTTTGTGTGCTTTTGTTTTTTCTTGTAATTGATTGCTAGTTTCATACCATTGTGGTCAGAGAAGATGCTTGATGATTTCAATATTCTTAAATGTATTGAGACTTGTTTTGTAGCCTAACATGTGATCTGTCCTAAAAAACATTCCATGTGCACATGAAAAGAATGTATATTCTGCTGCTTTGTGGTGAAATACTCTAAAAATACCAATTAAATTAATTTGATCTAATGTTTCTTTTATGACCGCTGTTTCCTTGTCAATTTCCTGTCTGGAAGATCTATCCACTGATGTCATTGGATGTTAAGTCCCCTACTTTGACTGCATTCTTGTTAGTCCCTCCTTTTATGTCTGTCAATATTTGTTTTATGTATTTAGGCCCTCTGTGTTGGGTGCATAAGTGTTTCCAAGGGTTATATCCTGTTGTTGGGTTGATTCCTTTATGGAATCATTATGGAATTTCCTTCTTTGTCTCTTATTGTAGTCTGTTTTAAAGTCTATTTTTCAGATATAAGTATTGCTATCTCAGCTTTTTTCATTCCTATTTGCGTGAAATATCTTTTTCCATCTTTTTACTTATAGTCTTTGTGTATCTTTTGATTTGAAGTGGGGCTCATAGATAACATATATATGGGTTTTGTTTTCTTATCCTTTTAACTACTCTGTGTCTTTTGATTGGAACACTTAAGCTGTTTATATTTAATACAATTACTGACAGGTATGTAGCTATTGCCATTTAATTATTTATATTTATGTTTCTTTCTTTCTTTTTTTTTTGCCATCTTTCTTCTTTAAGAAGTCTCTTTAATATTTCTTGTAATATTGGTTTGGTGGTGATGAACTCCTGTAGCTTTTTCTTGTCTATGAACCTCTTGATCTCTTTTTCTTCAATTTTAAATGATACCCTGCTGGGTAAAGTAGTCTTGGTTTTATGTCCTTGTTTTTCAACACTTTGAATATTTTTTGCCAGTCCCTTCTGACCTGAAAAGTTTCCGTTGAGAAAACAGCTAACAGTCTCATGGGAGCTCCCTTGTAGATAACTGTCTTTCTCTTGCCGTTTTTAAGTCTTTTTTTTTACTTTAACCTTTGCCATTTTCATTATGATGTGTCATGGTTTGTGCTTCTTTGGGTTCCTCTTGTTTAGCTACCATTGTCCACATGTGGATCCATCTTTCCAAGTCAACAGATGTTGTCTTTCCTGTGTTGAGCCCTTCCCCTCCCTGACCAAATCTCAATTGTTAGTAGCCTGGCGAACTTTACTAGTCCTCCCTTCAGGCCTTGCCATGAAGTCACACAACTCAGTTTTTCCCTTTTTATCTCCGGTGCCCCCATGCTCCTGTCCCTTTGCTGGAACCCAACGTCAGCATCTGCTACGAGAGTTTGTGCACTGGCCTCTTAATTGGATGCCTTGTTTTCCAGCAGCCTTCTCACTCTGACAGACAGAATTCTGTGGATTTGCACAGCCAGATGTTGTGTGGACTCTTTTAAGCACTGGTGTTCTGGGCTGGGGACCCTGGTCTGGGGCTGAGACCTTTACTTCTTGGGGGTCCTCAGGAGTTGAGATGTCCCTCCAGATTCTAAAGCACCACATGTGAGTGCAGTGTGGGACATAGAAGGGGTGGTGCCATACCCATGTGTGGTGGATAAAAACCGGGAGGGATACCTTGGGAGTGAGGGATCACAGCCCTATACCAGATCATTCAGCTCAGGATTACAGTGCCAGGAAGATATGTCCCCATAAATTCTGGCTATAAAAATCAGTGGGTGTTGGCGTGGCAGAAGAAACTACAGGTGACCCACAACAGACTTAGGACTTATAGACTCACTCCTTCTGGGCTTCAACACCAGGGCAACAGCTGGAAGGGTGCCAGTGACGTATGAGGAGAAACTGAAGTGTCTGGCATCAGGGAGAGTGCCTGGGGACAGCTTCCTCCAGGACAAACTCTCGAGGCTAGGCAGTGGCATTGTCCCCTTTCTGAGCCCTCCCCTACACAGAACCACAGAGCAGTGACGTCATATCAGAGACTATATCAACCTGGTACACAGGGTTTCCCCGTCCTAGCAGTTAACCTAAGACTCCACTTACTGATGAACTTTTGTATAATAGGCCATGTTACTAAGACAGGCAGTCAAAGCAGCGCTACCTAATATACAGAAACAAACATAGAGAGGCTGCCAAAATGAGGAGACAAAGAACTATAACTCAAATGGAAGAACAGAACAAAATTCCAGAAAAAGAACTAAAAGAAATGGGATAAGAAACCTATCAGATGCAGAGTTCAAAACACTGGTTATCAGGGTACTCAAGGAACTCATTGGGTACATCAGCAACATAAGAAAGACCCAGGAGGAAATGAAGGTTACATTAAGTGAGATAAAGGAAAATTTATAGGAAACCAATAACGGAGGGGATGAAGCTGAGAATGAAATCAATGATTTGGAACATAAGGAAGAAAAAAAATCATTCAATCAGGACATCAAGAAGAAAAAAGAAAAAAAAGAAAAATAAAAAAACCCCGAGGATAAGCTAAGCAGCCTCTGGGACATTCTCACATGTACCAAAATCCAATCATAAGAGTACCAGAAGGAGAAGAGGAAGAGTAAGAAACTGAAAACTTGTTTGATAAAATAGTGAAAGATAACTTTTCTAAATTGGTGAATGAAATTGACAAGCACAGCAAGTCCTAAACAAGATGGACCCAAAGAGGACCACACCAAGACTCATTGTAATTATAATGCTAAAGGTTAAAGATAAAGAGAGAATCTTAAAAAGAGCAAGAGACAGCAGATAGTTACCTACAAAGGAGTTCCCATAAGACTGTCAGTTGATTTCTCAAAAGAAACATTGCAGGCTAGAAGATACTGGCAAGAAATATTAAAAGTGATGAAAAGCAAGGACCTACAACTTAGATTACTCTATCCAGCAAAGCTATCATTTACTTTCTACTCATTTTAAAATTAGACTTCTTTTGGTATCGAGTTAGTTGAACTGGTTCTTTATGTATTTTGGATATTAACCCCTCATCAGATATATTTACAAATATTTTATCCCATTCCTCAACTTGCCTTTTCATTTTGTTGATAGTTTTCTTTGCTGTGCAGAAGGTTTTTAGTTTGGTGTAGTACCAGTTGCTTATTTTTGCCTTTATTGCCTTTGCTTTTTGAGTGAAATCCAAAAAAAATCATTGCCAAGACCTAACATCAAGTTGCTTACCCTCTGTGGTTTTTCTTATAAAGTTTTACAGTTTCAGGTTGTACGCCCAAGTCTGTAATCCATTCTGAGTTGATTTCTAATTATTTCATCCTATGAATGATCTTTTAAAAAATTATTTTATTGGGAGGTGAAAACAGGTGCTTTTCTAACTTTATTATCCTAGCCACATTAGATGGGATCCTTTACGAAACAACTTTTTCCTTACCAACTAGGCTATCTGGTTACCTGGAAAAGGAATTTTTCCAGGATAGACAGGATAAATATTTAATTTTCCCCTGTTAAATGTTAATTTCCGAGGAAGGAGTTGATGCTCTAGTTACTTTTAGTGGTGACTAATGAGACTTATTTATATATCTTTATTTCACTATTCTTCTGCACATCAGGATTTATATATTCAATACGTTTCAAACAGTTGTAGCCATTACCCTTTTAGATGCACACAGATTTTAGTCTTTTGCTAGTGAGAACACTTTCATGTTCTTGTGCCCCACTGACATTATCCCATTAATTTTTGACAGCTTCTTTGCTGGTACAAGATGTTTAGGTTTATTTTACATATTTTCCTTTCCAGATTTCAGTTATTTCTCTGATGTGCCTTGGTTCCTTTTCGTGGGAAATGGTGTTTAGAGACAAAAGCCTGGGTACTGGTGATGCTTATTGTTACTGAGTTGACATTACTTCTAAGCCATTTTAATGGACAAAGTCAGGAAATACATATGTTTACAGAGAAGAAAGTCATGAAGTGATACTGATATTTTCAACTTAAATTTAACCTTATAGAGACTTTACATATTTTCTTTGATTTTATTGTCATTTCTCTTTTATGTTATTATTATTTGTTCTAACCTACAGTATATATAGTTTTAAAATATGTATTCTATAATGTAAACTATGGTTTTAAAACATATAATCTGCAATAAAAATTTTAATTGAAACATAATTATACTGATATTGCCACTGACAATAAGAATACCAAATGAAGTATAGTTTTTCTTGGTAGGTGCATTTGTCCCTAAAATTTATTCTAAGTGCAGAATGTCAAAATATGATCTTCTAAAGTCACTAGAAATAATTATTTTGTCTGTTTGATTATATCAGCACTTGATATACAGTCGCAGTATTTGCTTGTTTGCCTATGTATAGTTACATTTGCAAGAGAAACATTGGGAACATATATCAAGGGCTAGTAAAAATGGTTACATATAAGGAGAGGAAAGGAGTGGGTGGATACAAGTGAGAAGTCTCTAAATATACCTTGTTTTATAGGTTTGTGTTTAGATTCATGTAAATGTTATATATTCTGAAAATAAAAATTAGATTAAAAATTATGTATACTTGAGGATATCAGACAGTTTTTTGGGTACACGAGTCCAGGATTTAGGGGAGAAATGTGGCTGGGGATGTAAATTTGGAAGACTATGTTGAAGTAGTAAGGTGAATGAGAGCACAGAGCAAGTGTAAATGGAGAAGAGTTCAGGACAGGGAACTGGAATATTCTATTATGCAGAGGTCAGGAAGAAGACAGATCTAGCAAAGGAGGCTGAATGATGCCTCCTGAGCGAGAAGGAAAACCACATGAATGTGGCATCAGTGAACCACATGACAAAGTGACCCCGGGAGGAGTGACTACTTGCCTCCTTTTCAGTCACTTTGTGTACTGTTACCTTTCTAGTCTATCCTAAGCCACAAGTGAATATTTAAAGAATTATAGGAGGTTGGTGAAGTTAGGGAAATGGGATTGATTTAGGGTGAGTGGGCTTGTGCTCTGGGAATGAAAAACAAGTCCAAGATAGAAGAAAAATTCAAGTAAGCCAATTTTTGAAAAACTTTTACACTTGGACTATCTTTTGATAGGTTGTTATTCTGCAAAACTTAAAAGGGACTCTGGATTTAAAATAGGATCAAGTCAAAATTTAAAGTTTGAAGAATGAATAAACAAAAATGAATTGTCTTTCATGAATTTTAAAAAATACAAAGAGAAATGATATGGATATCTTTTTTTAAAGCTAATTGATGAGCCTAAATTTTATATTGAAGGAAGGGACAATCAACGTGATAGAAAGTGAAAGCAGAGTGGTGGTATAACTTCAAAGTATTCTGTACGCTGGACGCAGTGATCAAAGGCAAAATAATAAAAGAAGCAAGTCTGAAGATAACATTGCCTTATTAGAAAAAGACTCCCTGTATTTCCATTTATGACACCAGATCTCCTAAGGTAAAGTCAGGAGATGAAAGATACCATAGTTGATGAACACAGTGAATTCTGTTAATAAAGCCTTCCTTTTAGGTAAAAAGGATTTCGTAGAAGGATGTGAAATGTGTTGTGGGGGAACTGTGTGTTCTCAAGTAATATATTGTAGTTGAAAGAAGATGATGGGGATTGGAAGAAAACTTGGGTAAAATATGAAGATGATGAAAGATTTATCTATATTCTTTTTTGATTAATGATATTTCTGTCTTTTTGTTTTATAAACACACTTGGGTACTAACATATCCAAAAGTTCCCTATTTTGATTATGGGTTGGGAATATATTCATATAATTCTAATTATAAGGTGGTAACTCTTAGGTTATAATTAACTCTTGGGGGCTTATATCTGCAATTCAGGTATTAGAATGGGGTGTTAAATAATTTTAGTTTCAGGGCTTAGCTTCAGAGTATTAATTCTTGGTATTTTGCTTTACAAAAACAGCATCAGAAATGACCGAAGTAAGACATATTCAATGTAAAAAGTATAGAAAATGCAGAAAAGCATGAAGAGCAAAATGACCTGAAACTTCCCTAAGGTCGACCACTGTTCCTCTAGTTCTTTTCTATGTATGTAGTCGCTTGTATACAGAAATGAATGTGTGTTTAGTATTTATTTTTTCATGTAAAGTATTTTACTTTAGGTTAACATATTACATCATACAATTTATTTAAAATTTGTGATATTTCATAATAGTTTTCATTATTTTAAATGGTTATGTCATAAGAATTAAAATGACACATTATAATATATTTGGGGAATTAATGTATATTAAAATGCAGGGATCATGAAGAGAGATGTTCAAGTTATTTTTTGCTGTATAAACAAACCACCCAAAACTTAGTGGTTGAAATTAATTTATGATGACCTCTTACAGTTCTGGGGTTTGAAGGGCTTAGCTGGGTTCTTCTTGCTTGGGGTCTGTCATTGAATTGCAGACAGTGGCTGATGATGAAATCATCTAATGCTTAATCAGTCACATGTCTGGTGCCTAGGTTGTGATGTCATGGCTGGATATTACACCTGTCTTTCCATGCAGCCTCCATGTAGCTGACATAGACTTCCTCATAGCATGGTGGTCCTAAGGTAGTAGAAACCTGCGTCATAATTGGCCGCTGCCGGGCAAGCATTCCAAGAGGCCTGGGCAGAAGCCTCAAAAGTTCTTACGACGTAGCTTTAGAAGACCCAGAATATCCTATATCACATTTCTGTGGCGGTTTATTGGCTAAGCAAATCACTAAAGCCCAGCTGTAATGGGAGAGGAATTAAGAGTCCACCTTCAGGGGAGGAATAGCAAAGAATTTGCAGCTATCTAGAATCTTACAAGTGGGCTCATCCAATTTTAGAGTGGAGTAATGCACTCTGATTTCAACTTGCTACAACAGAAGACACATACAGCCATGTTATATATTAACTGCTGTTTCTTGAAAAAATGGATACTCATGTGTTTACTTTTAATTTCCTAAAACTAAAAGTTATCATAGTCTAGTATTGTATTTTCCTTACTTTTTACCCTTGACCATTTTCTCATGCCTATGGAGATTCTTTATAAAAGATTTCAATGACTTCATATTGCTCCACAATATTATTTTCTTAAAAATAGCCTTTACACAAAAATTATCTGCTGGTGGTACTGTATAATGACAAAGTAATTTAAATTTCTCACAAGAATTGCACAAAGGTGAAGCAAACCAATATAAAAGGTTAATACAGTAACTAGAGATCTGCTAAAGGAAAGCATAACTGCTAGTTGCTCCTTAATAAGTAGCCATTAGGGAATTGTAAATGATTTAAATGTCAACTAATCAGGGACTTTTACAGTGAATTTCTGTTTCAGTTGCTAAAAATTATTTCAGCATAGAGTCCTACTTCTTGATGTCTTTGTGGAAGCTTTGTTTTGTTAATAAGAATTGGACGAATTAATAATAATATTAATACAGTTATTGTATGGTTACTGCAAGTTAGGCAAGGTGCTAAGAGTGTTATGTATATTATTTCATCTAATCCTCATGATTGCCCTTTGAGGTAGATGATTTAATCCCACGTTTTCATGGGGAAACTGAGGTTATGGACACAACTGAGTTTTAGAGACACTAAGCCACTCCCCAAGCTAAGGTAGGTGGTGAGATTGAGTTAGATTTAATCTAGGCAGTGTGACCTCAAAATAAGTGTTTATAAGTTTGTGTAATACAGCTTCTTTTTAAAACTAATAATAAAACAGAATTGATCAATGATTTTTGACTAAGAATCAAAAAACATATGTGTTATATATGTGTATATGTTTTTGAGTGCGTTCATATATATATGTTTTATATATATCTATATAAAGCATAGGCACAGACAATAGTGTGGTGATAGCAAGAGGGAAAGGGGGGTGGGAGGTAGATGGAGGTGGGCGAAGACAGGGGAAATGGGGATTGAAAGACAGTTTGCTTGAGGCAATGGGTGCACAATGTAGTGTGAAGACAATGTTTTATTGAGTTGTGTATACTTGAAACCTGTACGGTTTTGTGAACCAGTGTCACCCCAATAAGTTCAATTAAAAAGAGGAGAATCAGTGCAGAGGAAGACGCAAAGTTAAATGATCATGCCCCTTCGTTAGGAGAACAAAGCGTAATGGATGATGAATGTAGTCATAAGTTGAGGAATAATATTATAAATGATTTATAAGAGAGAGGTGTCAAACTCATCTCTCCTATGGGGATGCAGAGGCCAGGGGCAGAGGAAAAGGGATGTTGGGAGGTGTAACACTTAGTTTTGCTTCGAGACATGTTGAAAGCACTGGCAGGACATCTGTATGGAGACACCCAGCAGTCAGAGGACAGTGTCTTGAGCTCAGCATGTGGGATCGGGGCTTTATTTAAGAAGGCCTACTGTAGTTAAAATAGCTTTCTAGAAACTGAGGGGTAGCTAAATGGAAGTGTCTAGGTATTGACAATATGAGTTTAGCTCTACAGGATGTAATTAGGTATTGGCAGGGGAAAACTGTTTTGTGGTCATAGGTTTGGCAAATGATGGATTAAGTATAAATTTAGGTCTATGTTTAGGCCTTCTTGGAGCTTGTTATATGCTACAGTATTTTGAATATTTAAGAAAATATAGTACCTATACAAACTATTTTCTAACCATAATTAATAACAATCTTCAGTCTGGTCAAAATGTGGGCATAACATTGCATAGGATACACTTTGGGGAATATTGGTTGGAGCTTATGTGAAAATTTAAGAGTTGGAATTAGGAATTTTTTATAGGGACTAGAATAAGTTTAGATTGCTATGAGGAAAAGTTTAAATTTGATGTTGAAGGGAAGGTTAGAGTTGAGGTGGAAGCTTGAGGAAACAAGGCTGCGGATGGGGAATTGCTTGTAGGTAAGAAGACTGCATTTGGGGGATAGGGAGGCTGGAGAGAGGAAAGACAGGAAGGAGGGAAGAGAAGAGGTAGCTAGATTAACGGGAGTAAATAAGGAAACTTCAATGAATGGGGTCATAAATATAGATGTTGGCTTATTCTTAGAGCAAATATGGGTGTTCCATATTTGGAGACAGTCTGTGGAAATGGAGGGAGAATTTTGAAGGAATGGAAATGAAATCCCTTAAAGGTGTTTAAAGTAAAAATATTTAAAAGGGGGCTGTTATTATTGATGCATTAATGAAAACAAAGAAGAATAAACATTACTCTAATTTCAAATGTATTAAGATGCACAAATCATTTTTATGGACTGTTCACATATCAGTGTGGAAGATATTGTTGGGAGATAAACTCTTATCTAGAGAGAATTTAACCTTTTCTTTACCAAGGAAAAAGAAGTTCAAGATGAAATTCAATTTTAATGTTTTGATTTTGGTATATTTATTGCAGTGTGCCCAGGACTGAGATGATGTCTGGCACACGGTAGAGACTCTGTAATTATAGACGATGAATGAATGTTAGAGCCAGAGCACATCAGTAGGGTCCACATGCCACACATGGGTTTCCTTTAAGCTCTTCCAAACTTGTGTGCATGAATGAAAAGACTAAGCTCATGAAAGGACTTGGCAATGAACTCTGTAGCTGGAGGGAGCTGGCTAGGGACTCTGTGGGCCGAAGATGGCACTGAAGAAGTGGTGTAGGCAACAGAGTGACCCTCCTCTGAAAGAGAGTGCTGACTTTTTCCAGGAGCAGGTTCCAGTGTGGCAGGAATGCCACGACCCAAAGCAACAGGCCTGGGCCGATATAGGAGGACCGGGTTCCGACAGGGTGCCAGGTCCTGAGGCTCAATGGCACCGAGAACACTTTAGTCTGGGAGACACCAGACCTTTCAGAATGCATAAGCCACTGGTATTCTTGGAGCACACAAATAGGGCCCTCTGAGAGGTAAAACTGGATTGCCTTCCAGGGTGGTGCATGGCGTCTTGAATAGAATTTAATTTAATTTGGAAAAATAGCAACTCAGTGACATATTTGCACCATGGGTGTTCTGGGCCAGTTTATACTTGTTACATACAGAGGATTCCAAGGGTTTTATATTTTTCATTACAATCAGCCATAAGAAATTTTAATCAAATCTAACCCTGTCATCTCCCCATAGTATAGTACTGGCACAGAGTTTGGGCTGCATTTAAAATAACAAAAACAAACTGTATCACATAAGAGAAAGAAAAGGAGAGAAACATTTAGTTTTGGAATATGTGTAGGTGGTAGATTATGACCACGGAGGACTCAAGAGAGTGGAAATTTAAGGTAAGAAAAGAAATAATAATGTGTGTTAGAGTGAATGCTTTGAGAAAAGCACAGATATGTTACAAAGCATGTTCATAACAGCAAGAAAGAGTAAAACCAATGTATTATTTGTCATTCACTTCTCTGTAATGAGGAGTTAAATTAAACCTAACAAATCTTATTTAAAATTAAAAATCAGATCTTGCAAAATGGTATTTACATCTCAGGCTCATCTCAGTGGTCTGTTATTAATAAACTGCTAGGCTTTCGCTGAACTGGAAAGTTTGCAAACTTTGACAGAGAATTAAAAAATATTTTGATAGATGTTATTAACATTTTTATCAGTGAAAAACTGAGTAACTGAGTTTACTGTGGAGTTAGTGGCGCTTCCAGAGGGTGTTTAACAGTGTTCCATGGATTCAGTGGACTGTTTGAGCATTTGGAAATTTTGACCTTCTTGATAGATACTTTTGTAATCTTACCAAGCATGAAAGAGATTTATAAAAAGTGGATTTTTGGCTTTATCGTGATACTTTTTATTTATAAACCATGCTGTGTAATTGGACAGCAAGAAAAGCTCAATCTCAGTGATTTTCCTTAGAGATGCAGGCGAATTGACAGAACATCGTAGCATACTGAGATGATATTAAACTGTTTCTTGCAAGTTCAGTGCCTGTGAGACAGATGGAGAAATAAATTAATATGGTAAGGTCATTGGCTTCAAGCTTGCCGGTATGGAAATGTTTGTTATCTAGGCTTAGGTTTTGCAATTTCTAAAGTTGTGGAGGGTTGTAGAAGCAAGAGGAAGTATAGAGGGTGTTCAGACATTTGTGTTTCAAATTAAACCTTTTATTTCAATGTTAGAATTTTATAGTTTTTGAGGCCCTGTGGAAAATTTGAAAATTATTAATTGAAAGGATCAAGTATCTAAAAAAAATGTATTTTGTTTCAGTTAGGAAAATGGATTTCAAGGCACATAAATATCTTACAAATGGAAAGAGGAATTAGTTAGCTGGACCATAAGTGAGATAACAGTTCATTCACTGAATGTCACGTATTTAACCAGTGTGCTCACTTTTAAAAACTTCTGTACCTTACAAAATACAGGCAAGACCAAAGAATAAAAGACTTACTTTTTCGTATATCATTGCTAATGCAGTTCTCTTCTGTGTCAAAGTTAATAAGTGAAAACGATCACCAGAAAATGGAATGTTATGAACAAAATTAAATAAGACTTTTTATTAAAAGAAACAACAAATAATACATTAAAAAAAACTCATTTCTACTGGGAAATGAGAAAACCCAATTCTAAATAATTTCTGTTACAGAGAAATTAATATCTGCAGGAACACACTCTTTAGAATATCATAATAGCAAGAACTCGGCTTATTAAAACGTATGAGATACAACCAAAGCTATACTTGGAGCAAAACCGTAGCTTTAGGGCCTAAACAATAATGAGAAATAAATTAATGTTCAATGTATGAATCAAAAATACTATAATAAGCAAATCTGGAGGGAGAAATTGACAAAGATTTAAGAAGAAATAGATCAATTTTAGAGAACAATTTGTTGACTTGGTAAATAAGTGCAAGATGACCTGAGCCAGATAAGGTCAGTAGTCTTACCTTATTTTATAGACAAGGAAGTAAACCCACAAGGTTAAATGACTGCCTAGAGTTGCCCAGCTAGTATGTGGCAGAGTACTCTAAGGCAGGTAGGCCCTCCTGCGTTTTTTTCAGCATGAAGATTGGCACTAACCAACCAGCCCATTGGTCTGAATTCTGGTGAACAGTTTAGACCCTTAATTCCTAGAAAATGGCTTGCAAGTGATATAGCTAGAGATGTTAGAATTGCATCAAATAACTGGTTGAGGAAGTATAATAAAAACTAGCTGTCAGTTGGAGGATGGTCCTCCCATGGGAGGGTCTAGGATGCCCAATCCTCTTTGCTTTGGTCTCTTGACCATGTAGACATTGAAGGTCTAGTGCCTGGAATCTGGTGTACGGGATGAATGTCTTCCCCTGTGCCTCACAACTACCCTAAAGCCGTGGCTGTTCTTTTTTCCACCCTATAACAGTTGAGGGAACTCTAGGCCCAGAGAAGTGAATTGACTTCTACAAAGTCACACAGCTGGGAAGATGGCGGAGACCACAGTAGAGCCCAAGGCTGACTCTACAGCCAATACTTGCCTCCTTTCAGAGATGACTGAGGGGTTAACACCCCTAGGATCACAGCACCCCCAGGGGCACTGGCATTGTCCAGCTAGAAACTTCATAGCATCTATGGAGAACCCCCAGGCAGGCACTGCCAGGAATGCTTTGCTGTTTTCCTATAAAATCAAATTCCTGGGACACTGCAAGGGGGCAGCCCACATGGAATATGTGTGTGTGTACATGTGCATTTATGTGTGAGCACACAATTGTGCCTGTTTTTCCTCCTTTGAATGACATGAAGACAATGGCAAGGTTTAGGAGAGCAAATTGTGTGTCTGAATAATAGCTGCTGCTCACTTTCAGCTAATTGATAAGTTTATGTAAATATCTGGATTCAGATTTGCCAGATCTGGTAACTTTTCAAAATAATCTTGAAATCCACTTTTTAAAATGCAAAATCTTCAAACTTTAAATCTTGGCAAAAATTCTTTTAGTATTATTTTGGAAACACAGTTTGAACTAAAAAATGGGTCTGTAGACCTCTTCTGGGTTGAAACCTCTAGACTTATTACATGAAGCTTTCTCCCCTAAGTGCCATGAGCGCAAACAATTCAGTTAGAAGATGCAGGTGCCTAAATACTGCAGTAGGAATAGATGATATTCAATAAGTTTTTAGAATAGAAAGAAACAGAAAGTGGCTAAGAGAACCTTTCTTTTGTGATGCTGAATATCAGAGGAAAGAAAGACTAGAACTAAAAATAGAGCTGTTTTCAGTAAGACTTTAGTTTAAAAAAAATGGCTTTTGTGACTTTTGTCTTTCAGTTCTGTGAGGAATTACAAATTATATTTGTTTGCTAAGAGTCATAGGTGGCAAAAATCTATCTATAAATTCTTTTTTAAAAATTACATTTTGTTGATTATGTTATTACAGTTGTCCTAATTTCTCCCCCTTTTCCGCTCTCCACCCAGCACCTTCCTCTCCCTCAGGCAATCCCCCACCATTGTTCATGTCCATGGGTCATGCATATACGTTCTTTGGCTACTCCGTTTCCTATACGGTGCTTTACATCCCCGTGGCTATTCTGTAATACCTGTTTGTTCTTCTTGTTTGCAAAGTTTGTTTTTAAGATTCAGTTGTTTATAAGTATGTATTTTATTCCATTTTATTGTTCACAGTTTTGATCTTCTTGTTCTTAAGTAAGTTCCTTTAATATTTCATATAATAATGGTTTGGTGATGATGAACTCCTTTAGTTTTTTCTTGTCTGGGAAGCTCTATATCTGCCCTTCAATTCTAAATGATAGCTTTGCTGGGCAGAGCAGTCTTGGCTGTAGGTCCTACTTTTTCATGACTTTGAATATTTCTTGCCAACCCCTTCTAACCCCCAAAGTTTCTTTGAGAAATCAGCTGACAGTCTTATGGGAACTCCCTTGTAGGTAACTAACTGCTTTTCTCTTGCTACATTTAAGATTCTATCTTTATCTTTAACCCTTGGCATTTTTATTATGGTGTGTCTTGGAGTAGGCGTCTTTGCATCCATCTTGTTTTGAACTCTCTGTGGTTCTTGGACTTGCATGTCTCTTTCCTTTACCAAATTAGGGAAGTTTTCTTTCATTATTTTATCAAATAGATTTCCAATTTCTTGCTCTTTCTCTTCTTACGGCACCCCTATGAGGTGAAAGTTGGATCTTTTGGAGTTATCCCAGAGGCTGCATTTACTATCCTCATTTTTTTTTTCTTCTTTTTTTCTTCTTGTTGTTCTGATTGGTTTTTTACTTCCTATGTTCCATATCATTGATTTGATTCTCAGCTTCATCCACTCTACTCTTGTGTCCCTGTAAATTGTTCTTTATTTTAATTAGTGTATCCTTCATTTCTGACTGGATCTTTTTTATACTGCTGAGGTCCTCACTAAGTTCCTTGAGCATCCATATAACCAGTGTTTTGAACTCTGCATCTGATAGATTGCTTATCTCCATTTCACTTACTTATTTTTCTGGAGTTTTGATCTGTTCTTTCATTTGGGCCATGTTTCTTTGTCTCTTCATTTTGTCAGCCTCCCTGTGTTTGTTTCTATGTATAGGTAAAGTTGCTTTGACTGTTACTTGGCAATGTGTCCTAATGTAGTAAGTGTCCTGTGTGGTCCAGTGGCACAGCCTCCCCAGACACCCAAGCTGGGTATCTTGAGTCGCACCTTTCCTGTGGGCTGAGTACACCCTCCTCTTGTAGTTGAGCCTTGATTCCTGTTGGAAATCAATGGGAGGGATTCACCCAGACCAGTCAGCCGCAAGGACTGGCTGTGACCACTGACCGCCAACTTCCACCCTCCATGGAGGATGTTGCGCAGGAGCAGGGTGACAGTGCTCTGACAGGGTCTGTAACCTGTCCACTGGGTGCACGGGCTCTGGGATTTCCTTGGTGGTGCAGGCCAAATTCAGCCCCCACTTGCGTTTTGGTCAGGACCACCCTGCATGACCTCTAAAGCAGCCTGAGGTGGGTACTACTGGTGCTGGCCTTGGAGAGTCCCAGGTGAAACTGAGCTGTGAATAGACTGGCTGCTACTAGTGCAGGGCCTGGGGCTCACTGAGGCTGGATGTTGCTTGTTTGATAGGATTTAGGAAGTTGTGAAGCATGAGCCAAGGCTAGCCATTCATTTGGAAAAGCAGCTTGGGTGGGCCCGTAAATTGGGTGGGGCAGAGTCTCTGCGGATCTCCCAGGTGGGTCAAACAGTGTTAGCCAGGTTGTTGGAGTCTCAGATAGGGCACCAGCTTGCCAGCTCTGTAGGGGGAGGGTTTAGAAAAGGGACAATGGCTTCTGCTCGTCTTAATGGCAGACACTTCATTTTCTCCCTTTATGCTGCTAATGACTTTCAAGCCGCTACCATGTTGCTGGAGCTCAGAGAGAGTGAGTCCGAGCAGGTGAGTCTTTATGTGGATTCTTTAAGAGGAACTGCTTGGAGCACTAGCAGTTTCTTTCACCAACTCAATGCCCATTGGTTTTTGTAGCCAGAAATTGTGGGGACTTACCTTCCTGGCACTGGAACTCTGGGCTGGGGGGCCTGGTGTGGGGCTTGGACTTCTCACTCCTGAGATATCCCTCCTGAGTTTTTATCCACCACATGTGGATGAAGGACCGGCCTACTCCACTTCTGTTCCCCTCCTTCCAGCTTGGATTGATGTAGTTTCCTTAATCCTGTAGTTATCAGACTTCCATTCAACTTGATTTCTGACAGTTCTAAGTGATGATTGTTCTCTATTTTAGTTGCAATTTTGACATGATTGTATGAAGAGGCGAGCAATGTCTGCTTTCACCACCATCTTGACTGGAAGTCTATTTTTAAATTCTTACAACTTCTTTTCATAATTTGAGAAATTGTTTATTGATTATGTTAAAGATGGAGGGGTGCCATCTAATGGTAGGTTCATTTAGATATGTGCTCTGTATACTTCAGAGGAGCAGAAAGTGCTTCTTCTCCCTGACAGGGATACCTTTCACACACTCAGATTTAGCAGCTGTATGGACAGATCTTGACTTACCTTCGTACTTCTCAATTTGCCTCAGAGGATTTAGTGCCATGAGTCGTTCATTTTGTGCTTTGCTAAAGTGGGCGGAGAGAGCACACAGTTGAAATCCATGCTCTTCTAGACTCCCACGTATCTCTGGAATTGAGGCTTTTGTGCACTGTTGTGGCCGCTTCCTTAGTGGGTGTTTGTAATCCAGATATGAGCAGCCGGAATGACTTTTAGGATCTGTTTACTTGCTGACTCATGCAAAGGGGAGTACATAGTCTCCCGGAAAATGTCAAGCTTAAATATTTGGAAATAAGGTAGAAACCAGCAGTCAGATATGTTACATAGAGGATTTTATGTCTTGCATCAAGTATTTACTTACCTCATTTATGTTACTTGGTATCTTACTTTTTCTGGAAGTATTGGTCCAAACTGTTTGATTGGTTACTGAAATGACTGTTGTGTAATCAAAGTCATATATGTGTGCCAGGATGATATTTTCTATCATGCCCCTTCTTAAAAAAAAATATTGTGTTAAAGCACTCTTCACAAAAGTTTATAAACCTACTCTCATAGTAAAATAAAATGAACATGTCAATGATTTTATTCAACCAGTTATTGAGGGAACCAGTAGGGTATTAAATACTGGTTCAAAGAGCTTTTGAGAAGCTATTTGAAAAAAATAATAAAGGAATGTTAAGATTTACAGCTTAGTTATAAAATTGGTTAATGTCCTGCTGGGCAATAATACTGTGACAAAAATTATTTGTACCTTTACTGGATGAAAATTTCCACATTTATATATAACTTCACTAAGTCTGAAACCTTTTATCAATAGTAAACAATTATTAAGTTAAACAAAGTACCTTTTTTTCTCTTAGATGGGTCTGTTGCCCTGTATGGTATTAGAAGTATATACCACCCACATTTTTTGCCTTTTATCCAAGTTTTTGATACTTTTTCTTAAAAATGATCAATATTGATGAACCTCATGTCTATATCCATACAATGAGAATCAAAGGCTAAGTAAGAGCGCTGTGTCTGGCCCTGACAGAAGTAAATAAACTTTTCTTTATGACATCATATTTTCCCTGCCTTCTCATTACTTTAAGAGGATGAGTTAATTTATTTATTCACTCTTTTCCTTATTAAATAAACGTATTTTAAGGGCACATTGTTAGCCAAGGACTGTGCCAGGTGGTGGGAATGCAAAACCATCTGATGGGCACGGTTATTTTCCTGAAGCTGTTTTTGTTCCAAGGCAAGAGATGGAAAAAATGCAAATTATGATAAGTGTGATGACAGAAACAAAAGGCTGAGATGATTGAGAGGATATCAGAGGACAACTGTCTTTACATACAGAGAATAGAAAGATCATTCTTGGAAACTGACATTTAAGCAAAAACTTTTGAGAGAGGGTCACATGAAAACATGAAAGGTGGGAAAGAAGAGCCTTAGGCCTCTGGAGCAACCAGCCATGGTGCAAATGGAAGAAAGGGCTTGGCTCGCGCAAGGACCTGGAGCACTGGAGTGGCTTCGTGAGTGAGGAGAGAGTGGTTATTGATAGAAAAGACAGGGTCCCTTTATGCCAGGTCATGTAGTTCATAGTGAGGAGTTTGCATATTAAGTACAGTTAGGAGACTTTAAAGTTTTTGTTTTGTTTTGTTTTATTTTGTTTTAATAAAAGCCTTTCTATTATGGAAAAATTTAACCACACGCAAAAGCAGAAGGAATGACATGGTGAACACCCATAAACCTGTCACCCAGTTTGGGACTAGATCTCAGGTATTTGATTCCTAATGCATGATTAATACAAAAATAGGTGAATGAGTTAAAAAATTAGCTAGTTGAAAATATGACAGCAATGAAAATAAACTGTTGATAGTCCTTAATGGGAGACTCCAAAATGTTTTGTAGAATTATAACAGATAGGATTTAAAGTGATCTGAAATATATGAGAAAATAGGGGAAAATATGAACTTAATATAGGCACTTTTAATGTTGGGTGTACCCAAACAACCCAAAACTTTATAGTAAAGGGTTTTCTTTTTTTAGTTATACGTGTAAACCCACAAAGATAGAAGAGGAGAGGAGACAATAGCAATGCAGTTTTTCAGCCAGGAGGCAGATGCAAGAGTAGTAATTGGCTTAGCAGACCCATGGCACCTTAAATCTAAGTTATCAGCCCAAGAAATAGCCAGATTTTCAAAGAACATTCTAAAGGTATAGGAAATCATAGCACCAGGTACCTCAGTAACTATGGGTGGTGGGTGAGCAAATAAATGGGTGACGGCTGCCCTGGCAGTAGTCGGATTCCTAGAATCATCATCCATCCATTCCATGCTGTATTGCTGCCGACTCCCCGACTCCTGCAACTCTACTCTTTATTTCCTGGGAACAGTAAGATTGGTTGCTTGATTGAGGTGAGTTTGGGGGCGAGGACCCATAGAGAAAACAGGGGATTAGATTAACCCTGTGATTCCTCACTGTCCCGACTGCAGACTCTTTCCCACCCTTAGTGCCAGAAGTCTTTGTAGTTATATCTGCATTTTCTACATAAAAGAATGGAAGATGCTTTTTGGGGTAAGCTGATCAGCCTGAGAGTTAAGTGTTTTCTAAAGGCACTAAAATTGAGATTTACTAATAAAAGGTTTACCCATTTCACCACTGTTGACAAGCTACACACTCTTACATATATTCAGAATTTCAAATTGACATTTTGGTCTCTTACTCTTAATCATATGCATATATGCAGAACCCCCCTTTTTGAACATTTGATCATCATTTTAGTCTCCTACATTTTGCAGGTAACCAAGAATTACCAGACATCTGAAGAAATCTTCTTCTATAGAAGATAAATTCCAGAATAACAAAGCAACTTAGAAGTAACAGAGACTATAAAGAGAACAGAAAAATATTTAAAAGATCACTATTTTCTGAGGTATAAAAGGTGGTATTGGATTAATGGAAAAATAAGAGGATACCATTAAATTCTTAGGAAATGAAAACACAGTAGCATAAATAAAAAAAATTAGTAGGAGAATTAAAATTTAATGGTGATTTAAATTCTCAGAAATTAGGGCAGAAATCAAAGGATTAGGAATTAGAATAAACGATAAAATAAAATGGGAGAGTCATTTTCAGAATACTAATATCAAGTAATAGGAGTTTTAGGATGAAAGGACAAAGAAAATGAAAAAGGCAAAATCATTGTGAAATAATACAAGGCTGGCCAAAAAGCTTTTTTGGTTTTTATTCTGTAAGATGACTTTAGTAGCACTTGTCTTTCATTTCACTTGAAACAATTTTGTTAGATTGTATTGTGACAACTGTCATATCAGTGTGCATTTAAAAAAAATCAAAATTGGTGAGTTTTACTATATCCATTTTAATATTGAAGATGGAAGACAATATGCAATATTTTCAGCATATTATGATTTATTATTTCAAGAAAGGTAAAAACGCAACTGAAATGCAAAAAAAGATTTGTACAGTGTATGGAGAAACTGCTGTGACTGATCAAACATGTCCAAAGTGGTCTGCTAGAACCCTGGCTGGTGTGGCTAAGTGGATTGAGCGCCGGTCTGTGAACCCAAAGTTCTCCAGTTCGATTCCCAGTCAGGGCACATGCCTGCATTTTGGGCCAGGTCCCCAGTGAGGGGAATGTGAGAGGCAACTGTTTCTCTCTTGCACAGCTAGGTTTCTTTCTTTCTCTGTCTCCTCCCCTTCCCATCTCTCTAAAAGTAAAATTTTTTTAAAAAGTGGTTTGCTAGAGATTTCTTGCTGGCCCATGCTCTGCAGTTGAAGTTGATAGTGACCAAATTGAGACATTAATTGAGAATAATCAATATTATGCCTTGGGGGAGATAACTGACATACATAAAATGTCCAAATCAATAAAGTTATTGGTGAAAATGAAAAATGTGTCTTTTATTTTATGGAAAACACCATATGGACTTTTTGGCCAACCCAATATAAGAAAATTTTCTAGGTCTGAAAGAGAAGGTAAAGTTGAAGGAGACTGAGTACTCACAAAATGGACAAAAATAAACTAATTCCAAAAAAAATCCTGTGAAATTTCATAACACTTGTGGACAAAGAGAAGAACCTTCCAGAACAGGGAACAACACAAATAAGCAAACACATACAACACTTCAGAATCAAAAGGATTTTGGATTTTCGAACAGCAACAATGGAACACGGCTTTCAAAAATAATGAAAGAAAATTATTTGCTCCTAAAATTTTATACCCAATGAATTAAATATTAGTTAAGTGGAAGATTAATATCATAATAATTTCTAGCATACAAGACCTAAGATGTTTATCTCAACACACCCTTTTGTAGGACATTACTGGATGATGTTCTCACTCAGAACAAGGAAATAAACAAAGTAATTCAAGAAAGAGGAAAACAGCCCTGGCTCAGTGGCTTAGTTGGTTGGAGCACTGTTCTGAACACTGAAAGGTTGCAGACTTGATGCCCATTCAGGGCACATACCTAGGTTGTGGGTTCAATCCCTAGTCTGGGGGCATACAGGAAGCAATTGATTGATGTTTCTCTTTCTCTCCCTCTCTCCCTTTCTTCTTTCCTGTCTCTCTCAAGTCAATAAATATATCCTCAGGTGAGGATTAAAAAAAAGAAGAAAACATAGAATGAACAAAGAGGAGATCATACACAGGAAAGAGTGAAAGGGTATCCCAGGATGACTCTTGTATTCCAAGTGGAGAGGTCAAATAGTCTTGTTTAATACAGCTTTGGCAATGCGTGGTCTAGGGAGAGCAAGTTGCCAGATTTTGTCTACTTTTCCCTAGAGGGTGAATTGATAGGTATAGTGAAAGTCAGTGGAAGCCATTATTTTATTGATGAGATCTACAATGATGCTGGTGTGTAGTTGAGACAATAAATGTGTTCCCATCACAAACGTCTACCTCGAAGCCTAGTATGTATGTATGTATGTATGTATGTATCTATCTATCTATCTACTGTCATTTTGAAAAAAAATGTGTTAATTCCTGTAGCCTATACACAGAAGAAAACAAAATCTGTCATGGGAATTTTCTCCTATGGTAATAACATCTTAATATATGTACAGATTCTCTTGAGACAGATGAATTTGATAACTGCAATTGACTGTGTAGGAGAGGCATATGGCTGGTGGGGTGGTGTGAGGGAGACTTACTCTTCATTGTTTACCTTTTTTTCCTTTTTAATACAGTTCCATGTGTATACCGTGTGTTTTCAAGTTAAAAAAAATAATAATACATTTCTTAACATTTTTAAATAGATAAGGTAGTAAACATTCCATATAGTTTAAATAACTGTAAGAGACTACCCTCTTTATCATTTAAAAAATATTTACCATTTTTTCTACTTCTAACATTATATCTCTTTTGAAAGTTGCAAATTTAGATTCTGGTTTGTTTTGAGGAAGGAAAAGCTCAATTTTTTGTAGTACTGGCCAAGTACAAATAACACAGATTAAGAATTCTTAGAGGATGAATAATTGATGATGTGAATGATAAAACTTCTCTTATTCCACAGGAGTAATTCTATAGTTTTAGAATGCCCTTTAGTAAATGTAATAGAATTCAAGTAATTCTAAACTCGAAAACCTTGCTCCATTAGGATCATATTTTCAGTATTAATTACCTGGTGGTCATACCGTGGGAAGTTGCTTAACACAACATTGACCAGGAAACAGCTCAAGCTAAAAGGTCACTTCTACACTAATAATCTTTGTCTTTTCACTGTCCTGTTACTCACAGGTGTTGCACAGTTATTTATTTTGACACTTAAAAGGACAAAGTTAACTTTTCAATTGACAAAATGTTTTGTATGAAAGTTGATTACTGCAAAATAAGTGAAGTTAATTGAACTATTAGGTTTTTCTTTACATTGCCATCTATTGGGTCCTGATTTCTGTTTATTTATTTTATTCTATTCCTTATTTCTAAAGACTCATTTAAACTTAAAATAGAATATTATTTCCATTTACTCAGAATATTACTATATTTGTTACGTTTCCTAAGGTACCCATTAATAAGAGGCAAGATGGGAGGAAGGTAATATCTTACATAAACAAAAAAAGACTTAGAATTCCATACTTATTATGGTATATTGTGTTGATGAATATTGTTTTATAAGTGACATTTAATATGTGTATGTGCTAAGTAATCCAAGTGGGGAATAAGTTAGTAAATATCAGTAAGTTTTCAAAGGGGAAGAGCTAGCATCCTGGAAAAAAAACAAGAGAAAAGAATTAATGCCAGGCGAATTTGAAGAAGCATGATATTAGGGTTCCTTGTGACAATCAGAAGTGCATTAACTTTTTCAGGACACTGAGTCAGTGCAGCATTCTCCTGTCCTGCTTGGTTCTATTGGGAAGACATCGTTTGTTTGCCTCCTGTCCTAAATTTCCCAACTAGTCATTTTCCCCACTTGCGAAGGGAAAATATTACAGATGTGGTAATAATTGCAGGAGAATAGGAAAGATGGTTATCTAGTGTGCTATCCTTTCATAGATGTTTAGAAAAGATTAAAACTGTTGGATGTCAGAGTCGAGGAGGAGGGAATCTTCCACTTGGTATATCTTAACATGAGTTCACAATGTCACAGATTGGAGATGAGTGGATAAATATTAATGTTGCAAATGACAGAAAAGCCAACCCAAGCTGGCCATAGTAAAAAACGTAATTTATTGCCTCAGTAACTGAAAGGTCAGTGGAAAGCTGGATTCAGGAACCTAAGCTTGATTATCAAGATGCGGCTCCTCTTCACCTCTTAGCTCCGCCTGGCTGTGTGGGCTTTATTTCCAGGCTTTGGAGGAAATTGGCTTCAGTCAACACTATCCTGAATCCAGTGGTTTAGGGAATCTGAATTCTTAAGGTTAAGTAAAAGTCTTAGAATTGTGTGTTGTTGGCTTTGACTGGCCCATCTCTGTGAATATCTTGGAGCCAAGGATCGTATCTCTGGGTCCTTATGTCCTCAATCATTAGTACAGGGCTTTGCACAATGTACTTACAAGGTGCTAAGTATACAAATGTTATACTACACTATAAGCTGCTCTTCTGCAAGCAACCAGTTTGCATTGTAGGAGCTACTTTAATATATTCCTGACTTTAATTTCAATTTTTTTCAGTATTAAGTAACTTTTTGAGTAGGCTGAATATGACTACTAGAATCTGAGATCCAGAGACTGTACCTCCATGCTGTCAGGGCTCTGTCAGAACTTCACAGTATAATTCAGAAAATAAGAAGTAAGAAAGTAACCTAGATCTCATATTACTTGAACACTATCAGAGATATAGTAAGAGATAAGAGGTCTATTGGCAGGAACCATTATTTTCTTTGAATCCTATTGACCAAGAGGGGGAGGTGTGGGGACGATATGGGCGTTAGTTGGAAATGAGAGGATTAGAATATTGGAATAGCATGCCATCGCAGAATAGAAGGAGGACTCAGTAATGCTGAAAGTATTTTTTCACAATTGTGACAGAATATGAATTAAGCACATTATGATCTTTCAATATGTTGTTTGAAATACACCTTTGGAGGTTTAAAATAGGTGACCCGATGGTTCATGTAAAACTTTTATTAAAACTAATGAGAGAAAAAGTGACCTGAATTAGATATGACATAAGCGTTGTATCAGTTACTATGCCTAGTCTTTTGAATTTAATAAAGAGAGTTCCAAAGACTAGATTTTTAACATGATGGAGAAAAAGGTACCCAGTTACTCTGAAAAAAGAAACTGTTGGGCATTCATATAAGTATGGCTGTCTTCTAATGGGAGCTTTACTTGCAAAGCTTTTTCTTCATCTTTTAATTTCCTTTGAAGACCAGCTTTGTCTCAACAACTTACAAATCGATATGATGAAAAGAGAGGATATTCAGTTATCAATGATGTCACAGAAGTTGAGGTACTTCCAGTCATGCTTTTTTTGTTCATTTTGCATAATCTCAGAACTCACTGATGTACTCCAATTTAAAATGAATTTCCTGATTTAACCAGAAGGTCTTGGAGCTCTAATTGCCTGGGAAACTGCAAGAATACATGTTCCCATGTATAATGCGCACCCATGTTTTTGGCCCAAATTTTCAGGAAAAAAATCCCACTTTAATTTTTTAATTAATTAATTAGTTAATTTGTATTTAGAAATAAAACTGATTATCTTATTCCAATGTATAGTTTGCATATGGATATTGTTATTGCTTTCTAGAGTACACTTTTAACACATAAACATAATAAAAGAATTAAAAACATTTTCATAGATATGGAATTAGTACTATATGAGCTGATAGTTTTATGGGAACTCCTTTGTAGGTAACTCTGCTTTTCTCTTGTTGCTTTTAAGATTCTGTCATTATCTTTAACCTTTGGCATTTTAATTATGATGTGTTTTGGTGTGGTCCTCTTAGGTCCAACTTGTTTGGGACTCTCAGTGCTTCCTGGACTTGTATGTCTATTTTCTTTGCCAAATTAGGGAAGTTTTCTTTCATTATTTTTTCAAATAAGTTTTCAATTTCTTGCTCTTCCTCTTCTCCTTCTGGCATCCTATGATTCAGATGTTGGCATGTTTGGAGATGTCCCAGAGTCTTCTTATCCTGTCCTCATTTTTTAAAAAAATTTCTTTCTTTTTTCTGTTCTGGTTGAATGCTTATTTCTTCCTTATGTTCCAAATTGTTGATTTGAACCCTGGCTTCCTTCCCTTCCTTCCCTGTAGATTTTTCTTTATTTGATTTAGTGTAACCTTCATTTCTTCCTTTCAGTTGTTGCCGTACTCAATGACTTCTTTGAGCATCCTGATCACCAGTGTTTTGAACTCTGCAATATCCATTTTGTTTAGTTATTTTTCTGGGGTTTTGTTTTGTTCTTTCATTTGGGCTGTATTTTTATTTTGTCTCTTCAATTTG
Organism: Mormoops blainvillei; assembly: GCA_004026545.1. NCBI lineage: Eukaryota > Metazoa > Chordata > Mammalia > Chiroptera > Mormoopidae > Mormoops > Mormoops blainvillei. The sequence continues at coordinate 121,180 of PVJD01000196.1, read as the reverse complement.
GCAGCCTCCTGGTGTTTGTTTCTGTGTATTAGGTATAGCTGCTTTGACTCCGTATAAAAGGCACCTGTAAATTGTGTGGGGTGGAGCCTTAGGCAATCACCAGTGTTGTATAACCTGCTTCACTGCTTTGTGGCTCTGTGTTGGAGGAAGTCTCGGAGAAGGGACTGTGCTGCTGCCTGGCTTCTTGGAGTTTGCCCAGCACTTGCCCTGTTTCCAGTCATTTCACCCACTTACTGTATGGGACAACACCCCTCCAGCTGTTGCCCTGGTGTTGAATCCCAGAGTAGCTGGGCTTGTGTACGTTTTAAGACTGTGTGGGCCATTTAAACAGTGTTTCCTGAAAATCCAGCAGTTTCTTTCCCAGCTCCAACCGTCACTGGTTTTTACAGCCAGAAGTTATGGGGGCTTATCTTCCTGGCACTGGAACCCTGACTGTGTGGTCTGGGCTGAGGCTGGGATTGCTCACTCCCAAGATATCCCTCCCGATTTTGATCCACCACATGTGAATTTTGGACTGCCTGTGCCCTTTCAGCTGCTCCCTTTTGGCGCCACACCATGTTTCCTCGCCTCTCTGCCCCATCTCCACGTCTCCACCCCCCACCCGTCTGGATGAATGTGGCTTGTTTAAATCCTTGGTGGTTGGACTTCCATACAGTTCAATTTTCTGATAGTTTTGGGTGCTACTTGTTTTGAGATTTAGTTGAAATTCTTTCTGTGGTTGCATGAGGAGGCCAAGTGTGTCTGCCTATGCTTCCATCTTCACTGGAAGTTATAATTATGCAGTTTTATGGTAGTTTTGATTATTGTGCATGAGTTTAAAATATTAGAATGCTTTGAAATGTGTAGCATAAACAACCTGCCATATTATTTATGAGGGAGATGTGTGATTTATAGGAATAAAATGTAAGAGACAATATAATGTGGTTAATGAGCATAGAGTCTGGAGTTTGACTCCTGGGTTCAAATCCTGCCCTTCCCTCTTACTTAGCTAAATAAGACTGTATATGCTAATTTGTCTTTCTTAGTTTCCTCAGTTATAAAATGGGGTTAATATCTGTACCTTCACCATAGAGAGGTTGTGAAAATTAAGTGTGTTAATGTGTTTAAAGTGCCTAGAAAAACACAGTATAAGCATTTGCTGTTCTGATTACTTTCTATAGGTCATTATAGTTTTTCTATAGGATATATGGAATCTTAAAATGCAATGCAGTAATAGTAAAAAAAAAATATATATATATATATAGACGTGTGCATAAAATTCAAGCATACATGGCCTGGCCAGAAGGCATCCAGCCATGTGATATGAAAAATAGAGACGTTTACGGAAGAAGATACAAGATACAAGAAACATTGTACATAGGACAATGACGTCTCAGTCCCCATCAAAGTAGGCACCTTGGGACCTCACAGAGCTCTTCCAGTTATCATCAGCTACCCTGTCATATTTTCCTGAATCTCATTGATGGTCTGAAATCTCTTCCCTTTCAAAGGTGATTTTAGTTTTGGGAAAAGCCAGAAGTTGCAGGGCACCAAATCTGGGCTGTATGGGGGCTGAGTCACCTGGGTGTTTTGATGTTTTTCCAAAAAAGTCTTCATGATACATGATGCATGAGTGGGTGCATTGTCATGATGAAGCTGCCAATCACCAGCTGCCCACATGTGATGCATGAGTGGGTATGTTGTTGTGATGAAGGTGCCAATCAGCAGCTGCCCATAGCTGTGGCCTCCTGAATCATCTGAACAGTTTCCACAAAAGAATACTCAAGCTTCATGCAAAATTTGATGCAGATTTGTTGCTCCACTCACTCAGTCAATGTGATGACCACACAGTACACATGCTCACTCAACAGCATGTACTGCACCCACTGACAAGTACAGTGAAGTCGTCGTTGTTCACACGTGCCCATTCCAGTCCACTTCCTTGGCTGCCAGGTTACATTGATGTAGCACAAACCATTCTCATTATGTTAGCAGTGGTTTAACTTTTTCCAGATAGGCCTTTGTGTGGCATTGAAAAATTCAGTAATTAAAGCCACAACTGTGGCCTGTTGTATGTTCCCTCCAGGATATGCCCCTCACACCTTCCTCACACTCTGGATCAGGATCAGTTGCATTAGAATCAAGCAGGCTACCTGTTTAATTCAGATTCCTGGGCCTTACCCTGAGCTCACTGGATCTGGATTTCTGTGTGTGAGAGTAAGAATTTTAACAAAGGTCTGAGTTGGTTCTTATGCAGGACAAATTTTGAGAACTTACGTTCCTAGCCATTCATGATTCCACAGCTTCTCATACTGTAACTCACTTTCATTCTTTCTCACTTAGAACTCTTTCGGGTATCTTATTATTTTTCAGTTTAAGGTTCTGTCACACCTCATGTTGAAGGAATTTAGATTTTTCTTTCAAAATCACAACAGACCAAAGCTGATCCTTTTCTTATGCATCCAAGGCTTGGTTGGGTTACTTAGGACTTCCTCACCCCTTTGTTCTGTGTTCTCTTTCTCATCCCAGGTTCATTTCTTTCCCACTATTTGTTATAATTGAGGTGTGAACTCAAACTGGCGTTAGAATTCCACAAAAAATCTGCTTCAGTTGTCTTTGGTTCACTCCAGAACTGCTCCCAGTTTCCCGCCTCACCAGATTTTGCCTTTTTTCTTCTCTCTTTCATATTTTTCATTTCCTTTCTTTCTTAAACGTTCCTGGCTTAGAAGTCAAGGCAGAGTTTGCGGCAAGTAAGGGAGAACTATTTTATTTCTTCCAAGTGCCTTACCCCCATGGCAGGCATCCTTAGAGAGGAGACATAGGTGTAAAATCGCCCAGGTCCTCCCGGATCTCTGTCCCTGTTGGCCTGTGTCTCTTCCCTGGATTCCATCTGAACTCTGCATCCCTGTCTGTGAACTTTGCTGCCATAATAAGCATGTGAGACTTTAAGCAATCTCAGACTGCATTGTTTGAATATAAGTGACTGAGAAAATTGCATTTAAACACTAAAATAAATCAAGAACTTATGTATTTTGTGGTTCCAAAATATAAAGCCATGTATAGCCATGCGGCAATGTCACATACATGAAAATTACATTACTTCTTGACCAAGGTAAAGATTAATAGCATTTTTGGCTCATAGAGCTCGTAATGCAACTCTTCTTTAAAATGCGTGAACTCGTTATGTTCGTGTGACTGATCACATAATCCATTGGAATCTTAATGATCCGTGAGATAAATTGTTCACATTTTAGAGGTACATCTACATTACAAAACAGCAGCGCTTTCAAGAGGCCACTGTGCTGTTGTGCCTTTGAAAGCACTCGAGTCACACAGTGCTGAAAGTGGGAACAATACCCTCGACTCACAAACATGCACATTGTAGTAAGAAGAAGACAACAGTAGTTGGGGAAATACATACTTTGCCAAATTTGCTATCTTTTAAAACAACATGGACATTTTCTAAGAAGTGGCATTAGTATTTTAGCTAGTAAAATCAGAAAAATTTAGGCCCTAGAAATTTGTGTTCTTTGAGTGGATTAGAATTTCCTTGTAATAACTAAAAACTTAAAAAAAATATTTTCAAATAAGACAATTCAAGGAAAAAGTAGACACAACAAAGAAATCAGTTTATTTATAGAGTTTCAGTTTCAACTACTTTACATACCAGTTTCAAGAGTTTTCTCATACTTGCACGATCAAATAAATAGATGAGTAAGTTCCATTAATATTACTGATCCATTTGATAATTTTTTTTAGTTTTTGTTTATACTTTAGTTTCATTTGAGGGGAAGATGAGATTTAATTGTTTCCATGTTGCCACTTAGGTATTTTTAAAGAATAAATTGGAGGGTAAAATTTTTTAATAAACTCAATTTTATAAATTTAAGACTAGTTATAACTATTTATCTCGATATGTAAGCTAAAGAAATAAACCATAGTTATGACTAGTAAAAGGGCACCATAGCAGAGTTTGTGATTTCTAGTTTATCTGTGATCACAGATTTGAATTGGATGATTTAATATTTGCTTTATTTATATCTTAGTTCCTTAGTATCTAAGTCTTCACTCTATATCTGTAGACAACACAGCCTAATGAAAATATGTTAGCTATGTTTTATGAACAAATTTTTTTTTTCTCCTATAGGGATGCCCTCTGCATCTTTATTGGTAAATCTTCTTTCAGCTTTATTCATCCCTTTGGTGTTTGGAGAAACAGAAATAAGGTTTGCCGGACAAACAGAATTTGTAGTGAATGAAACAAGTACAACAGTTATTCGTCTTGTTATCGAAAGGATAGGAGAACCAGCAAATGTCACAGCAATTGTATCGGTAAGAAATGATTGTAGTTTTATTATTACTGAGATTGATATTAAATTTCTTAGTTTCAGTGACAAGAATTTTTTTTAATTGTTTGAGATTCTGAGTAGTTCGATCATGATAAATGATTTGCGTGTACACTATTCCACATATAAAGGTTTGTAGAACGCTCCAAGGTAGCATGTGTGTTTGGTAATAATAGTATTTTAAAGATATAGACCGATTATTTTAAAATGTTCATGTGTATATTTTAAAACAAATGAAGCAAAAATATCAATAAGTATTTCTAAGTAAAAAACATTTTATTTTGGGTAATTTGGATTCCAGTTATCTCTACTTGGATATATTCTCTCTTGTCAGGTGTCAGGTGGCTTTCAGGAAATATCTGAAATAGTTAAAAGTAGAAAAATGGCAATTAAAAAGTCCTCGGTAATATTGGAGAGCTCTTTTTTTAGGAGAAATTAAGTATGTTAACTTATATAGAAGTAAGGTAGACTTTGCTAAATTCTTGATCTACCTTATATACAGCTTAATTATTGGATGGATTGAGTGTGCATGTTTTGTGTTTATGTTTAACCAGGAAGTGCTGTCACATGACCTTTAAAGATACTGCTATATTTGAGGCCCAAACTACTTGAAATTTTTATTTACAAAAACAAGTTCTTAAGCCATAGGTTAAATGATTGCTTTGTGAAGCACTGTGAAAAGAGACAAAGAAGAACCAACTACCTATGAAACAAACCCAATACTGTACTTCTGTGCATTGTTTTTATTTTTTAATTTATTATGTATATGTATATATTTATTGAGTTCATTTTTAGTTTGAGTATATGTTATACTTGACAATCTTGTACATATAGTTTTGTTTGTATCTTAATAATTTTTTCAGGTTGGTCTGTTTTTTTCCTCAGCTTTTCTTGATGGTGGTGTCATCATTTTCCAATGATTCCTCAACTGTTTTTCATTGAGGTTTCAATTTGAGCTGTTATAAATGTTACTGTAGTGAAAATATTTACATGTAACATTGATTTTTGCACATTTTGGATCATTAAATGATTTTTTTGGGTTGGATTACTGTGTTTTTCCCTGTTTAGTGGCTCTTTATATTTAATACTTTCTAAAAGCCTGTGCCACTTTTTATAATAAGGTACACAAACAAGTTTTCCAATATTCTTGAAAACTTTTGGATCAAGTATTTAAAGCTTAATTTATGACTATAAATGAAAGCTAGAAATTGACCAAAATTTCTCTGTATATGTTCTTCATTTTTATTTGTAGTGGATCATAGTTTTTTCTAGTAGCTAAATTATTCGAGTTCTTTAGCAGAATAAATCTCATTTAGATTCGCACAAGAAGTCACTCCTTTATAATTTCATACTTAACTGCTTTCTTCAGAATCTTATTAGCAATGCTGATTACAGAATGATGTCTTAAAAAGTTAAGGAAAAGTTTATAATAACTAATAAATTTGGAATGCTAAGAGAATTTGGTCTTTTTTGAGTTCTGGGAGAATATAAATAAAATTTCGTGGTGAAGCTTTTGGAAAGAGCAGTTTCTTTGAACCTGGGAGGGAAAAATTAATTTTCCTGATGTATTTTGGCAGGCTACTTTCCACCCTACTTTTGGAGAGTCTTAGCTACAGCTTGTCTTGTTCTGTTTGCTGTAATCCTCTTCAGATCAATCAAGAGGCAGAGAAAAAAAAATCCACATCATACTTCCCTTTATTAGTTTTCTATATAGTGATTTATTTACCTTCCAGAGCATAAGCAAATGTTTTTGTGTAGAATCCTTTCTTTTTATAATGTTTTTTGAAGGTGATTTTTATTAGTTGTTAAATATTTGCCTTTGTGCGTCTTATGTATGAACCTTAATGTCACTTGATGATTCATCGTTTTCCTTGATTGCTCCAGTTGGCATCAGGTTTGCTTGTCCTAACACTGTGTTATGTAAGAACTATCTGTATTTTGCATTTGATAGCTGTATGGAGAAGACACTGGTGACTTTTTTGACACATATGCTGCAGCTTTTATACCTGCTGGAGAAACAAATAGGACAGTGTACATAGCAGTATGTGATGATGACTTACCTGAGCCCGATGAGACTTTTATTTTTCACTTAACATTACAGGTAAATCCTTCTTCCCCTCTTAACCTTAAACTCATAAAACTCTTGCTTTGCTTGCAAATGTATCCCCCTAGAGATAAGCCACCTTAGGTGACTGGTTGTAGTTTTCATAGAAGCCAGAACCGAAAACCTCTTTGAAAGTTCCACGATCTGGTTATTCCTCAGACAGTCTTGTTTGTAAGATCCTATAGCTAGTTTTTGGATCCATTCAGCCTGTTTAGGAATTGTCATGACAGACACTCAAGGAAACCTTGTCTTTCCTTTGGCCCTTTTCTCTTTTATACTTTCCCTGCTCCCAGATGCACAAAGAATAACCATGACTTCTAGGTTCAAAGCAGAAGGATAAATAAAGCAGGCCTGGAAGTGGGAGGTCCCTATGCCTTAGAATAAATTCAGAGTATCCCTGGGAAAAAGGCTTGAATAGCGTAAGGTTTAATTGTTCTTTATAGATTGATTTATTAGGTTGAGGCAATGACTGCTTACAATGCTCTAGTTAATTTTTCTGAAGACCATTGAGAATTTTTTTGAATGATTATATTGATATCATTAAATTTTCATGAAAATGATACTTGAAACAGTCATTTTGCTTTTGTATACTTTTTTATATTCCTGTATGCTGCTGTTGAATGCGAGAAATGTTGCAGCCAACTCTTCTCACATATATTAGAAAAACTTTTAATATTTTATCTTTAATTTAGCTCTATGATTTATGGAATAACTAATTCTTAACTTTCAGCACTTGTTAAAATATAAGAAAAAGAATTCTTTTCTTTTCTTTTTATTGAATTTACTGGGGTGACATGAGTTAACAAAATTATACAGGTTTCAAATGCACAATTCCATAGTGCATCATCCATGCCCTGTATTGTGTTCCCCACCCCAAGTAAAGACTTCGTCCATCACTGTTTGTCCCCCTCTGTCCTTCTCCACCTCCTGTCATCCCTCCTCCCCCAGCAATCACCCACTGTTTTCTATGTCCATGAGTTTTCTCTCTCACTTTTTTCCCTAATCCTACCACCCCCGACCCCGACCCACACCCCCCACCCTGACCCACACACCCCAGCTGTCATCCCACTCTTTCTATGTTATTACTCTATCTATGAGTCTCTCTCCATTTTTCTTGTTAGTTCATTTTATTCATTAGATTCCACATGTGAGTGAAATCATGTAGTAGGTTTTTTTTCTCTGACTAGCTTATTTCACTTGGCATAATGCTCTCCAGGTTTATCCATACTGTCACAAAGGGTAAGATTCTCTTCTTTTTTACAGCTGAGTAGTAGTCCACTGTATAAATGTACCGCAGTTATTTTATTCACTCATTTCCTGGTGGACACTTGGGCTGCTTCCAAATCTTGGCTATTGTAGATAATGCTACGATGCACATAGGGGTGCATATATACTTTCGAATTAGTGTTTTGGGTTTCTTCAGATAAATTCTAAGAAGTGGAATTGGGGGACATAGAGATGACCAGTAGACATGTGAAAAGGTGCTCAATGTCACTAGTCATCAGAGAAATGCAAATTAAAACCACAGTGAGATATCATCTCACACCTGTCAGCATGGCTATCAATAAATCAACAAACAACAAGTGTTCGTGAGGATGTGGAGAAAAGGGAACTGTCCTGCACTGTTGGTGGGAATGCAGGCTGGTGGAGAACAGTGTGGACTTACCTCAAAAGATTAAGAATGGAAGAATCATGTATGACTGGATTTTATACTGCTTACGTTATTCTGTTATATTAGTAATAACATTAGAGTAATTATAATAGGTATAGTATTACTAGCCAGTGAGTACTTATAATAATTTATATTTCGATAACCAGCAATTAATGATTTCCAAAACCTTTTTGAAGAATCCTTTTTGGACTTTTTTTTTCACCATGTTGTCTTAGTTTGAATGTATTTTCTTCATCTGTGCATTAAAAGTATTCTTGTATTTTTATTCATATTCTTAATTACTTAAAGAAACAAACTGTTAAAATGATTATTTCCTCTTATTTTTAATTTATTAATTTATTTTTGGGTTTTTATTTTAGAAACCTTCAGCAAATGTAAAGCTTGGATGGCCAAGGACTGTTACTGTGACAATTTTATCAAATGACAATGCATTTGGAATTATTTCATTTAATATGGTATGGTACAATTTGATTAATCTTATGGTTGTGACATAATAGTTTAATTTTTTGGTTATCTGTCATGATGTTAACTAGTATCATTGTCTATTTAAAATTTTTTTAAAATTATTGATTTTAGAGAGAGGAGAAGAGAGAAAGGAACTTCTATTAGTTATTCCACTTATTTATGCATTCATTAGTTGTGTCTCATATGTGCCCTAATCAGGCATCAAACCCACGACCTTTCTGTATTAGGATGATGCTCTCACCAACCATGCTACCTGGCCAGGGTAACTCCTTTGATACTTAAATAAAATTTGTTCTAACTCCGTCCATATTCTACATTCTGTAGACCATCTTATGTTCTCAAATATTTCCTTGAATTGATGAGGCCTATTTGATCATGATCATCTGTTATCCCAATCTTTTTCTGTTGATCATTCCATCTGACTCATTTGTTACCTCCTTTGGTGGCCTCTAACTCAGATGTTGTCTTAGTTGGTTCAGTCTGTTACAACAGAATACCATAACCCACGTAGCTTTTAAACAACAGAAGTTTGTTTTTCATAGTTCTGGAGGCTGAGAAGTTCAAGATCAAGACATCAGCAGATTCACATCACTTCCTGGTTCATAGACAGCTGTGTTTTTGCAGTGTTCTCACATGGCAAAAGGGGCCAGGGAGCTTTCTGGAGTCTCTTTCATAAGGGCACTAATCCCATTTGGGACGTAATCACCTCCCAAAGGCCTCACCTCCTAATACCATCACATTACAGGTTAGGGTTTCAACATAGGAATTGCAGGGTTGGGGTGGGGTGTGCAAACACATTCAGTCCGTAGCAGATGGGATAACCCAGTTCCTTTTGCTAGATTTCTTCAACTGCAGCTTAAAGCATTGTCTGAAAGTTTGATGTGACTCTGAGAGGAGAAACACATTGAAAGAATACTCAGAAAACCTATGTTAAATTTAAAATAGATTAGCAAACATTACAGTGTTTAATATATCTGTGGTCAGTCCCTATGCTGAGAGTTTTCCATTAATTAATATCTCTTGGAGGTTAAAACTCCACGTCATCCCCCTCAGTTTCTCTCAGCAGTTTTTTTATTGTTTCCCTTATCACCAAATTCCTGTGTCCCGGGCCAGTCCTGTGTTCTGGGGTTTTATCTTTAGACACAAACATATAGGACAGGTCCCAGCTCTTAGAATACAACAAAATTTATCTCGAATACAATTGGAGTTTACCACTAAATTTTAGACTACTATAATCCTCCTGATACGGAGACTTTTTGAATCATGTTACTAATTATCATTGCTAAAAGATGATGCTCTCCAGCTTTTTTATTTATTTTCCCATTTAGATTGCTGCTACAATTGGTGTATTGCATGTCATTTTCTTAAATTGTCTTTGAAATAAGGTGGGCTATAGATAAGTATGATCTTCATAACTGCAGTATCTTTATTAAAAGGATATATGGATAATACCAATGTGGTAGACATTTTGTAATGTCCATTATATTGTCATTTACAGAAATTAAATGAACTAATTATGTTTATTTGAATGCTGGGGAATTATTAGTTAATTATGAAGCAGGCTCCCTTATTTTCTTAATTTCCCTTTCTACTGCCTTTCCCCTGCACTCACTTCCAGTTTATCATCCCTGAGCTCATCCTGACTTGTTTAAAGGAATCTTTCTTTTTTAGCTTTGACATTATATATCGTATAATGTCAAAAGCTAAAACTCTGAGAGGAGAAACACATTGAAATAATACTCAGAAAACCTATATTAAATTTAAAATAGATTAGCAGACATTACAGTGCTTAATATATCTGTGGTCATTCCCTATGCCGGTAGCCTCTGGGAACGAACTTTTTGTTTCTAGCTTTGGTTCCAGGCCCATGACTATTGTGATCTCTGAGCAGTTACCCTGCGTAATTAAAATTGAACTAAGTAACTGCTGAGCTCACAGTAGTTGCTAAATAGGCTGGCTTAGGTTCCCGGCCTGGGTCATGATCATATTGATGATGGAGATAATGCTGATGATGACAATAATGATAATCGCCAGCACTCACTGAACCCACACTATGTGTCAGGAGCTAGGATTAGCGCTGAATGTGAATTATTGCACTGAAACCTCATCATAACCCTTTGAGACAGGCATTTCTGTCCCTGCCTATAAACACTAAGTCTCTGTGTCCCTGGAAGGGGTGGGCCCCACTGCCCTAGGTAGTGTGCACCTGGCTACTTCCTTCTTCCTCCTCTTCTGTGCTGAGTTTCAGTCAGCTAAGTGAGCACATTTTAACATTCGAAGTCCTTGTGCTTTCTTTTTCTCAGTGATCAGGTCCTGAGAAAGTCATTAGCAGTTGTCTGCTTTTCAATGGCGAGATGACCAATGAGGAGGAAACAGTGGTGGGGAGCAAGGCTGAGTGGTTGTTCCAATGAAGCTGCCCTGGTCTGGAGGTGCAGCTCATTTCTGTGACCTTCTGGGCCCCTGAGAGCTTTTGAGTTTGTCATCTTTTGACTAGATCACCTTTAAAACTCCTCAGCAGAACGCTCGTCGATGGCAGAACCAGGCTAAGAACCTACGTCTTCTGCTTGACTAATTCTGCCTGTGTTCCTTTAAAAAAAAAAAAAAAACAACCACCAGAAACCCTTTTAAGTGCTTTTATTAGCTGTAGTAAATTACTGCTGGGAAATACCACATCCTTAAGAGTTAAATGGGGATTTATTTGTCTGTGGAAATGTATTTCTGAGGTAACAGCTTGCACCACCTCCTACCTCTGATTGATTGTCTTTGCTCTTCCCGATAGCCTTTCTCGATCACAGTGAGTGAGCCCAGGGGCAGAAATGAGTCTGTGCCTCTTACTCTCATCAGAGAAAAAGGTACCTATGGAATGGTCACTGTGGCTTTTGAGGTACGTTTACTCCGAAGTCATTTTGAATGATAACACTTTAGAGTTCATACCAGGGAGCTACAATTTTAGAAATCAGGGTTCTTTGTATAAGAAATATGACCCTTAATACCTATGAAATAAAAGCAAATACTTTTATTATCTGATAAATGTCATGGTTAATATAAAAATGTTGTTCTTGTTACTTGACTATACTTTGCCTACAGGGAACACAACATATCTTTTAGATACAGAATAATAATAGACCACAGAATAGAATAATAATAATGTTAATCCTAAAAAAATCATAGAACCTTAATGATAAACCTTTTCAAGGATATAAGTTTTTAGAATGCCCATGGGTTACTTAGGCTCGTACAGAGGTATGTAGTATCTAGTTTCCCCCCATTTACATTTCCCCATGTAAAAATACTCTTAATGGATGGTGTTGAAAGCAGTTACACTCCATCGTGGATGTGCATAGATATGATACATTTGACATGAATAAGATGTGGGCGAGGTGTATTTATCAGGGTGTTAGCTGTAACCATTCCATTTTATTGCTTACTGACTGCATGCTCAACATTGAGTCATCATATTGCTGTTTTGAGATACATATTTACATCTTCAGCTAATTTTTGTGTTTTATAAGATCTGAAATATGACCACATGCTATTTTCAAACATGAAAACATTAGAAAGTCTTGTTACCAAGTTATATCTTAATTATTAGTTATAATATCAAAATGGATCATTGGGTTTATGTAACATAATTCTACTGAAGCATAGAAGAATTTACTTGTGCTCATGGCTCCTACATCATATGGTAATTGTATTAATTACATAAGAAAATAAACTGCCATAAGGCAGTAATACATGAAAAATAGAGTCAACACTAATTAAATAGGTGGTAGTTTTTCAAGTTCAACATGGGAAGCTTTAAGCAATATTTTATGTGCTTAGGAATATGCACTTAGATAATAAATATACTTCTGAAAATTTTTCTGAGAATAAATATGGGAAAATTGTAAAAAAATTGAATTGCACAAACGATAAGGAATCATCAGTTATAGTGTTTACAACTTTGCTGTGGCTGTCTGAAATTATTTTATTGGATCTTGAATCTTTTTTGCCAAAATACTTACAACATTTAATATTTCCATGTACTGTTCTAGTGCTTTACTCTGATGCTGTTTTCAGTGTGTATAAACAGAAGCACTTCCTGCACTAAGACTCCCTCATCCATTTTAAATTTTTACTCCATAATATTTATCTTCATCTGACACATTATTCGTTTACTATTTGTTTATTTTCATTAAGTGTAAGGCCCTGGTGGACAGGGAGCTTGCCTTGCTCACTTCTACATTCGTAGCACCTAAAAGAGGTCAGGCACACAGTACTTCATAGTTTTCAAAAAATGATCTTACTAAACCCTCGCATGTAGCCTGTCATTTTATTACGCTCTTTAAAGATGAGGGAGATGTTGCATAAAGTGGTTGTTTACTTTGCACAGTCCATGGTGGAACTGCTATTTGATCCCATTACTTAAGAAAATTTACTAATTTTGAATACCCTCCTCTCAAGAAAAATATTTATACATGTTTTTCCTCAGGCTTAATACAGTGGTTGAGATAAAAGGGAGCGCTCTTAGAAACCATGTAGTTTAATGTAGTTACAGTCCAGATCTATAATTATAGGCCTTGACTGTTAACTGGAAGGGCAGACTTGCATATAGGTTAGTATAATTCTTGCAAAACTTTTTTAATGCTCACCTGAGGGTATGTTAATTTGTTTTTCGAGGGGAAGGGGGTTAGAGAGAGAGAGAGAGAGAGAGACAGAAAGAGAGACTGAGACACAGACATTGACATGAGAAAAACATCTGTTGTTTGCCCCCCGCCCTGTACACACCCCAACTGGGGATCAAATGCCACATCCGAGGTGTGTGCCCTGACCGAGAATCAAACCCACAACCTTTTTGGTGTGTGGACGATGCTCCAACCAACTGAGCAACCCGACCAGTGCTCTTGCAGAACATTTTTAAGCAAACTTCAGATTTTTGTCAGCTGACATCACAATGATGCTTTTTTACATTTTTGAAATGTTTTATATGTATTTCTTTGCAGGTAGAGGGTGGCCCAAATCCACCAGAAGAAGATTTGAGTCCAGTTAAAGGAAATATCACCTTTCCCCCTGGCAGTGCAACAGTAGTTTATAACTTGACAGTACTTGATGATGAGGTGAGATAATGTGAGATGCTTAAATGGGACAAGGACTCTCTCTGTATTACAGACATGTTAGAGAACATTAGCGCGAAGATTAGGTTGTATTCAGTATTTGAAATTATTCAAGAACACAGTCCTATGTAAAGTTAGTATATTGAGCCAGTCATAGTTTAACTACAAATAGCTATTTTGGAATATGTCTTAATATTTACCTTTTTAATGCACATATTCACATTAAGTTGTAAAAGGCTGATGAACCTGAACATAATTGTCAACCACGTGTAGAACAAAGATCTAAGTATTTTATAAAAGCTGGTGATTGGCTTTTGTTAGTGATTTCAATTTTGAACAGGTACAGTACTATTTATCCAGAATAAATATTTTACTATAAAAGCAAAGACAGTTTTACTGTGATTTATATTCTTTTGTTTGGCTATTTTAAATTTTCACGTTCACAGGAAGGCTTTAGTTATTTTTACATTTCACATTGAAGAGAGAAAGGATTGAGATATATGACTGTTAAGGAAAGAATGAACTTGGACAATAATATGCAAGTATATCTTTCATGAGCTAATAAACAAGAGAAAACATGACTTTTAATAAAAAAAAATCTTAGTATTGCCTGGGGTAAGCGGGATATCTGGAAATTTATAATCATTTATCTACCTTTCTACAAAAAATTATGAAACCCAATCACAATAAGTCCCAAGAGAAGGAAAAAGAAGTTAGAAGACATTATCAGAAAAGAGTGTTTCTCCTGAAACAGATGAAATATTAGGAAGCAGTGATAACTAGTTTGTCTGGTTCTGGAAGCTAACAAAAACCTGTTGTTTTTAGGCTCTGGAACAGTGAAAATGTTATAATTTGTAGCAATGATTAATTATACATTTCAATTGTAAACTTAAAAGATCTTTTAAGGATCTAATGTGCAACATGGTGATGATAGTTAATAATTATGGCATTGTGTACTTGCAAGTTGCTGAGAGTAGAGATCTTAAATATTCTTACCACACACACACACACACACACACACACACACACACGAGTTTATGTGTCAAATGATGGATGTGTTAATTATCTTGATCTTGGTAATCATTTGACAGTGCATATGTATATCAAATCATCATATTTTGTATACTTTAATTATAATTATATTTGTCAATTATCTCAAGTTGGGGAGAAAAAGATAATTAAATCATATTTTATTTTTTGAGTGAAATAGCTTTACCTCTTCATTGATTGCTGTTGATTAAGGTAAAAAGATGTATTTTTCACTTTTATTCATAAAATAAAGTTTATAGTGAAGGAAAGCTCAAACAGCACAGTGGATATTATCTCTAGGATTTCGGTGCAGTTTCAAAAAATATATATGTGTGTGTGTGTGTATATATATAAAAATATATAAAAATATAAAAAAGTATGTATTTGAACAATGTCAACATTTTCCCTAATAGTGACTCTTACAGCTTGTTCTTTACAGACGTATGATATGTATTTTGGAAATCATGTGATTGGCATCATATATGTTAACTCTTGAATTAGAAACTGTTTAGAAAGAAACAAGAATAAATCACATGGTTGAAAATTAACAATTTGTGTGTGATGTTTAATGTAGTTTTCCAGATTATTTGACCTTGAATGGCGCTTCTGACCTTACCAACCTGATAAAGCTAGTAAGAATATATGTTCATTTTACTGTCAAATTTTTAGAGTTATCCAAAGATTGATCAAGGTTGAAAAACATTATACCAGTGGTATAATGAAAGACATTATACCATTCATTATCTGTTCATACCATTGCCTTATGAACTTTTCCTTCCCTAAAATATATTATTTACCTTTAGAAAATATTTTGGTAAATGGACACTGAACAAGCCTCTCTGTAGGCTCCCTTCAGTTGAAGATTTTTATTTTTATGTAATTGTATTGAAACAGTGACTTTTTTGCATTTTGGTTTCTTTGCAGGTATTTTAGCTATTTATGTTTTACTGCTGTTTATATTTCTTTGCTAGGTACCAGAAAATGATGAAATATTTTTCATTCAACTGAAAAGTGTGGAAGGAGGAGCTGAGATTAACACTTCTAGGAGTTCAGTTGAGATCATCATTAGGAAAAATGATAGCCCTGTGAGATTCATTCAGAGTGTTTATTTGGTACCCGAGGAAGACCACATACTCATAATTCCAGTGGTTCGTGGAAAAGATGACAGTGGAAATCTGATTGGATCTGATGAATATGAAGTTTCAATCAGTTATGTTATTATAACTGGGAATTCAACAGCACATGCCCAGCAAAATTTAGATTTCATTGATCTTCAGTTAAACACAACTATTGTTTTTCCACCTTTTATTTATGAATCACACCTGAAATTTCAAATAATTGATGACACCATACCAGAGATTGCTGAATCATTTCATGTTATGTTACTAAAAGATACCTTAAAGGGAGATGCTGTGCTATTAAGCCCTTCTATTGTACAAGTCACCATTAAACCAAATGACAAACCTTATGGAGTCCTCTCATTCAACAGTGCTTTGTTTGAAAGGACGGTTATAATTGATGAAGATACAACATCAAGGTATGGTTTATTTTAAACCTGTTGCTATAATTATTTTATCATATTATTCCAAGTTTTAATGTTTGTGGGATTGGACACAATGCTGAACTCTTGAGAGTATGTGTCATTTCCTCTACCAGGGTTTCCCTGGTTTTTTTTTCCTACTTTGGAATTTAAAGATGCATGTGAATTCCTATTATGGTAGTTTCTTAGGACATATCAACATATCATATCCTTCGTATTAAAAGACAGTCATTCTTCATGATATGGTTTCTGTTTTTACCAATGTCTGGTGGCCAACTGGACAGTAGAAAAGTGCATCTAAGGGAACTAGAGTGTATTATGTGACTGAATATATTTCTTTTTTAAAACTCTAGATTTGAAAACATTACGGTGGTTAGAAATGGTGGCACCCATGGGAATATTTCAGTGAACTGGGTATTGACACGGAATAGCAGTGACCCCTCGCCAGTAACAGCGGATATCAGCCCAAGTTCCGGAGTTCTCCATTTTGCACAAGGGCAGATGTTGGCCTCCATTCCCCTTACTGTTGTTGATGATGACCTTCCAGAAGAGGCAGAAGCTTACCTACTTCAGATTCTGCCCCATACGATACGAGGAGGTGCGGAAGTGAGTGAACCAGCAGAGGTAGGTCTCTTGTTATGCTTTACTTGTGTGAGCATTTCTGTGTGGTAGAAGAGCCAAAGAATTTGATCACACAAGTCACATTTATGTGTGCTTTGATGTGACGGGAAGAACACTGGTTTTGGAAATGATGATTGATTTGCTTGCTTAAGGTTGTCCTCTTGTTAATAAAAAGTTTACTCTTTAAAAATGCTATAAACTATAAATTAGGAAGGTTTTCAGATCTGTTTCTGACTCAGTTTTCACTGTAGTACATATAAGAAGTGATCTGTTTTAGATACGATATATAAGTAAATATTAAAAATCAGACTAGCCTAGAAAATAAATAGTTTGGTAAGCTCAGATGCGAGGATTCTGCATTTTAATATTTTATTTCTTTGTCTGTAGCTTTTGTTCTACATTCAGGATAGTGATGATGTTTATGGCCTAATCACATTTTTTCCTATGGAAAACCAGAAGATTGAAAGCAGCCCAGGAGAACGGTATTTGTCCTTGAGCTTTACAAGACTAGGAGGAACTAAAGGAGACGTGAGGATGTTTTATTCCGCACTTTACATTCCTGCTGGAGCAGTGGACCCTTCAAGAGCAAGAGACGGCATCTTAAATATATCCAGGAGAAACAGCCTCATTTTTCCAGAACAAAAAACACAAGTCACTTCAAAATTACCAATAAGAAATGATGCATTCCTTCAAAATGGGGCCCATTTCCTAGTACAGGTATTTTAATGAATAAAATAATCTTGACTTTGGAACATGTATAAAGGACCCATGGACAAAACCAAAGGGGGGTGGGGGATGAAATTGAGGGTGGGAGGTGGGGATGGGTGGGGAGGGGGAAAGTGGTGGTGGGGAAATGTAGACAACTGTATTTGAACAACAATAAAAAAAGCAAAAAAAAAACAAAACCCAAAATTAATAATCTCAACGTTGGTTAAATTATAAGTATACTTATCTATGTGAGTTAACCAACCATTATTTTGCTCTCATACATTCTATTGTTGGTTATGATAAGTTACTTAGGGAGTCCAAAGAAAGACTGTATCTGCTCCTAAGACATATAAAGGAAATAAAACAAGGGTTCTATGAAGTTAAAATTTTCGTCAAGTGAAAATAAAAGCACATCAGATGTGAAATGCAGGTCAGAATATAATGGATGATATAAGGAAGTAACTCACAAACTTATGGGGGAGAACTGAGAGAGAGACAGACAGACAAACACACAGGAGACATCTGCTATTCTTTTGAGTGATTTGAGAAAATATGACATAGGAATGGGGTTTATAAGATAAATGTTTTTCATGATGGACACTTGCAGGGAAGGCATTCCAGAAATAAAAAAGCAATCTGAGAAAAATTGTATACTGTAGATACTTTTAAATAATATACTAAAATTCTAATTTTTTGCCTATTAACTGTGGACAGCATCTCTGGATTTTTCATCTACTTAAATAAGAACTAAAGACCTCAGAACATATTTTTCCATCTTATCTCTTTATTTCTTAACTCTTATTAATGTTTTTATTGTCAAAGGTTAAAACATTTGTGCTCCCTTATAATAGTATGGTTATTTTTTTCCATACATTTGATTCAGTGGATTCTGAAAATTAGAAAGCAATAAAACATTGCTTATCAAATTTTGGTAATGTAAATAAATGCAATACAGATTCAGATAGTATGAATGATTGATAGAGCGTAATCTCATGTCACTGCTTTTTTGCCAACTGAAATATATCAAATAAAATCTCATATTTTATCAATGTTTTTAATCATGTCACATTTAAATTTGTTTCATAATTTTGCTTAGACCTTGTTTTATGGCTTATTGCTTTCTCTGGGGGTTTGAATCACCCCTTTTTATGTGCCATCCTCACCATGTCAGGTCGTCCAGCTGTCTCACGTACGCTGGCTGTTGAGGTCATTATATTGCCTTCTGTTCCTGCTTCACACCTGCTACCTGGGACCTTTTTGACTGAACGTTTGCATTTTCTTGATCTCTTGCCTTTTCCTTAAGTTGTGTTTTAGTTTTGTTATAGTATATCTGTCCTCAAATACATGTGCAGAAAATGTACATGCAAAGTAAACTTTTTGAGTCTTTGAACATCGAAAAATGAATTTTTTTACAGGTAGTTTGATTTGATACAAATTTCTAGGTTAAAATAATTTCTTCATCAGAACCTGGAAAGTTTTGTCTTTTATAGTTTCTGATATGAAATTTAAGGGGAAAGAAATAATTTACCCTTATAGGTTACTAGTTCTTTATCTCTAAAAGCTTTTTTCTTTCTTTTTAAAAGTCTTCTTGATGTTCTAAATTTCACAGGGCTGTGTCCCACCTTGCTGAGCACTCAGTGGAGTGGGTGGCCCCTTTTGCTCTGAGACTGTTGTCTTTTTTTTTCAGGTGGGCCACCAGCCACATGCTTGTACTGTTTGTGCACTTCTTGAGAATCCCTAGCAAAGGGACCTAGGGGATGATCTATATCTATATTCATAGGGGTCTGGCACAAATAATGCCCTTTTTATTACAAAATCGTAAGCCTGTAATTCTGTAACATAACAATATCACACTCAAGCACACCATATGACATTTTAGGTGAAATGTTCAGATTAAAACTATATATTATTACACCCATATTATTACCTTACCAACCATACTCAGGCAGGCCTTACTTTTGCCAGACCCTGTGTGTGTGTGTGTGTGTGTGTAAATAATTTGTCAGGGGTACTTTTTGTAATATGCCTACCTGGAGGAAGACCTTTTCCAGTGTTCTCAAAGGCTTTGTTACTGGCAGGACATCCTCCTCTTCATCTTTATTACTGTTATTACTGTTGTTTTATTGTCTCCTCAAAATGAGGAAATTATGATGTGATGTATATTTCCATCTATGAGGATACCCCACTCTTTAGAGGACCCTGGAGTTTCTTGTCTTGGAGTGAGGGGTGAACAGCACACAGTGTTGTTTTCATGGTGTTTGTCTCCCCTGTGGTCTGTGGATGCTCTTGTGAGACAGTGGCTGGATACTGGGGAGTGTGGAGCTGAGCAAGTGGTCAAACCCATGACCCTGGAAGAAGCCAAAGTGACTGGAATACTGCCACCAGGACACATTCAGAGATATGTTTAGAAATTTTAATAAGAGCTTTAAGTTTGGCCTTATGCAGAAACATATCATAACTGACTTTTTAAAGTTGGTTTTATTAATATATGGACATGCATACTCATTTCCCCAGTTTTCCCCTAGGGTGACTTTTCTAAACTTAGGCGTTTTCAAAAACCTTTGGGAGATAACTTGTCAAGTAGAGTTTCAGAATTTAATGGAGGGTTTTGTATTTTGTTTTTATTTTCGGTGTCAGTGTTCTCTTTTGCCTTCTCTGTTATCCTGTCCTCTGGGTTCAGAGCCTTCTCATTAATATGCATTGTTTCAGTCTGTTTGGACTGCTACAAAGAATGCCATAGACTGGGCGCCTTTAACAACAGACATTTTTATCTCACAGTCCTGAAGGCTGAGAAGCCTGAGCTCAGGGTCAGCATCGTGGGGTTCTGGTGAGGGCCCTCTTTCTGTGTGCAGCCGGATGTTTTCTTGCTGTGTTCCCACATAGTGCAGAGGGAGACAAAGCAAGCCCCTTGGTGTCTCTTCTTATAAGGGCACTAATTTCATTACGAGGCCCCTACTCCCAAAGGTCCCATCTTCGAGGACCATCACTACTGGGGATTAGGGTCTCAATATATGCATTCTAGGGGGACATAAGCATTCAATTCATAGCATACTTTTAAGGTTTTTATGTCTCTATTACCTCAGTATTCAATTCTCCTTCTGTCTCTTTCCAGTTTTGCATGGATCACAACTCACATGAGAACCAACTTATTAAAATAAGTGCAGTGAAGCAAAGGTTTTCCACAGTTGCCTTTGCTCTCATGGAAGTCCGGGGCATCCTGGCGTTCCTATAGTACCTGCAGTGACAGGGCATGTGTTTGAAAACTGATAGTGCAGAAATGTTGATTTTTATTTGTAGAGAACTTTTCCATTTTAGCTTTCTGATTTCTTATGCTGCCTCTACCACTTTTTACTGTGGGCAACAATACTAGTACCTTTACATTAAACTTTTAGCCTTTTAAAAATATTCAAGATTTCTATCAAAGTAGGTGCAGAGAATCCCTATGTAAACAAAACCATAATGAGAACCTTCTATGGATCAGACATTATGCCAGCTATTTTATGTTTCAGTATTCTACATGAACATGACAATTTATTTTTGATGACACTGAAAAGTAAGCTAACACTTGGAGAAGCATGTAACATCTGAATTTTTGCTGATCCTGGGTTAGAAATCTGTTTGCGCCACTAATTCCAAATTGAATTCTTTGTTTAGCTATATATTCAGTTAAAAAACAAAGCTCTTACTGTGCGGACAGTTAATTTAATACTGTTGGGAAAAAAGGCATTATTCGTCACTGACACAATTCCTTGAGATTCAACACAGACCGTAGGCTCTGGAAGGTGGATTGGAATTAGAGGGATGTGGAGTTTGTATAGGACATAATGGATGAGCAACTCAAAAATAGGAGGCATCAGACTCTGCATGGAAAGTTGAATGAAACTGAAGAAAGGAGAGTCTGAGACAGGAGCTCCTCATTCTTCAGCGGCCCTCCCAGCTAAATACATCAGTCTGAGAGACAACTTTTGGCAAGCACGAGGTTACTAATGTGGTGTCCCAGTTGCAAACTGTCTGAAAGCAAAGAACTACTGTGAATGGAGCAGTTTGATTTAGCAGATGCTTAAGGAACCCAGACAAAAAGGCTTAGAGACCAGGAAATAAGCTATGTAAAATTTGCATTTTCCTTTTGATCAGTTCACTTCATAGCCTTCTATACCTTCTTTCTTTATATGGGGTGGGGAAAAAGTAGGTTTACAGTTGTTCCTATGGAAAATAATACCAGAATTAATAAATAATAGTACAAGAGTAAATGCTGTATTCATGTACTCACAACTGTCAACCTACTTTCCCTCACCCTATATTTTTCAAAACATCATATTGAGAATTAATTCTGTAACTTTTGATAAATGTACATAAGCTATGGCTTATTTTCTTCCATTTTTTTTAAAGAAAGTTTTGAAATAAAATTATATTGAGTATTTTCCCCTTTGGTGTTTTAAACAGTGTTATCAGTGTAGTGCTTTGTGAATACATGGGAATGAGAACGCTCATTCACAACGTGTGCTTACACATGGCCAGTGTGTTTTATAAACATTGTTTTGCCTCCAAACAATGCATATTTTATGTTTATATGCCATTCAAATGTACACATTTTATTTGTTTATTCTTTGTGCTATTTTAAAAGGTAAATATATATATATGTATATGGGTATATATATTCCTTTTTTTTTAGAAAGAATGACATTTGCACTTATGTATTTTTAATTATTGATCTTTACATTTTATTTACTTTATAAAGTAAATTCAAGATACTACAGAATCACATTTTTATTACACGACTCAGTCTATATATCAATATTTGACAAAATTTGTTGGTCTAATTTTTTTCTTGGACTCGAATGTTTACCAAATGTGAAAATTTTAATATGTTTATTTTATTTAAAAAATTTTTAATTTAATCTTTATTGCATTTTTTCATTATCATTTACAGCCCTTATATCCCTGTTCCCCAGCAGTCATCACACTGTTGTCCATGTCCACAAGTCCTTTTTCCTTTTTGCTCAGTCCCTTTATGTCTTTCTTATGTGATTTTCAATGCAAAGTGTGTGACGTTTTAAAAAAGCCCTTTTAAAATGTATATTGTTCATCAGAAATTGTGGGAGTAGGTGTGGGATTAATACCAGTTTAGTCCTCTTGTGGAAAACCAGCTTAAATCAAAGTCATTTCCACATTACAAAGCCTGACAGAGAGCTCTGGACTGGGAGATCCACAATGTTTCATGAAGTTCAAAATTGCTTTTTAACTTAAAATCTCTGTGTTTTATGCAATTCTGTAATGACCGTTTCTACACTCAAGTATTGATAAGCTGGATTTTGCAGTTAGAATATGAAGGTGTTGAAAGTTTGGGATAGATCATGATTCCCGCAGAACTCAGTTTGTGTTGGAGAGATGAGTCAACAAACATTTATTGTGTAGCTGTTGCATTTCAGATCTCTGTCATTTATTGGGAAAATGCTGAGAAGGACACAGACCCACAGGACTCGGTAGCCCTGTTGGCAAGTGAAAGTCTGGAAAACCCATAATGATGATAAGCAAGCAATATGTGAAATGTATAATTAAGCCTGAGTTTATTTATTATTGAGAGTAGCAACAGAAGTTCAGAAAGAAAGAGAATAAAACAGGTTAGAGAATCCAAGGAAATCTTCATAGGATAGAGGGAAATGTAGTTGTTCTTTAAGAATGGGTACACTTTGGACTTGTGAAATGATGAAGGGAGGCCATTCTGGATGGGGAGAACACCGTGAAAGTTACTCCGGTGGTCATGTACATTAATTACAGAGGCACTGCATGTTATACATGGGTGGCATTTCTTTATACATAAAGGTGTGTTAAGTCACATTTGGAATTTGGTCATCTGAATGTGAATATTCTTTGCTAAAGAAGGGGTTTGGGTGACTCATTAGAGGTGTGGACCAGGGGCAGAGAGGAAAGAGATGTGGACAACTCTGATATTTGGCTTTAAGGTCAAGGCAGTTGGTACAGGTAATGAGGAGGAAAAGCAGAGTGTCGTGCTGGCGATGGTGGTGGTGAGGAGACATGACGCAGAGACAGTCATTTCGATTTGGGATAATTTGCAGAGTTGCTGTGTGACATTTGTGCCATATCTAGCGGCAGTTGCTTATAAAGTTTTTGAAATTTGAAGAAGGTAACCAGACAATTAGGGTGAGTATATAAATTATAAGATGAAGGGCTTAGATAGAACCCTAGGAAATAACAATGAGGGGCAGAAGGAACTCAAGAAAATAGTGCAGGAGATTGAAACAGGATGGAGAATGAACAAGGAAAAGAATGAAGTTGCTAAGTTTTTGATTGGTGGCCTTTATCCATGTTTGCTTTGTTGCCCCATGCGTTTAAGATTTATTTTAAAATTTCTCTTTCCATTTTTGTTTTGTTTTGCTTGTTTATCATAGTTGGAAACGGTGGAGTTGGTGAACATAGTTCCCCCAATCCCGCCTATCAGTCCTAGATTTGGGAAAATCCGAAATATTTCGTTAGTGGTTACTCCGGACATTGCAAATGGAGAAATTGGCTTTCTTAGCAATCTTCCGATCATTTTGCATGAACCAGAAGATTCTCCTGCTGAAGTGGTAAGCTGGCTTTCTCTTATCAGTGGGACCTAATGAGTTTGAGATAATGTACATACATTAATTTTCGTATAGGGTTAGTATATAGAGTCAACAGATAGTGAAAAGTCTCACCATTTACAGCCAACCTTCAATATGTAATTTGAAATAAGCAACTGATAAATGTGTGATTATCCATCATCTTTTGCCATATTTGATGAAATAAAATTAACCTTTTATTTGCTCAAAGCAAAGGTAGTATATTTTGATCTGGCTGCTTTTGGATAATGTTATGACATTTGATAGTGATAGCCAAGACATAATTTTTTGGGGGGGCGGGGGCAAGTCATATACACCACATGTACCTTGGACCCATTCCATTTCTGAGAGCTACTCATGCCTGCCTTGGGCGGGGCTGGGATACTGTGCTTGGTAGTGGAGGTGATGGTGATAAGGTGGTAGAATGCTTCGTCTTAGAAATTCTGCCTTATACGCATATGTGGGGAAACTGTTGCGCACACCGTCACCCCACCCCGACATCAGAGCACGTTCACATATATAGCGTCCTCCATGCACTCCTTACCCTGGTTGAATTTTCCCACCATCTATCTAGTGACCTTCAGTCCTACCATTCCCTGAATCATAGTCTGTCTCTAAGACCCCGTCCAAGTCTCTTACACTCGCATTTGATTTAAATTGGTTTGAGGTTCAGATCAGGAATGAGGAAACCTGTTTATGTTATCAAAGACTCATGTGAAAATATGGTGACCATAATTTTCTTTGTGTATATATTTGATTACATATATTAGCAGAGAAGCTCCATTTTTCAAAATGGGTTTGAGTTTTTAATATTTTTTTACTATACTGTTTTCTTCTAAAAAAAGTTAAAAAAAACTAAAAAGGATTTAGCTTGCTCTTAAAGGGTGCATTGTTTTATTCACTTATGTTATAAAGCTGTAAATTTCCCATTTTTATTTTTCTCTTGAGGGAAATTAGCTTTGGGGTCAGGTTTTGAGCTCCACGAACTTTCATTCTTCCCCTCCTGGGAAACGGCAGAAAAACTGCAAGTTTCCCTTTGTTCTCTTTGTCCCATCTACAGCCTGGACCTGGCCCACTCCCTCTGGTGATTTAAGGGTGTAGCCCTCTGTTACTTTTTCTGTCTTCCCTAAGAATCTTAGCTCTCTAGTCTCTAGCCCTGACCACTTCTAGCCAAATTAGCAGAACGGTTAGTGAAGAAAATGTCTTCCTTTTTTTTTCCAAGATGGGCTGTGTTAAAGGGCAAAAAGCGAAGAGTATACCTTGTTTAGGAGTTTAAAAAGAATAGTGTATCTGCAATTAAATATGCACTTATTTTATATTAAACTTCTCAGTGATCTACAGTGTCCTTTTATTATATATATTTAATGTGTACTACACTTAAATAAAACTACCAGATACAATTCATTTCAGAATTATTATAATAGCTTCCATTTATTTAGCTCCTGCTGTGGAGAGGTACTCTAATCCTCACCAAAAACTTGCAAAACAGGGAACCGCTAACTTCATTTCACACATGGACATTGAGATCAGAGAAGTTAAGTGACTTGCCCAAGCAACCCACAGCCATGATTCGAAAATCTGATTTTGTTTGTACTGCATTTGTTGTATTGGTTAGAAATATTTCTTACTGTTACTTATATTATTATTTTCTTATATTGCCCCCGTCACTTTATGATGCATTTTATGTAACATATAATTTTCCCATTGTAATCACAAAGATACATTTTTGTTTATATTGTGACATTACATTAATTTTTTTTTTCAGAGAACCTCAGATGGAAATTTATTCTTCAGCCAAATTGTGCTATGTTTTTCATCACTCTGTCTTTTAAAATATTTTTCTTTTCTGTTAAGTTATCCCTAGTTAAGCATATTTTTGGTGGGGGCAATTTGTTAATAATTTGATTGAAAAAACTAATAAATATAATTCTATCAAATTATTTTTAAACATAAAGAAAAGCCTTGTGCAGTGTTTTTAATATTTAATGGTTCACTTTTCTACATCTATTCACAGAATAACATGTGAATGCAATCACTGGAAAGCTTATATAATTAGTAACTATGTAAAAAGTTGTTTCGTTTTTCTTTTGTTTTTGTAAGGTATACATTCCCTTACATCGGGATGGAACTGATGGCCAGGCTACTGTCTATTGGAGTTTGAAGCCCTCTGGCTTTAATTCAAAAGCAGTGACCCTGGATGATATAGGTCCCTTTAATGGCTCTGTTGTATTTTTATCTGGGCAAAGTGACACAACAATCAACATTACTGTCAAAGCTGATGACATACCGGAAATGAATGAGACGGTAACACTTTCCCTAGACAGGTAATAACCCGTTTAGGCATTGCTTAGTAATATTTATATTTTCAAATTCTCAGAAATAATTTTTTTTTTGCTTTAATTCTTTACTCCATATAAAGTAAAAAGAAAAAACTAAGAGATAATGTTATAGCGGATCTGTGACTATTCCATTGTTTGTTGATGGCTTCTGGTTAGACTGTAAATGTTTTGACACTGTGAACTTTTACCCCGCTTTTCATCGTGAGGAAAGATTTCAAAGAGAATTTATAGAAGGTTTAAGATAAATCTTAAGCATAGCTAATATGTTGTTATATTAAAAAATAGGCAGCAACAAATCTGAAATGTTAGGTTAAACAAACAGCCCTGTTGCCTTCATTTTCAACAGGGGGAGAGGATTAGAGCTCTTTTGAATAAGTTAAAAGAAACTGTTAATCTTCATATAATGAAATTCTATTTTTTTATGGAATTTAAACATTAAATAATACATTCCAGAGAATCAAAAATAATACAAACTTAAGGGTTATTTTTCCTTCGTTATAAGGATTCACTTAATGTTTCTCTGTGGGTAGTTTTTATTAAGAAAAGATCACAGTTGTCATAGAGATAGTTTTCAATACTTCAGAAAACCTTACCAAAAATGAAAAAGAACTGTGCGTAATTGATGTTAATTATTTTAAAAAATCAAAGTGAAGTTTATTTACTACTGTTCTCTTTATATTAAAGTTGTTAACATATTAAAGGTAATGTGACTGAAAAATATGAATTTGAAAAAGCAGTAAATTTTAAAGCAGTAAAATTTACAGGTAAATTTAATAGGCATTATTTTGTACTTTATTAATCAGGATTAAAGTAGCAATTATTTTATGTGACCCCTGTTCCGCTCTACATTTTACTATTGGTCTCTTAGAGGTTTTCCTCTGAAGGTGTTTTATGTAAGCACATTTCATAAACCTGATGAGTAGTTTTTTTTTTTTTGAGAAAGAAAAATACAGAATATAGGGAACAAATTTATTGAATGTCTACTGTTCATTTGGTTTGCTTTCACAGCCATATTATGCTTACTTTCAAAAAGTAATATAAAACAAGAACAAAACAAACAAAAAAGCAAAATAAATACAAAATACACTTCTAAATGACTTATGGTTTTAGTATGTATTTTACATTAAATCTTATCAAAAGATATTATGAAAAAAATCAGTGTACTATAATGAAATGTAAACTGAAAATCATCATTTTTTCACTTATGTGATTTTTTTTTCTTTAAGCTAGGTTTGAGTACTTACCAAAGCAATGGGCAATCTTAAAAAAAAAAACCTAAAGAAAATGAACAGCAATTATAAATCAAAGATGTAGCAATCTATAACTTGTGAGTTCAGCTGAGAGTTTCTACTCTGAACTAAATGTTTGAAGAATTATTGAAATTTTACCTCTGCAAGTTCATAATGACTATTCTTTACAGTCTTCCAAAAAATTAATTTTTAACCTTATTATGTAAATCTTTGAAATTAAGTAAATAAAAATATTAAGTTTTTTTCCCTGTCTTTTCTATGGGTAAAAAACGGTTCACAAGGAAGTACAAATAGTGGGATGGAGAATTTCAGAAATCATTGGCTTCTATCTTTTGAAATAGAGGATTTTAGTTCAAATTTATATTAAAATGTTTTAATTCAAATGGAAACTAATGCATACTTGTATCATCTCAGTTGTGCATGAACAAGAATGAGCTAATTACATTTGAGTGTCCAAGACATATTTATATTTAGTTAAATAAATGTGAGAATAAAATATGCAATTTGAAATAATATATTTTATCAAAACTTCTGTCTCAGGTTTGTAAATTTTTAACAAGACTAAAATAAAAGAATGAATGAATGCTAGTAAGTGTGATTATAATAAGTTACAATATAATGTTGCAACAAAAAATCAGTACTATCATATTTATAATCTATAGTTTTCTTTTAATGTGAAATTTAAATGCAAATTTTCTGTATTTCAACTAAATATAGATGACAGTTTTCCTGGTACTGAAAAATTTATAATGTTTTTAATACCATACCAGTTAAAAATATTTTTTTAGTTTTCCCCTACTCAACAACAAATCTAATTATGCCAATTAATTTTTTAAAAAATTTTGATGTTCGTGCTATATAGCCCTTTATTTATAGTGTCATTTGACTTTAAAAGAGAAGCCATAGGTCTGTGTACTTGGGCATGTGTTTTTCAGTGCTCTTTGAAAATGTACTACATCGGGGATTTGGAAAAGTGTTTAGATTTCCTTATACAAAGTTATATTTGTCATAGTTAAATGATATAAGGATGTGGCTTCTTGTAAACGATGAGAGCTATATTTTTCTCTACTTACAGAGTTTTTATTTTTTCCAAGCACAACTGGCTTTAGATCTGAGGATGGAGCTTTTTTTTTTAAACCTAATTAAAGCTGCTAAGCAATTATAAGCTGGACTGAATGAAATTTGCTCAGCTGCTGCGGTTTGTAAGCATGCACAGTGCTTGGCAGGCCCCAGCGCCTTGGAGCAGGTCTGGAAAGGAATGTCTTCAATGGGTCTGGCATGCTGGCTGGCCATGGGGTCATCTTCCCTAAGTGGGAAATGCTGAACCCCTTGCTAGCATTTGTCAATAGCAAAGAACCCAGTGTGCAGAGTTCCCATAAAGGGCACACTACTAAGCTCATGGGAGGAAAAAGAAGAAAGGCTTTCTTTAGCTTTATTTTTACCTTGCCATTCTAAGTTTCTAGCAATGTTAGTGAGGTTTGGCAAATGATGTGTGTCTCCTTTTTCCCCTTCCCACCTTCCCACGCTTCTTTATGTGTTGACAGAGTAGAAACTGAAAGGTTTGTCGTGTATTTTGGGTAAGTGTACAAGATAATGGTTGGTTTTTGTGATTCAACGTTTTGCTTTGCAAGCCATTGTTATGGATACAGCTGCTGTTCTGCATGGCCACAGGTCTTGAGAAATCTGCTTGTCCACCTGCCTGTGCATGCTTTGTGTGTACTTTCATTTCTTAATGATAAGGGGAGTTTATATGAAGTCTTTTTTCTGAGTTTTAAATTATGAATGCATTTAAGACACTGATAAAAAGTTCAACAATTAATGTATTTATATATGAGGAAATAAAAATTTTAACTTTCCTTATAGTTTACACATAGTGTAGGAAAAAGTTATTGTGCTGTGTTTGTGAAATTCTTACTTAACATTTATATGAGTCCTGCAGTTTGTTTAACAAAGAATTTGCAATCAAAACTCTAATTTCTTCCATTGGTTTGCATCCAAGCAATTTCTGCCTATATTTTCTCAGCTATATAAAAAGCTTTAAAAACATTTGCTTTTTACCTAAGAGCAGCATATTTTAAGAAAGTTAAAAAAAAATTTTGTGTTATGTTCCAGATGGGTTTTTATATTTTATATTGTGATCTAGTTTTCCTGTCTCCTGGTTTATGTAGACACAAGAAATTTTAATTAATAAAAATACTGATGTGAATTAAATATGGGCAGACTTGCTATGAAAATCATATGACTGCATTAGCTCTCATATGATTTACATAACTGACGTATTATTTGGACTCATCCCTTCTGTGGCCACTGGTATGCTGGATATTGGTTGTCAAGTTTCCAAAAGCTAGGAAAGGATGTTAATTCAGATTCTCTATTACATAGGAAGTGAGCTATCCTTTCTACATATTAATTGTGGCTTCATTGTGATTCTGAGGTCTGTTCAAGAGTACTTTTTGGTTCAATAGAAAGCGACATTTGGAAAGGTTTAGAACAGCTTGGAGAATTGAGAATTCTCAAAGAGCATGCAGGCTTTCAAACCCTCAGAGCCTTATAGTCTCAGTCCCTTTGATCATTCTAATTATACACTGAACATAAAAACCAGAAATAAGAAACATCTTGTTTTAATATGTTCTTTTGAGATATGTATAGGAATTGTTATAACATGTCATGCATATAAGATCCACTTGATTCCATTTATATGCACTACATTAGATGCATGAGATTAAAAATGAGGTGAATAGAAACATACAAAAAGTCAAAAAAATTTCTAAAATCTAATCACAGTTTTGTTTGTGATCCACAAAATTATCCAACTTTTTATTCAGCTGGTATAATCTTATGTAATTTAAATGAAATTCAAGTATATGTAAAGTAAAAACAATTTTAGTTAAATATATTTTTAAGTACATCTTACAATTTAATTTTTCTAAAACTGGAAACAAATCTGTAAATCTGGTGCTTAATAAGACTACAATATATTTACAGCTTTTGGTTACTCTATTCTTGGTGTCCCTATGCAGTGTTTGGTTTCGGTCAACTATAAAGGATACAATGACTTCAGAAATAGAAGGTTTCCCGTAAATGTTATGAGTGAAACTGTTTTGCTCTTAAATGATTTTGATACACTTAAATTCAATTTAAGTTGGTTAAACTCCTAATACCTTGTATATTCATTATCTGAAAGTGTTATAAATACTACCTTAGAACCCTGCGAAATTCAGAAGTAAGACTATAGGCAGCGGGTGCCTTTTCCCCTATGCCTTCTTCAGGGTCAATGTGGAAAATCAAGTGCTGAAATCTGGATATACCAGCCGTGATCTTATTATTTTGGAAAATGATGATCCTGGGGGAATTTTTGAATTTTCTCCTGCTTCCAGAGGACCCTATATTATAAACGTAAGCTGAAAGAAACTTTGATCTATTCTGTACTCAGAACTATAGAAGAAGAATAATGGACTTGAATTTGTGTGGATTTTTTTTTTTTTAAGGAAGGAGAATCCGTCGAGCTCCACATCACTCGATCCAGGGGAGCTCTCGTTAAGCAGTTCCTACGCTACTGGATAGAGCCAAGAGACAGCAATGAATTCTATGGAAACACAGGGGTACTGGAATTTAAACCTGGGGAGAGGGAGATCGTAATCACCTTGCTAACAAGATTGGATGGGATACCAGAGGTACAGGACTCTATTTTTCCCTTGTGTTTTTGCGGAAAATTGATAGTATCTAGTATGTTATTAAATGTAAACATTTTGAACATTGACAAGAGACACAGGAAAGGAAGAGGGCAAGAATGGATTGAGAAGTACTTGTGGCTGAAAAAAGAAAAAAGCTTAAAAAAACAAAGTGAGGCATTCAGATTTGAATGATGTATGTTTGCTCTACAAAAAGAAATACCAAACAATGTAAAACTTTTGAGTGTGTGATCAGTTTTCATTACCTTTTAGTTCTATGTCTTATTTTATGTCATGTGCATTGAGTGCAACTTCTAATCATATGGTTTTGAATTGAAGAACTTTCTCTTAAAATTACTTTTTTAAAAGGAAATAAATTTAAGTTTTATGTTAAGGGGAGCAGGCATAGTTCCATTATGGTTACACACCAGTGCTTATAAAGCTTTTAAATTAATGTTATTTTACTTACTTTCATTAGTTTAAACGACTAGATCTACTTTCTTACTATTTTAGAGTAGTGTTATGGCTTATCTTTTCCCTTTTTGGATAATGTACACTTATATCTGGTGTCTCTTCTTAACTGATGGGAGAATGTTAAAACTTTTTAAAGGAACAATATCAACTCTTTTGTCCTTCGAGTTAGTTGTGTGTTTCGAAAGAATTGACTGTATTAATATTCTTAAATATATATTTTTTCACTTGCTCTGAAAAGTTCAGATTTGTATTTTCCCTAATTTGACATGTTCGTTTTAGTTGGATGAGCACTACCGGGTGGTCCTCAGCAGCCACGGTGAGCGGGAAAGCAAGCTGGGGAGCGCGACCGCTGTCAATATAACGATTCTAAAAAACGATGACCCCCATGGCATCATAGAGTTTGTTTCTGATGGTCTAATTGTTACGATAAATGAAAGTAAAGGAGACGACACCTATAGTGGTAATTTACTTTGCTTTTTATATTCTAGTGCTGTTTACTGAAGAGGGCATTAATAGTTTTAAATTCATTTCTTTAGCAGATGGTTATTTTTAGTTAGCTTAGAAATGACATGGAGTGCAGAAATTAGTATTTTTAAAATCATATTTAAGGTTGCTATTTTTGTTTTGAACATAGTGTTGTGATGATACTAATGACTTCAATTATATTTTGATTTCGATTAACCACATGTGGTAGACTTCAGACACTCAAGAATGAGTTGAATCAAATAGGAAAAATTTTAAAACTGAGAGTAACTGCTAGGGAACTATTGCAGTAGTCTGAAAGGAGAAGTAGTTTATTTTTAGAGCAATTTTTTCTTGGTAAGGAAATCACTTTTGAGTATGCATCTTCATCTAGCTGAAAATGTTAGCAAATTGCTTTATAGGACTTTGTGACAGGTGTATCTAATTAATCACCATTCTGTTCCAAATGCTGAATGACTTTTAAAATCACAACTGTAATAGAAATGATTGAGTCCATTTATTTTATCAATCACATGCCTACAAAGTGATGACTAGGCCAAGGCACTTTGACATGTACCTGGGAGGCTATGCTAAGCAAATAATTGGCTTTTATTAAAAAGAAGTTTTATTTTTAATTTTTGCTCATTTGAGCAATTTATTCACTCATTTTAAAATCAATATATACTCACATATATTATACATATTTGTATTTTATAGCTGTTTACGGTATAATAAGAAATCGAGGCAACTTTGGTGATGTTAACGTATCATGGGCGGTTAGCCCAGACTTTACACAAGATGTATTTCCTGTCCAAGGGATTGTTTTCTTTGGAGATCAGGAATTTTCAAAAAATATCACCATTTACTCCCTTCCAGATGAGGTGAGTATTGCATATACAATTCTCCTTACTTATTGCCATTGCTTAATAATTATTTTCTTAAATGATTAAACATCTGGTAATATATTTTGTTGTGAACATATTGATAAAGAACTCAGGTATGATTATGTATTACTATAAGCCAAAAGAGAAAGAGCCTTTTTGATTTTCCTGAAGGCATTTTTAACTCTTAGAACTAATAGCGGCCAGTGACACTGTGTAGGTGTCAATCATCAGGGAGTCACAGTTGGGGAAGAGGTGAAGGGCTCGCCTGTGCTTAAGCCCTTTGAAAACAAGGGTACCATGGTGTCATCTACCAAGTATTCCATGGGCACCCTCAGAATCAGATCGTGGACCAGATGGATCATGGTGGATCCAGCATGGTGTTTATCTTACTGATAATGAAGAGGAAGAGCTCACTGACAGTGGGAGTGGACCCTTCTGGGGGAACTGCATTTAGAACAACTGTGGAAGCCTATCTCCCTTACTTCCAACTTGTCCCATGAGAGACGAAATCCAACACTCTCTTATGATGTGAAGAAGTCCAGCTCATATGATGAGCTGAAAGAGAAAAAGGGTCTACCTGGGGATTCATATAGGCTCAGAGATGTGGGCAACATCACCTTATTAGGACAGGGGATTGAGGTCTTTATGACATACTTGGGTGAAACTTGAGTAACATTTATAAGTGGCTTTTGAGAGTTAGCAGAGCTTTTGTTACTATTATGAACTCAGTTCTAAATATGTTGAAGTTATTTTTCTGTTCCACTTTTTTCTTGTATACAACATATGTACTATTTTTTATAAAGACATAATATTACTGTAGTATTTTTATTTTTAGCTTACTTAAGGCAAAATACCTATTTACATTAAATTTATAATGAGTCAAAATAAAGTGACTATTTGGCTGAATGCACATGAAGATTCTGGGGATGGGGTCTAAGTCCTACTTAAATAATTCAGGGTTGTTCTGCCTCAGAAATGGAAATGAACATTAGCACTATTATCAACAGAACTATATATTTTTAAAAAGGTAAAAATAATTTAAGAATATACAGGGTCTGGCACAAATAACACCCCTTTTTTATGATAAAATCTTTTATTACAAAATCATAAGCATGTAATTCTGTAACATAACTATCACACTCAAGCACAACGTATGACATTTTAGGTGAAATGTTCAAATTAAAACTATAAATTATTACACCCCTATTATTACCCTACCAGCCACACTCAAGCAGGTGTTCCATCTGCCGGACCCTGTATAATGGAATTATTTGTACAAATCACCTGACTTAAAATGTGTAATATTTTTCAAAAGATTCCAGAGGAAATGGAGGAATTTACCATTACTCTACTTAATGCCACTGGAGGAGCTAAAATCGGAAATAAGACTACTGCGACTCTGAGGATTAGAAGAAATGATGACCCCATTTATTTTGCAGGTGGTATTGATATTTTTCTGAGTGAGTTTGCACCTTTCGTAAACAGTGTATGTATGCATTTTCAGTTATTTTTTCACTGAACATTTGTGATAAAGCACAATTGATGCTTGTTTAAATATGATTTTATGATTTGTTGGAATGATCATTATTTATTTTTTTTTGACATTTTCACAAATATTTTTAAACATCTTCTGAAGGAATACAATAATAAGTACTGTTTTGTTAGCTTTGTTCTCCCCCACCTTCAAATTCCAAGGTATTTTCTTTCCTTTACGCAAAAATGAGGACTCCTTCACATAACCCCGTTCAATCCACAAAGTAGCCAGTTCAGGTTCTGGGTCTTGTACCTAATGGATGACCACTTGCTGCAGTAACTAACATTGAATGGACATATGAATCAAGATTTCTCCATTCTTGCCACTTTAATGGTTTTTTTAGAACTGTCTTTTGGCACCAAAGGCATCTTTGAGTTTTATTTGCGAGATTTAATTGGCGTCTAAATCTTTCTTAAGCCCATTTTGCAAGATACTCAATTTATAATTACAGAAATATTTTAAACCTCTTGCATTTTACTAATTCATATTCTTAACCTTCAGTTAATATATACTTACTTAATTTGTCCTTTGATCAGCCTTCTGCTAATTACTGTGGTGAGATCAAAACATAAGATACCTGGGCATTTTCTCAAGGAACATACAGTTTAAAGTTGGAAATGAGGTGTATGAAATAGTAGGCAGAGGATTTCAGGTTCTGTGTAAGTCCAACACATTGGGTTTTGAAGACAATGGATTCAGTAGGATTTATCCAAGGAGTCCTCACATAAGATTTGAGACCAGAGGTAAGTCTAT
The DNA here is from genome assembly GCA_004026545.1 of Mormoops blainvillei. Taxonomy (NCBI): domain Eukaryota; kingdom Metazoa; phylum Chordata; class Mammalia; order Chiroptera; family Mormoopidae; genus Mormoops; species Mormoops blainvillei. The sequence goes on along the minus strand of PVJD01000196.1, from coordinate 85,654 downwards.
AAGCAGAGACACATTGGAGGGCATTTCTTGTGGGGACAGCAAGAAATATAAAGGGACAAGAAAATATGTAGATGGAATATGAAAAGCTCATACGTTCCTTCTTTTCTTTATGAATATTTTAGAACCTCGTGTATTGAGGGTTCAGGAAGGTGAATCTGCTGATTTTACGGTTCTCAGAAATGGATCTGTCGATGTCGCCTGCACCGTCCAGTATGCTACAGTGGATGGGAAGGCTACTGCAAGAGACGGAGACTTTGTTCCTGTTGACGGAGAAACGATTGTTTTTGAGGTCGGAAGTAGAGAGCAGAGAATATCTGTATTCACTAAGGAAGATAATATCCCAGAAACAGATGAGCCCTTTTATATAATCCTCTTTAATTCAACAGGTAAATAAGCTGTGTTTTTGTGGTTGATCTGTTGTTTCAGTGCTTTTATTAAGGTGACATTAAGTACTATTGTCTAGTAGCCAGATAGTACTTACCCATCATCTGTGACTATTTCAGAGCAAATGTGTTCCATTGCTTTCTTGAGGGTTGGGAAGAAGTATATGAGTTGAACCTTCATGTATCTGGTATACTCTATGGCCTTATTTTTAATCTTTTTTCACAAGATAGCACATATAGAAAATAATGATATTATATAAGAAATGAAAATCTAACCCAGGCTATGCTAAGCTTTGTCTAGTCATCTAAGGGCTTAGGGCGTCAAGCATTCTGTAACCGCTGCTCTTCTAGCAGGGTGCCGGGCATACTGGTTGGGAAGCTGCATTCTCTAGGTACCTGAACCCAGCTGGCTGCTTGATAATTCTTTGAAACTATTAGCCACAGTGAACGACAATTTGCAAGGGGGAAAAGATCAGCTCTTTATCTTCTTTGTGTTGTAAATGAAGTAGGATATTTTGACCCCAATACTTAGGCCTTGAGGAGGTTAACTCTACCATTAGTAAGGTGGAGGAGCTGTGGCATTTTTTAATATTAATTTTATTATTTTAAGAGATAAAGAGCTATTTTTTCCCTGAACCTTTTGAGAGTAAGTTGAAGACGTGCTTCTTCATCGCCCCTGAGAACACTGGTGTTTTTCTACGAATAAGGACATTCTTCTACATAACCACAGTATGACCATTAAAATTAGGAGGTTAATATTAATACAAGCATTGCCTCAGAGCCCATTTAAATTTCTCCAGTTGTCCCCATTTTATTCTTTTTAGCGAAATGGTGATCTCCTGAATCATGTATTGCTTTTGATTGTCATGTCTCTTTAATCTCTTCAGTCTTGAGTAGTTCCTCAGTCTTGCTTGGCTTTCATGATATTTAGAGTATGGAAGATTATAAACTAGTTAAAGAATGTTCCTCATTTTGGGATTTGTTTAAAGTTTCATCGTGATTAGATTCAGGCTTTGCATCCTTGGCAGGAATTTCGTAGAAGGTGATTCTGTGCTCTTACTGTGTCTCTGCCGTCAGCACATGATTTTGTTTTGTTCCTTTACTGTGACATTCACGTTGACCAAAAATTAGGTGGAGACTGTCTGCTTTGTCTCCTGTACTTTTTCTTCTTTGTAATTAGTAAATTTTACGAGGAAGTTACTTTAAAATATGTAAACATCTTGTTACTTATCAGAATTTTAGTTATTGTATTGCTATTTTATCAGTATAGGCTCATGGTTTCTATTTAATACATTGGGTTTTGTTTTGCATCATTATTTGTTTTGATGTCCTAGATTTGGCCAGTGGTACCCTGTTCAAGATGACTTCTTTGTCTTTTTGCCATGTCCCTGTGATTATTTGAACATTTTCTTCTTTATGGGACAGCAAGATGCTCCAAACTCACCTTGTACTTTTCCTTTCACAACCCTGAAATCGGCCTTTCTCCAGGAAACCCTGGTTCCTTTTAGTGAAGAATGTTATTTAAAGATCAGAATCTGGCACAGGGTGTGCTGATTGTCATTGTGGTTACGCTCCTTCTGGGTCCTCTTAGTGTACAGAGATGGGGACTGTATGTGTATGTGTATGTGTATGTTTTTATGTATACATACACGCTTTAATCTCTGGTTCTATGGCCAACTATGTGTATTGAAAACCATTAGTTCACACCAGTATCTCCATTTCTACCCAGCATCACAGGGTTCATTCTAGTTTCCTCCCTCTCCATATTTGTCCCACTCTTCTCAGATAGTGAGAAAGCCAGCTCCCATTATCTTTAATATAGTTAGTAATTTGATCAATTTCCTCTGTATGCAACCACTTTCCAGTTGCTTCCCTCCCTCTCTTTCCATGATAAGATTGTCTTTCTTACCCCACTAGGGTTCAAACTTCCTGCTGTAGGCCAACCCCATTGCCCCCATGTGAGCGCCCTCATACTCCACTCACGCTGTCATCCAATAACAAGCTTTCCTACTATGGAGATGCCTTCCTTACCCTGCTCTGACACCTTGTGCCGATCACTGTGGTGTCCTACCCACCACCCCAGTGTGAATGCCTGCCTTGTGCTCTGACTTGTGCTTTTCGGACTGAAATATTCATAGAGGAAGAGGAAAAGAAAGAGATTGTTTAGTTTTTGTTTGTGCCATGTTTCTCTGTCATTCTCCCTGACTCTGTTTCTCTTCTCCATTTGTGTCTCTCTTCCTGTTACCCCTCCTGCCTTTCTCATTTTTACATGACTTAACTAAGAAAAGTTTTTAAAAGTAATAAGTAGAAACCGTCATCTGGTGAGAAAAAATTTGACTTTGTACAGTAAGAAATTTCATAGTTGCAAAAAACATAATTAGCCAGATCTTATGTAAACCAAAAATATTTTGGTGAATCCAATCACTATCCTAAAATTTAAATGAAAGAAATTTCTACAGATAAAATAATTTTGGTGAAGTAAAAATAGGAAACAAAGTTTTGCTGTGAGGTATAGAGGTTGATGGAGAAATGACTTTGTTTTAATAAAGTGAGCTTATTTTGTAAGGTATCATCAGGAAAACACATTTTTGATTTTGAGAGAGTGAATGAGCCAGTATACACAAGCTGTGATTGGGCCACCAGACTGAGGTATGGTATACATGTTGATACTGTATCTGTCTTCAGTGTTTTTCTAGAAATGGTGACATCTGAGGATCTAATGACGTAGCTGTGAAGACTTGGATTACAAAAATTTGTGCTCTAGAGTTTGTGCATTTTTCATCCTTTCTTGGTTCTATTTCTCTCTTTTTTTTCTCTTTTTATTATGTCAAAACATTGAGGACCTGAGGGCATTGAGGATAGGAAAGCAGGAGGGGTAGCGTCTCTACTGTGGCCTAGTGATGGCAGTGGGTGTTTATGTTTGGTAGTTATTGTTCACAGTATATGCCCTGTGATTGAATTATTGGATCAAAGGATATGGCCATTCTTCGAGCCCTTGTTAAATATTTTCAGTTCCCTCTGCAGAGAAAGAGAATGAGTTTTTAGCACCACCTATGACATGTTGCATGATAAATGCATATGATAGCAGAACCTTGCCAGAATTAGGTTTTATTATTTTTATTTGTTTTTTAATGATTATGATATAATATTTTAAGTTTTTAAATTATCTATGTTGCTAGCATTTTGCTATGCAATGATTTGCTATTTTTTATGTTTTTTTCTCTTTCCATCGGCTAATTTTCAAGGAAGGTTGAGTACAGTTGTATATTTTTAGGAGTTATTTTTAATGCGTTGGTTTGCTCTACATATAGTTTCTGTTTGTATAATTTTAGCTCTAGGTGTTGTCCTCATCTAGTTTTGAAAACATTTTTTTGTATCAGTTCGGCTACCATTCATAAATTACTTCTGTGTACCAGTTACTGAACATCTACTCTGCTAGGCCGTGGAATTGATTAAGCATTTGTCCAAGGAGCTTACAGTGAAATTGCGTGTGCATGTGTGTGTAGTAATGAAATGTACTAATTGTTATGATAGATTGACAAAGTGTGAAGCACTGTAGCAACACAGTGGAGATGCACTTATCTTAACTTGGGAATTCAAGGAAGAATTCCTGGAAGCGTGTTGCTTGAGTTGGGTTCTGAGAAGTGATAAGAGTTAGGTGAGTAAAGATGGGAAGAACTTTTGCTTGCATAGGGGACAGCCAGAACAAAGAGCTATGTAACTCGGGGAAGTGGTGAGAAGAGACCTAAAGTATTGGCAGTCAGGGAAAGAACTGGGGTAGACAGGAATCAAGTTTAACACCGTAAAGATTACTTTGTTCCAAGATCAGATCAAACTCTGCTACCCAAAGGCTGAGAATTAAAGGGAAAACACTCAAGCCAGTGATTCCAATTAATACGGACAGGAGTAATTTTATGTTATGGGTAATCCTTTCATTATTATTATTTTTAATTTTTTATCTTGATTATATTTTTATTAGTATTTAGTCCCTAACATTATTTGTTATGAAATGAAAAAACTACCTCAAAAATTTGAAATTTGGTAAAGCTATGTTTTTGATTTGTAATTAAACTATTGAAGTAATCTTATTGTGAAGAAAAATTATCTTGCACATTTTTCAATAAAGTGATTCTTACGTAATTAGACATTTTCTCAAAGACAAGTCACATGAAACTTATTTAGGCATCTCTCTTTCATTTATTTATGACCTTCAGTGAGGAAATTGTTGCTGAAATTTGAATTATAAAATACTTATTAATTAAAATACAAATTTAACAGCAAGTTAACTACTTTTTGTTATTTTTGACTTCTGCATTTTTAATTTAGGTGATACGGTAGTCTACCAATATGGAACAGCTACAGTGATAATCGAAGCTAATGATGACCCAAATGGTATTTTTTCTTTGGAGCCCATAGACAAGGCCGTAGAGGAAGGAAAGACTAATGCATTTTGGTAAGCATATTTGGATAAGAAAAATTCAAAATTGGCTACACTATAATAAAATATTTGGAAATATTAATCTTTCGAAATGAAAAAAAAATTGGTTAAGAATTGAATAGTTTCAAAGTTGGCAGCCAGAATGAATTGTAAACTTTTCTTATGCTGTTACCACTTGTTGTAAGAAAAGAAAACCACACTTTAGCTGGTGAGTAGAAATTATTCTCCTCAAGTTTCTTACCCCAAGTTCCATCCTTTGTCAGGACTGAGAAACTTAAATATCCAAGGTCTTCTGGAACTCCTCTCAAACGATATGTGACTGTCTACACCCTGTACTTTGCTTTTGAAGAATGTTTGCCAATTCTCATTTAATATTTTTTGATTGGGCTTAGAATTTATCTTTTAGTATTGACTTTGAAGATGATGACTTTTAAGATCATTCTCTTTGTTATTTAAAGTTCGTCATTATTCCCTTTTCATGACATTTTTCATGGTTCCTTAGTAAGGACTGGCTGGCTGCTTTATATTAAAGATGATAAATAGAAAAAGTATATTTCTGACAAAATACAAAATCCTCCATTAGAGTTAGATTCACTACTTGTAAATATTTTATAAAAATTAATTTTATTTAATTTATTATGTAGGATTGTGAGGCACCGAGGACACTTTGGCAATGTTTCTGTGGCTTGGCAGCTGTTTCAGAATGATTCTGTTTTACAACCTGGACAAGAGTTCTATGAAACTTCAGGAACCGTTAACTTTATGGATGGAGAAGGAGCCAAACCAATAATTCTCCATGCTTTTCCAGATAAAATTCCCGAGTTTAATGAGTTTTATATTTTAAAGCTAGTAAATATTTCAGGTGCTGTGTTTTTTCATCTCTTATATTTTTACCACTAAAATTTAATATTTTACATTTAAATAATTAGCCCTATAGAAAAAATACAGTTAATGAAGAAATAAGTGTATCTTAATAATCAAAATACCCTTTTTGATAGAAGTATTATTTGTAATGTTTATTTTGTGGTCTTTGCTTGGTTAAATTGTGTGGATGGAGACTTGCATTCATCCTCAAATTTGTAAGTAGATTTTTTTACCCACCCAAATATAGTGTCTCCAGCAAAACATTAGTGGAAGTTAGGAAGTACAGATTTATGGTAGCTTAAAGATTGGTTATTTTTAAAGAAAATTGATTTTTCCATCACTTTTGGTTTTAAGTACAGGAATCAAAGCTTGCTAGTTAATATTCTCTCTTCAGGCGGTCCTGGTTTTAAATGAAATTATGCTGAATACCAATGAAAATGTGATAAAAGTTGTATGGTAGCACCGTTGTTCATTGATATATGAGTAAATTATTTAACCAAAAATTGCTATACAAACCTTTTGTCTTCACTTTAAACTAGAAAACACTTAAAATTCTGGTTTTTCATGTATTACAAATTTTCTTATAGGTGGGTCCCCAGGTCCTGGGGGCCAACTAGCAGAAACCAACCTCCAGGTGACAGTGATGATTCCATTCAATGATGACCCATTTGGAGTTTTTATCTTGGATCCAGAGTGCTTAGAGAGAGAAGTAGCAGAAGATGTTCTCTCAGAAGACGATATGTCTTACATAACCAACTTTACCATTTTGAGGCAGCAGGGTGTCTTTGGTGACGTACGCGTAGGCTGGGAAATACTGTCCAGTGAGTTCCCTGCTGGTTTGCCTCCAATGGTAGATTTTTTGCTGGTTGGGATTTTCCCCAGCACTGTGCCTTTGCAACCACATATGAGACGTCACCATAGTGGAACAGATGCTTTATACTTCAGTGGACTAGAGGGTGCATTTGGAACTGTTAATCCAAAATACCATCCTTCTAGGAACAACTCGATTGCCAATTTTACCTTTTCAGCTTGGGTAATGCCCAATGCCAATACCAATGGATTTGTAGTAGCAAAGGATGATGGTAATGGGAGCATCTACTATGGGGTAAAAATTCAAACCAATGACTCCCACGTGACACTTTCCCTTCATTACAAAACGTTGAGTTCCAACGCTACCTATACTGCCAAGACAACAGTCATGAAATATGTAGAAGAAAATACTTGGCTTCATCTTCTAATTATTCTGGATGATGGTATAATTGAATTCTACCTTGATGGAAGTGCAATGCCCAGAGGAATCAAGAGTCTGAAAGGAGAAGCCATTATTGATGGTGAGTGTTATCTTCACAACCTGGACACCGAATCTGAAATTTCTAAAATTTGACTTCTTAGAAAAGCTAACAGGCATTTTAAAGTATGCTTCTGTGTTGGTTTCATTTCTTTACATAAAACTGCATGCCATCCAAGACAATAAATTCTGTGCTGAGTGTTACAGAAATGAATCAGGTAAAGTCTTTGCCCTTGAGGTCCCTGAAATAGGCTCTGGGAGAGAGATACTCAAGCAGATTACTTCAGTACTTTGTAGGGATAAAGAAAAACATACAAAGGAGGAAGATTTATTCCTCTTGTAATGTGGAATGGGGCATAATATTTCAGGCAGAGAAAACAGCAAAGGTATGGAAATGTGAAACAGCATGTTGTATATGGGAACTGCTGCTAGCACAATACTGCCGAAGCTGGATGGTGATGGGGTTGAGGTTAAAGAGGAAACAGAAGAGAAATATTACTTTGAAATCCCTAGCAGTTACATAAGGGCTTATAGTTTAAGGAGGAGTTTGGTAGATTATATGGAGGTCTTTGAAGAGCACTCTTTGTTGTCTTTAAGCCGGAGCCTGTCTTTTTTTCTTGAGAAAGGCATCTGCGTGTTTACACACAATGTTGGTAATCTCCGTTATCACCATCGATTTCCTTTCAGCCCCACCATCCCATGATTCGATTCTGTTTTTCACTTAGGAAGTAGAGTGGCCCTTACATGGTTATAGCATGATAGAATATTCTCCTTCTGAACCTCCTGTATTAGATATCTCACCTGGTTCATCTACTATTGCCATTTTTAAGAGCATAAGAGCAGCTTTTCCTGTTTTTAATTTATATAAATGGATTGAGTAGTGTGTATATTTGAGTGCCTGGCTTCTTTTGCTTGGTATTGTTTCTGAGGTCCACCCATATTTTTGCCTGTTGTATACATTTCACTCTTCTTTACTGTATAGTCAGTCCAGAACCACTGGAGCAGGCATGGGCCAACTGTGATGATAATGTGCAGGATACACGGGAACTACCCTAAAAGAGTTACCTGGGTAACTTGTAAAACTGTCTTGATCGGTGATATTGATAAGAAATATTACTTGTACTTTCCCCCCAAATCACTGCCAAGCTCTCACCTTTCAAAGGTATTCTAGTTGGAAAGGGAATACGCAAAGAAGTAAGAATTGGTGAATTGCTGAAAAGGGCTGTTATTGATGTATAGTAATATAGTTGGGCCGTGTGTTGTTATTACTCAAGACTTGCTTGTAATGTTGTTCCTGGGAAGGAAAAGAATACTTCTTTTTCTACATCCATTGCATTGGTTTTATGGAGGAAGTGTTTTATTTTGTCCACAAAGCCTTATTTTTCTGTATTCTCTCAATTTTATTTAATGCAAGATGAATTTCTAATGGATCAAGCCTTGACGTTTTCAGATGTAGTCATACTAAAGTTTTAAAATTGTGATTGAACTAAATTCCATTCTTAGGAATGTCTATCCAAATATACACACGTATACATATATACACATACATACACATCTACAAAATATCCTTTAGTACAAAATATCTTAAATTTCAGTGATTATTGATTCATTTTTTCATTGTAACAGAAATAGTGTTTATTTGATTATATTCTAGTTATGCAAAAGCTTATAAAACCTTTTAATAAAGCTGCTTCACTGTCTGCATCACACTTGTAATTGAGGACAGGATAGTAATGCATATTGGAGCATTTAAACCCATCTCTAATTTCAGGTCCTGGAACACTGAGAATTGGGGCAGGGATGAATGGCAATGACAGATTTACTGGTCTGATGCAGGATGTGAGGTTCTATGAGCGGAAGCTGACCCTTGAAGAAATTTATGAACTTCATGCCATGCCAGCAAAGAGTGATTTACACCCTGTTTCTGGGTATCTGGAGTTCAGAGAGGGAGAAACTAACAAATCCTTCATTATTGCTGCAAAAGATGACAACGAAGAGGAAGGAGAAGAGTTATTCATCCTTAAACTAGTCTCTGCATATGGAGGAGCTCGTATTTCTGAAGAGAATACTACAGCAAGATTAATAATACAAAAAAGCGACAATGCCAATGGCTTGTTTGGTTTCACAGGAGCTTGTATACCAGAGGTAAATAGCGAGCTTTGAGAATTTTGGAGTTCAGAAATTCATTGTAGGCAGGTTTTTTTGGAAGTGGGCTTTTTTTCATTTGATAAGGTAGCTCCAGCATCTACTCTATGCCCAGAAGTATGATGGAGTCGGTGAAGTGGGCTTTCTTTCATTTGATAAGGTAGTTCAAGCATCTACTTTATGCCCAGAAGTATGATGGAGTCAAATGTAAATTCTAAAGCCTTTGCTTCTGTAAGTTCACAGTTTGAGTCAGAAGCTTAAGGAGCTGATAGAAGTAATAACAAGTTAGCAAATGAAACTTTAGCAGTTATCTTTAAACTTAATGCACTTCACAGAATGTATCATTATATTTCACATGTAATTTAGTTTTTAGCTACTGTTTGATTATCACGTGAACAAATGAAATAATATGTATTGAAAATATCTATGAATAATTGTAACTGAAACTTTATTAAATACAGTATTTTGAGGAATTTTTTTCACATGTGAAATGTGCTTAAGTAGTTACAGCATTCTTCCATGTTGGGTATAGATGCCTTTCTTATCAACCTTCTTGACCAGCTTAATTAATTAGGCTGTTTTGCTGTCCTTATCAGTTCTTTCCAAGTTTTCAAAGATTCGTAATCATCTTGGTTTCCTGTTCAGTAATGTGAGAGCTCATGAAACTGCTTCACAGGTGTCGCATGTGACAGCAACAGCTCAGTGCCCGTGAAAGGGTGCCAGGGAACAAGAGAGCCTTTCCCTTTGCAAGTTGATTCCTGTTGTTTTAGAAGGGTGTAGATGCAAATTGAAGTGATTAAGAATTATGTGAATGGATAGAGCTTGAAAAAAAATATCTGGGTCATAGGCCTCATTATAGCTCAAACTGGGTTATTAAATTGGGGTTTGTGACAGTCATTCATTAAGAGATCTACAAATAGTGGTGTTTTTCTATACCAGAAATAGAATCTCCCAGAGTAGGAAGGACCAATGTCATACAAATCTATAACTTAAATATGTTTATTTATAGTGATAATATCTTTTAATAAATATTCAGTTGTCAAAGAACTTTACATGTTAAGTTTTTCATGTGCCTTTCTGATAATCCATAATATAGCTGTAACAAATATTATTATCCTCTCCACTTTGTAGGGTTAGCAACTGAGGCTTAGAAACCTGAGCAAATAATTTACCCAAGAATCCAAGTTGAATTATTTGAGACAGGATAAAATATCTGGTTCAAAGCTTGGCAGTTACTAGTACTTAATAAATATCAATTTTCCTTTCTTTTTGTTCCTAAGATACAATGGGAAGAACAGGAATTTGAACCGATGTCTGTGACTTCTAACCTGTCACCTTTCCTTCTGTATTTTAGTGTCATCATCTCTATTTTTAAAAAGACAGGTGGCTCCATCGATGTGAAAACCATAATGGTGCCAGGTAGAGCCAGCTTCCCCTCAGGTGCCCCACGACCTGGCCCCTGCCTAAGGCTCTGACTTACTGTGTAAATCTCCTCTTTGCTCAGTGTGTTTCAGCCAGACTTGCCCTATTTCAGTGCCCGTCTCATGGCAGCGGCATTTCTAGCCGATCTATTTGGACACTCCTTTTCCAAAGCTTCGTAATTAGTCCTTCAAGCCTCAGCTCCAAACATGTCTTCTCGATGAAGACTTTCATATTTAAAGTAATCCCCCCTTTCTTTCAACTGGTCGCTCTTCCTTTCTTCACCTAGTTTTACTTCTTTTTCCCTAGCATTGATCACACTCTTAAATTCCCTTTGTTATTTGTAAGTCTGCTTATTTACTTGTTATCCCTTTTCACCAAAGATGGAAGAGCTCTGAGTAAAAGGTCTTACTGTTCATTATTGTATCTCTAGCACCTACAGTGGAACATAGTAGGTACTCAAAAGTCTTTGTTGAACTTACAAATGTATTTTAATATGAAAACATGAAAAGGCTTATAGTTCAAATGGCAGAAACTTTCAGGTTCTGTTAAACTGTATAAACAGCTAAACTGAAAAAAAAAACCCCCAAAAAACCCAAAAACAAATATTAGAAACCATCTAAATAAGGAAGAGGTTTTGAGTATTCCTCTGGCTTTCTGGGCCATTAGAGTAAGTTTTCAGTGCTGGCTTGTCTCACAAGTCCTGTTCTTGATTGTGTTGGAGTTGGTTTAGCTTCACCTAGGTATGCAACTTTGCCTGTCCTGGAAATCCCAGAATTTGAACGAGGTCAGTCAAGCCTTTGATTGCGGAAGACAGAACTTCCTCATGGAGGCCTTAGCACCTATACTAGTAGAATTGCTGAAAAGAAAAAGAAAATGTGATTGGTTATTCTCCAAACCCTCATGAGAGAAATAAACTATATCTGTATTGGAAAGAGTAAAGTTTAGATGGTTGCTGTAGGGAGAGTGTTGGTGGTCTGAAAGATCAAACGCTTGCCACGACCAGTGGGGCTCAGATGGTCGAGTGTCACCCTGCAAAGTGAAAAAGATCATCAGCTCCGTGGGGTCAGGGCGCATGCCTGGGGCTGTGGTTGGTCCCCCTTTGTGTGTGTCGAGAGGCTGCTGATGTTTCTCTTTCTCTTCTTTCTCTCTCCTTTCCCCTCTCTTTAAAAAAAAGAAAAGATTAAACATTGAACTTGATTGTCAGGAATATTATAGAATTTTTATTTCTAGAACTATTAAGAGTAGAAGTATAGAAGTCCTGTTTTCACTCTGGAATGATTCGAAGACGGGAGTAATGTGAAATAGTTTTAACATCATCATCATCATCAGTAATATTTATTGTTTACTGAAGTCATTCTCAAAGTGTAGCCCAAGGACCCCTGGGGGTCCTGAAATGTTTCAGGCATTCTACAAAGGTCAAACCTAATTTTATAAAAATACTAAGACGACTCTTTCATTTTATGGACAATTGCGCTACGCAAGCAGTGGTTGCCACAAGTAATGTTTTGTAACTTCTTTGTACAAATCAAGGCAGTGGCACTAAACTGTAACAGTTGTCATTGCTTTATTCTTCCCCATACGCCTGTAGTTTAAAAGGTGCCAATTTTCACATAAGAATATCTTTGATGAAGCAGTACAAAATATTAATTAGAGAAAATTTTGACCCTCAAACCCCTGTGTTTTTAGTGTTCCGTGTCATGAGATGAGAATCACAAATAAAACAGTTCTGTGTTAACCAGACATGATTGTTGCCCTGAAGGAAAGTATCTGCTTTTGCAGATACTGAGTTGTGAGTTCAACTAGCTGCTCTTTTCACAGAATGCCAGTTTTACTTGAAAAAATGGCTAACAAATTTTGATTACTTGGACGTGGGTATCTGGCATGCATTTTCATGAAAATGAAGTGAGTCAGTGACTGCAAGGAAAACAACTGATACTACTTGTTTCCAATGATAAAAATTTAAGCTTTCAAACAAAAATTAGAATTTTGGAATGCTTGTATCTGCCAAAGTGAGCTTGATTGTTTCTCAGTACTTAAAGACTTTGCAGCCAGCAAGTGTGATTTATTTATTTTGCATAATAAAATATGTCAACATTTGAAGATCTGTAACTCAGTAACCAATAGTTTACAAATAATCAATTCATATTGTTATAAAATTGTGCTTGGGTAAAAGATTGATTCAAAATGTAAAATAGACCAATGGATTTTAATGTATTAAGAGTATGATCTCACATTGCAGCCTAACTCTAAGAAGCTTCCACTTGTTAAATTTTGGTGATAGTATCAAGGGAGAATACTCACAACTATTTAAAAAGACTATTAATTCCTCCCCCCTTTCCAGTTATATGAGGCTAGATTTTTTTTTTTATATACTTCAACCAAAATAACAAAGAACAGTAGACAAATTGTTTGCAAAAGGAAATGTTAAAATCTGGTTGCCTTCTATTAAGTTAGGCATAAAAAGATTTGTAAAGATGTAAGGCAGTGCTCCCTTATTACTAACTTTCCTTTTAGAAAATATAGTTATTTCTCATAAAATAATGTTGCTTGCATGTTAGTATGTGATGAGTTTATTGTTGACATTTTGAAATGAATTACTCTATTAATTATTTTTCAAATTTCATTTGTAAAATGGTAATGTCAACAGATTTCACCAAAACAAGCAAAAAACTCCTCAGTGTTCTCAATAATTTGTATGAGTGTTCAGGGGTCCTGAAACTAAAATATGTGAGAACTGCGGACTTATTCTATGCCTCAAATTGTTTCCAGAGCTTAAATTTCATTGTTATTTGCTTCATTTCCAGGCATGGAAACCACTGTCATTTCTTTAGATTTTTCTCAGTGACATTAAAATTCAAGTTATTCCTATAAAAAATGCTGAAGGCAATAGAGATCCTTTAAAGACTTCTAAGTTATATTTTTTACATTTTTGTATAGATTTATTTAACATGAAGTAATATTAGGGTTAAAGTGGAAATATAACCACATGTTAAATAATGGAAATATGTGGAATATAACATAGTTTACTCTTTGGCATATTGAAAGAGAAATATTTTTTGTTTCCTCCTAATCATGTATGCCATGTCTTGGCAAATAGCAGGTGATTATTAAATTATAATTGCAAAATGCATAAGCCTGTATGCAGTTTACGGTCCTGCTGGGGCTCACCTGATGAGGCTCTCTTTGGATTCTACGTGAGACCTGCGTTGAACAGATGACTGATTTTGGTTGGTTTTATAACCTAGTAACCACACTCGCATATTGCCTTACCGCATGTGGTTATTCTATGTACTTTCTATGTTGTTTTCTCACCACCTTATTTTAGCCCAGTTTTTATGTATCCTGCAATCTTGTATAACACCTAATTATAAAGTAATGAGATTGCTTTTTGTAATAATTCATAGAATTTGCTAGTCTCATTATTTTACTTTTATAACAATATTGGAATGTGTCTTATATCTGTAAACTCATGACTTAAGGATAAATTTAGAGACAGTTTGAGATCTTCGTAAAAATGAGAATATTACTTAACTTGGACTGTGTGTGGTTTTAAGTGCCTGCCATATGTTTTGTGACTACGGTCCTTTAGATATGTGATATTGATATAATCTGATATCACAGATCATCACCCAAGCATGAAACAAAATAAAAAATTAATTGGATGTGTAACTGTTTAGCTTTAAACTTCTGTTTCAATGGAGAGAGCCAATTCATGACTCAGAACAGTACATTCTATTTTCTAGGAAAATATATTTCAGGAATGCTTCTCATTGTTAACCTTTAAAATTACTGCTGTGCTGATCTGAAGATTTAGCAAACCCCCGGCCTGAAAGAGAAAACAGCAATGGCTGCTGTTGTTTCTCATGAGAGGCGGAGTGCTGGTGGTCCTGAAGGTTATTGATCTTTTGCTCCTTCATATATTGGCCTAAACATTTGCTTGTATCGTGAATATAAAGTCAATTGAGTATTTTAGTGGTAGAAAAAAACAATTTAATCATTTATTCTCTATGACTTTATCATCTCCTGGTATTAATAATTTTATCATCTGGTCCACTGCTTCTCAAATTGGACAGCCTCGGTCAGAAGTATCTAATTTATATTCCAGGACAAAATTCCTGATTCATGATCCCATTTCCAAATCAGAGTCTCTGGCAGGGGGATTGGATGAGAGGCAGAAAACTCAATTAAAAATATTTTAAAAGTAGACCCATCACCCAGCTTCAGCATTTATCAGGCTTTTGCCAATCTTGTTTTGTCCTTTGTGGTTGAAGTAATTTTTAAAGCAAACCTCAGGCATTATGCATTTCTCTATGAATTCATAAGTATGAAAGATGGATTTTTACCAAGCATCCTAGGTGAGTTTTTAATGGAGTTCTGACATTTGAAATTTCTTCCCTAATTGGAAGTTTACTTTATTGTATAAATTATTACTTCATTAAGTTTTCTATGAAATTTTGATGTATGGTACATATCGTCACACAACTGTTTTGGATATGGATAGTTTTCTTTTCCTTCTCCTTCTCCTCCTCCTCCCTCATCTCCTCCTCACCCAAGGATATGGTTATTGATTTGAGAGTGAGAGAGAGAAAGAGAGAAATACTGTTATGAGAGAGAAACATTGATCAGTTACCTTCCATACCCACCCCAACCAGCCCGCAACTTAGGTATGTGACCTGACCCGAGATTGAACCTGCAAACTTTCGGTGCACAGGATGATGCTCTGGGCAACTGAGCCACCTGGCCGGGGCTTGTTTTCCTTCTTTTTAAGACTGGAAACAGTTAGAAGGTGGTCGACTTTGATGAAGACTTCACCAAATGAAAGTGTGGTCGGATAGCTTTTCCCCATGTGATTCTATTAAGCAAAAACTTCTTTCTTAGTCCTAGATGCTATGTGATCAGTGCTTATTATTGACTTGATAACAAGTTGTAAGGAAACATTCCAGATTCCTGAGTATATCTTTGCATGTATTTAATCCATGCTTCTTGCTAAAAAGAGAGAATTGAATATTCACGTTAGGGTTTAATGGTTCATTAATTTAACGTTCAAAATATTCTGATTGAAATTTAGGGTGGGAAAATGGAGCAAATCTGTTCCCATTGTGATAGGAATTGAAATGAGAATTAATTTGGTCTTTCCACATGTAAGTATATATGTTTCTTGATAAGATGAGAGTTTTTTAATGTAACTTCTTTTATTGGGTATGTGTGTCTGTATTTTAAAAGGAAGACATACTTTTTTTTAGCAGAACATTTATATTACTATAAATTTTCATTAAACTACTGTGTTACTATATTACTAAGCACCATGTAAAGCACTTGTTTAGTCTCCACCAAAAATCCATGAGACCTTATAACCTTCCTTTTAAGAAGAGACCCCTGAGACTCAGAATGCTTGGTAAGTGGTAGAGTGAAGAAGCTCAGGAGTGTTAGAGGTTAAAGTCACATTCTTTCTCCCACGTTTGTTTGTGTACCAATTGGCTACGATGAAAATGCTGATGTAGATGCTTAGGTAGAAATTAAATTAGGTGCTCTGTTGAGCACCTGGGACTGTTTGCTGCTTTCTCTTACCTTCAGCCTCTTAGGACTGGAGAGCTCCACCTTCAGAACAGTGTGTTCTGCCATAATATGACAGGTAGGTTCCTAAAAATCACCACGTTATGCCAAATTGCATAATGAAAAACTCAGAGCTTATGGGAAGATGGGTGAGGAGAACACTACTCAGAAACTTGGTCAGTGACCTTTAAAAAGAAAGATAGGGATCTAATTTTATTTTATTTAAAAAATAACTTAAATTTAAAAAAGAAAACATTTTATTTATTTATTTTTAGAGAGGAGAAGGGAAGGAGAAAGAGAGAGAGAGAAGCATCAATTGTGCTTGCCCCTCACGTGCCCCCTACCAGGGACCTGGCCTGCAACCCAGGCATGTGCCCTGACTGGGAATTGAACCAGCGACCCTTTGGTTTGCAGACCGGCACTCAATCCACTGAGCCACAGCAACTGGGGGAAGGGATCTAATTTTAAAAGTTTTATACAGTGAATGTTCAGTACTTTAGGACTACAGTAAATATGGCATATGCCTTGAAAAATGTTTAAGTTTGCTTGTGGAAGTGGGTATCAGAGGAATTGGAGCATGTGTATTACTGTAAAGTGATGGGAGAAAGGTTGTCTGAAATTAGAGGGAAAGTTGTTATGTTAAATGTCGGTAAGTGTGACTGGTAACACACGTCTTGAACTGAGGCATTTGGTAGATGTTTAATGTTTGTGTGTGTGCCTGTGTGTATATGTTATGTATTCCTACATGTCTTGTTTCAAGCAGGTACAGTGTTCACCATCTTTCTTGTGGACAAAATCACAAATAAGCAAATGTAAAATCCACATTGTTTGAAAAGTATGGAACAATTTCATGATTTCAAAACTAGTGTTATAGCAGAACTAATTGTTGTTGGTCCTCTTCTCTGCATCTATACTTACTTTCCTGGTCATCTCATTCAGTCTTTAAATACCATTTATATAATTCTGTATTTATATACCATTTGTATATGGACTTAAAAACCATTTATATATTGTTGCCTCTCAAATTTATGATGGCAGTCCTGACCTGTCTCTAACATTCTGAACTCATTTCTTCAGCTGCCTAATTGATACATCTCTTGCATATTTAATAGATATTTCAAACTGGACATATTTAAAACTAACATCTTTGATTTTACCCCCAAATCTGTGACTAACTGATGGAGGAGGAAAAATCAAGCTTGCTTGAAAGCTGGCTGGCTGTCAAGCCTGCCTTGGCTTATGTGTTGGCACCTGCTGAAAGTGGGCTGCCCACTCTCCTGCTCTGAAGTAGCTCAGAGTGCCTCTGGAGGATGATGGCAGAGCTCTGAACATCCCACTTAGCTATTCATCTTATGTGAAAGGAGAAATGGTCTGATGTATGAAGATACACGTATCTCTGAACTGCTAATGACATGACAGGTTGGTCAGGGGCTTGGTAAACTTAAGACTAGAGAAAAGTAAGTTTACTAAGTATGAGGGGCATTTAGCAAAAGGCTCTCAACAACCAGGAAGTTAGGATGAAGCATCTATTGGCTGTCAGCCAAACTCCTCCATCACCACAGTGCCATTAATAGAGTGAGAGCAGGGTTCAAGGCTAGGTAGGGGCCTGACAACATGACTTCCTTCTTCCTAAGACTGATCTAGCAGCTATTACTGCAGAATGTTCAGACAGCACGTAGCAAAGATCAAAGCTAAGCACTTTTCAATGAGCTAGTTAGTGGTAGATTGATCCCAGTAAGTCCCTTTACTCCAGAGGGGCGCAGGGACTCATTATAATTGACCTGATAAAGACTCAGCAAAGATGCCATCTCAGGGACAACCTCTTGTAGGGTTGCAGTGTCATTCTCCAGTGTTCATTATGTGTATTCAGTGGCTATATCTGGTTCTTTGTTTCCCCATTAACTAGACCACATGGGCTCAGGAAGCCAGAGGTGAAGGTAAGACAGGCCCCACTTTAATTCCTCCCGGTGGCCTACTACCAGAATTTGTGATGCCTACTCCCATGCTTTAGGCTTTACTGGGTTAGCAGTTCTGGTTCTGGCTGGGTCTGGGGGTGTCTACCAGGAGACACACTGAGGGCTCCACTAAACAACCACTTGGTATTTTGAAGCTTCTCATGCCAGTAGACCAGCGGGCAGATAAAGGAGTTAGAGTATTGCCCCAGGAGTTGTTGATCTTTTTGCTCTGAGGCACCAGGGTTGCTGCTACACTTTGGAGTATGAGTGTTGATGCTTGGTGAAACTCAGAGGATTTCCTGGCACACCTGCTACTTTCATGCTCATTGATAACCTTTCACTATTGCCAGCTTGTAGACAAATTTCAAATCTCTTCTCTCGCATCCTAATGTCAATATTGAATGGCTGTATCTAATGCTGATCAGAGGTGCTTATGATTGATATGGAAAATAATGACATTTTATATATATTAAGATTTATATTTTGAGCTCTGTTCATTCAGTTGTAATTTTTTTCTTATGAATTGTCAGTTTGCTCACATAAAAATAAACTTAAATCGGGGGACTGAGATTTTAAGGGCATGAAGGCATTATTCCAAAAGATATTATGACTTAACACTCCACAAAAGATTTTAAGCATTATCTTAAAGTGTTTAGATAAAAATGTTTTCTACATAGAACAACACACATCACACACACATGTATGTGTAAACATACATATACAGTTGGCCCCCCATCTCTGCAGATTCTGTATCCTTGGATTCAACCAAATGTAGATTAAAAATATTTGGAAAAAAGTTATGTTGTTGCTGACATATATTATGTAGTAGTATGTAGTTGTAGGAGTCCTGTGATAGTTGTGTCTGCACTGAACATGTACATTTTTTCTTATTATTTCCTAAGCAATATAGTATAACAACTATTTACATAGTATTTTTATTATACTTGGTATTATAAGTAACCTAGAGGTGATTAAAATATAAGGGAGACTTTGTGTAGGTTATATGCAAATACTACACCGTTTTTATACAAGGGTCTTGAACATCTGCAGATTTTGTTATCCACTGGTGGTGTGGGTGGTTCTGGAACCAATACCCTGTAGATACTTGGGGGGACTCTGTAAATATCAAAACTATATAAAGCATGACATAAATGTCCCCCTTGGCCTGACTGTTGCCTGTCCGCCAGACATTTCTCAAGAATCTCCCTACTTGACACTTTATACCACCCTCAAAATAATTTCATCAGATCCACTTGATTATACCTTATGTTCAAGGCTGGAATGTTTTCTGTGAGGTCATGATTCACCCTCTGCTCCTAACTTCTGCCCCTGGTTGTTTTGGCTGTGTTGTTTTTTTCTTTACAGTTATCCAGAGAAAGAGCCATGCTTTTGTTTAAAAAAAAATAGCATCTAACACAACGGATGGTATACAGGAGGTATCTGAATGAATTACATGCATAGTCAACTTATTGTCCTTCTTTTTGCCTTGTTTTTCCCTGTAAAAGAATGAGATAAAACAAATCGTTTCAAATGTTATTTTTAGCAGACAAAAATATACTTGGAGGAATGTAGAGGCCTCCTTAGAGCAGAAGAAAGTTACAGAATTAAAGTTACGGTAAAGCATTTCATGAAAGCATTATTATTTTATCACTGATTTAAATCGGTATATAATTATAAATAATTTATGTTCAATTTCAGATTGCAGAGGAGGGGTCCACCATCTCCTGTGTGGTGGAGCGAACCAGAGGAGCTCTGGATTACGTGCGTGTTTTTTACACCATCTCCCAGATCGAATCTGACGGCATTAATTACCTTGTTGATGATTTTGCTAATGCCAGTGGAACTATCACATTCCTTCCTTGGCAGAGATCAGAGGTGATCCCTGCCTTCTTTGTTTCTTTGAAAGCCACCTGGAAAGCATTTTCTTGACCTGTTCTGTCATTTGTTTGAAGCTTCTTGATATTTAAGCAATTGAAAATATTTAGGTGATTAAGTATATGTCCTGGGATAAAATGTTCTTGTGATTAAAATATTTTTGTGATTAAAATATTTGTGTGATTAAGTATATGTCCTGGGATAAATATTTATTTATGCAAAAGAAAAACTAAGGATTTTAAATGATGTGTGTTATAGCCTTACCTGTTTTTAATCCCAATGTAATAAAAATCATATAGCTTGGAGGTTGTTTATTGTGGGTTTTTTGTTTTTACTGATACAGTGGAAAACATAGAATTCTTAAAGGTATTCTTTCAGTCAGCCAGTGAAAATTCTTAGAACTATAATCTCATTTTTATATTTGGAAAAATGAGATATTTTTTCTTTTTTTGAAAGTACAAGTGGTCTCCAGTTTTACCAAAAACTTTTGATGAACCATGATCACATTTCTATGTAGATGCTCCAGAAGTAAATGACTGTTTTTTGTAAGTGAAATTGGGATGAGACCTCTCCTACATCAGCATTTATTTTACATTCTCTTAGTCTATCATGTTGGATTACTCATCTCAGTATATTTTTTCTTTAAAAAAGGAAATAGCTTATAGGTCATCAGGGATAAATTATAAAATAACTTCAAGCTTGCTGATATAATCTTTGAAGAATTTCTCAGGGAATTAGGAGGTAGTTAATTGGATGGAAAAGATAAAATTGAGGGAAGATTTTAAAAATGTTCCTAAGATTTAAAGAATTAAAGCTAATGAAGAATGATGAAATCTCCATAATTTGGGGAAAGAATGGAACAAATTAAATAGTATATAACAAAAGTGGTTTGGAGACAGCATTCAGAGTGAGTTTTCAGATTGGTTCTGTCCTCCTTTCTGGGAGGAACCAAGAAGTCATCTTTTATTCCTTCCTATCTTCACTCCCTACAGGAAGTGAGTCATCAAGGCCTGTGTCTTTTAGCCCCAGGACAAATCTCAAACCCATCCATTTTTCTTCATCTTCATTGTCACAGCACTGTTGAAGAATCTTATTATTTCTCATCAGTCACTTCCTAACTCAACCCCTTGCATCATTTCTTGCTGTGTCCACTGATTTATATTCTGCCATGGTACTTATTCTAAAATGGAATTCTTATTTTGTCAATCTCCTGTTTTATGAATTCTTCAATTTCCTTCCACTCACTGTGCAATGAAGTCCATTTTTTTTTTATGTATTAGCATACGTGGGCTATATGATCTGACCCCTGGTTATCCATCCTGCCTTCTTTCAGTCCTTAATGGTCTAATTGCAGTTGCCCATAGGCCATATCCCTGCATGCCCCGTGCCTTTGCCAGTGTCATTTCTTTTACTTGGAATGTCTTTTCCTATTATTATTTATAACTGCATATTATTCATTAAGACGCACTTCTAACATGTCTTGTTGTAAAACTTTTTCCAAGGAGAAGTTGGTAGTTTCTTTCGCAGCCTACTTTGTGCGTAACCCTATTAGTGACATGCTTACTTTGCATGGTAAATGTTTCTCTATAGATTTCTCTCCTACAGGAGGCTGTGAGCCTCTTAGGGACTGGGGCCCTTTCTGACCCTGTCACATTGCAGATGTTAAAACATGCTTGTTCAATTAGTAAAGAAAAGATAAACTATTTTTTCACTTCAAATATTGACTTAATTTTGTGAAGCATGGCTGAGTTACTGCTACTTCCTTTTATAACTTTTTTTTGGATATATTGCTAATGCCAGAATTCTAAGGCCCATTGTGGATCTGTTTTCTAAAATGTGGTGACGAAGTATGTCAGGCTTTCCTTAGGCAGGGACTGGACAAGTGTTTGTTACCTTTTCTTACTACCCTACTACACCCTATCAGATAACACACTGTTCCTCAATTAGGAACTCTATACCCAAAGGTTGGTGATACCATTGTCTGATCCAAAGAATATATGATATATCAACATGGTATCATATAGTATGATATTAATATACAAAAATGTTACTGCTGAGCGCCTGTTATTGTTTAAAGAATTAAGTTCTCAGATAACTCTCTTTCTCTGTAAAGTTTACGTAGATAAATCATGTTAAATAGTAAGTTCAATTAAATATAATTTAATTGCTATTTTAGTTTCTTCTGGGAAGTGGTAAATAATTTATACATGCCTCATTGTTTAATGCCTCTGGATTTTTATATGCATAGGTTCTGAATATATATGTTCTTGATGATGACATTCCTGAGCTTAACGAGTATTTCCGTGTGACATTGGTTTCTGCAATTCCTGGAGATGGGAAATTAGGTTCCACGCCAACCAGTGGTGCAAGCATAGACCCTGAAAAGGAAACAACAGATATCACCATCAAAGCCAGTGATCATCCGTATGGTAACCAATCCCTTTTGCAAGAATAATCCTCTCTTTTCTGGGTGAACTTGGCCTTGCTAAGAAATTCTTAAGGGATTTTTTTTTTTTGACAGTGATTGAAGTATAAATATTTCAGACCCTCTTCTAAGCTCTTCAATTGCTAAGCTAGTGTTTTGAGGGACATTGTGAAGGAAAAAGTAAAGATCAATTTCTGAAGTTTAATAATATATTTTGAAAAGTATATGTATGATTATTTAAAATAAAAGAATATTTTTATTTATGGCTGTCAAAATTTTTTTATTTTAGAAATTATCCTAGGGCCATATGTTTAAACTTAAGTACTTTGTAATTAATATTTTTTAAGTTTTAATAAGTGGGGTTATTACTGTATGTTTATATTAATCTTTTTGCTTCTGCTGAAAAGTTATAATTTTCTTAATGGGGAACTATTATAGATGTTTGTCCTAATAAACCCAGACTGTTTTCTGCATTGAAAAGTAATAGTTCTTTTGTAGGAATAAAACAAGAACATCTATTAAAAGGCCTGTGTAGGAAAAGTGGGAGGCTTTTCAACTCTGATTTTTATAACTTTTTAAAAAATGGGTTGCAAATCTTAAGTTCAAGAATGAATTCTAGAAAACCAAATAGGAGTACATGTTTGATAATACATACTTTAAATCCTCATCAGTATTCTTTTTATTGATACTTCTTTTTTTTTAAGGTTTCTTTGAGTGGAAACAAGAAAAATTAACATTTTAATTTTAAACATTCTGAAAACTATTGTGTGTCAAAACCATGTTAAATGGTTTTAATCAAATCTTCTTCAATAAAGTCCTTTCGAAATGAAAGCCCCCAGAATTTTACCCTGGTGATCATAATAATTGTGCAGGACTGTGTCAAATGAAGAAGAAATTGTCCCACAGATGGGGGCAAGAACGCCCTGCCTCTCTTTGCTCCTGCCAGGCTTGCTGCAGTTCTCCACCGGGGAGCCTCCCCAGCCTGAGGACGCGATGACCCTGCCTGCCAGCACCGTTCCGCATGTCACTGTGAAGGAGGAAGATGGCGAAGTTAGGTTACTGGTCGTCCGTGCCCAGGGATTGCTGGGGAGGGTTACGGCAGATTTTAGAACAGTGTCATTGACCGCATTCAGTCCTGACGACTACCAGGTAAATCCCTCTGTCCTTTTGAAGTGCTATGTGCTCTTGTAAAACAGACAAAATCTTCTTGGAGGATTGGAAGAGACTTGGGACTGTATCTGGGATATACTAAACAAGGAAAATAAGCACTGGTGGACTTTTTTTTTTAAAGATTTTATTTATTTATTTTTAGAGAGAGGGGAAGGGAGGGAGAAAGAGAGGGAGAGAAATTCAGTGTGTAGTTGCCTCTCGTGCTCCCCCAACTGGGGACCTGGCCTGCAACCCAGGCATGTGCCCTGACTGGGAATCAAACCTGTGACCCTTCTGTTTGCAGGCTGGCGCTCAATCCCATGAGCCATACCAGACAGGGCATGGACTTTTAAATGTATGTAAATTAAGGTGCTTCAGTCCCTTGAACCCTGTTACTTAAATAGTTATCATAGACTTCACTTGTGTTTATTTTAATGTTATAGGTCTTGATCAAATATATTTAAAATTATATTTCTTACACATTTTAAATCCTCTTCTCTGTGTTCATCAAACAAAACAAAATTATAAAGAAATTATATGTTCATGTGTTGTCAATTTTAATTATTTTCTTTTTCTCCAAGTGAGAAACAATGTGGTATTGGCAGAAAAAAAAAAAAAAGCCTAGGATTTGGAATTGGACAGAACTGTGTTTAAACTGGCCTTCTAAATGTGTGGCTGCGAGAAAGTCCATGTTCCCTAACCTCAGTTTTCTTATCTCTAAGACAGCAATAATGACTGCTGGGCAGGGTAGGATCATTCTGAGGATTGACTGCATGTTCGTTTGGGTTTGGTTTTTTTTGCATTTTTTAAATTGCTGTTCAAGCACAGTTGTCTCCATTCGCCGCACCACCCCCACCTCCCACCTTCAATCCTTCCCCCATTGGCTTTGTCCATGGGTCCTTTATACGTGTTCCTTGACAACCCTTCCCCTTCTTCCTCCCTTATCCCTCTCCCCCTCCCCTCTGGTTACTGACAGTTTGTTCTTTATTTCAGTGTCTCTTGCCCTCTTTTGCTTGCTTGTTTGTTTTGTTGATTAGGTTCCATGTATAGGTAAGATCATATGGTATTTGTCTTTCACTGCCATGTTTTAATGAGTACGTACAATACATGGCACATATAGTAACATTCCATAAACACTACCTATTCTTATTATCACCAATACTCACATGAAGCTCATGTGAAGTAATAATATTACTGTAAGGCTCATTATTTCTTCTTGGCTGTACTTTTCAGGAAGTATATTATATCCTTCAACATTTATGTTTTCCCAGAGACTCTTCTCTCTCTTTTTTTTTTTAAATCTAGTAAGACCCACACAATAGTGAAGTGTTCAATAATTTGTACACACATTTCCTCCCAAACCCCAGAACCCTTGGCTAATTAATTTTGATTTATTTTGTCTGTAGTCTAGTTAGCAAAGTTTTCTCAGATTTCTTCTTTCTCAAACTCTCTTCTCTTGTCCTGACATTTATCGCATCTTTCCCTAATTTAAAACATGTCCCAGAAGACATCTCAGCTTGGCTTAGTATTTCCCTTGGCACTCTCTCAAAGAAACACTTTAGTTCTCATCTTGATGGCCTTCAGTTTCTAGGTAGTCTATACAACCCCTTTCTCCAGTTGGATTAGCATTTTTTAAAATAGTTAATAACAAAACACACAAAACAAACCTATATTCCTCTTCTTCATTACTGTTGGAAAGCTAACACCCTTGGAGACCTTTGTGAGGGTTTCCATTATGGCTTAGATGCCCTGTTTATCACTTGTTACCATTTTGAATCTTTGCCTTTACCAGTTTTCTATGATACGTCAGCTATGTCTGGTCTATATTAGCACAGAAGTAAGATTTCTTAAGCTGTGGTTGTATGTGTGCATGTGTATGTTACAGGGAGGGCAGGGAGGTGCCAGGAAGGACCATGCACAGGATAGGAGGCAATTGAATCAATTATCACTGCTCTTCACCTTATTCTCATATACCAAGGTAGAGGTGATCCCCTCTATCCAGGTGCTTACTTCAGCTCTTGAGCGATATTAAATAGTTAATGACTGACTGATAGTGTGGGAAATGTTCAGATCTGGTCCTTTGGGAGACAGGTTGTGTTGACATAGTCTGGGTAGTCAAGGAGGGTTTTCTTAGGGTATTGGTATTTATGCTGAGCTCTGAAGTTCAAGGAGAAAACTAGTAAACTAGATGAAGGGGGAATAATTACTTGATACTGGTAAAATGGCCCCAGGGGAAAACACAGAGGAACAGCAAAAAGACCAGTATTTCTGGAATGTGGAGAGCTGGTTGTGGTGATAAAAGATAAACTATGCGGAGACTGGATCATTCTAGGCCTTACAGATTGTATGGCTTTGATTTTGAGAAGAAAGAGAAGTATTGGAAAGTTGTTGTGTATTTATGAAAGATCATTAGGCTGAACCATGGAGAATGGATTACAAGATCTAGATGCTGAATGCAGAAAGACCAGTGATGAGTTCATTTTGTGGAGCAAGGCAAGAAATGATAGTATCTTGGACTGGGCAAGTAACAGTATAGATGAAAAGGAGTAGGTGGGGAAAAGAAATATTAAAGGTTAAATGGCAGCGTTTGAGGATTTTTAACGTGAAGGATAAAGCAAGAGAGGGTGTCAAAAGTGACTCCCTGTTCCTGCCAAAGCAACTTGCTACGCTACAGTTTCATGATATGGAAAGGACTGGATAAAGCATAGACTTTAAGGAAGATCACAATTAAAAATTCTGACAGAAATTATAAGAAAAATTCAAGATAGATATTAATATGTAAGTCTAGATATCAGAGGTTAGAAATAGAAATTTGGAGCTGGGAGCATATAAGTGATATTAAAAGCCTAGATTATGATAGGGAGAGAGTTTAGAGAGACTCTGAGGAACAACAGTTTTTAAAGATCACAGGAGAATGTTAAAATTGGCTAAGAACACTAAAAACAATGAGCCGCACAGGTAGGAAAAAAAGGAGAGATACGGAATGCCAGAGAACATGTTTTCAAAAGAGGAAACTGCCCATTGTGTAAGATTTTGCCAAGGTCAAGTAAGATCATTTCCTAAGACAGTTGAGTGTTGTTTGTTGCCAAGACTCGTGTAATTACTCCACTGATGACTGTACTCCAGGCAAAGCTAATCACTTCTGTCTTGAGCTGACTATATGTCTTTTATAGCAGTTGTTATTCTATTTGAATTATTCTATTACATACTTAACTTCTCCTGGAATGTTCTTGATGGAGTTAGAGATTTGTCTTGGCTGTTTTTGAAACTGAAGCATTGAAAACGGTGCCATACACGTGCTATGTGTTTGATAAATATTGAAAGAAGTTAATAAATGCGTGATTAAGTGAATTGGTACTTGGGTTCCTCGTTTTAGCTTTGAGATCATTAATAGCTTGACAAGATGATGTATATTTATTTGTACACACAAACTAACATAAAAATTAAAATAATTTTAATATTTATGTTCATAAGCTGAGGGGAAAATACTTGTATGAGAAATAACCTGAGAAAAAAGAACCTAAAGACTTTGAATTTAAGTATCTTTTCGTTTTTCTTGTAGTGTGTGAACTTTTCTGATGGGAGATCTGTGTTATGAATTGCAGTTTCAAGTATAGTCAAGGAAAAGTTAATGTTCAATGGACTGATATTTATTATTACATGGAAAAATTCTCAGAATAGAAATGCAATTATTATTATGCACTATGTATTTAAATTGTTCAGTAATATAATTTGAATAATTTCAAACATACTTGTTCAAGAGAATTTCATGCATCTCATTGAACTAATTGTTTAGAAATTTGGGGATGACACCTATTTACATTTCTTATTTGCCTGGAGTATATTTTTGATGAATAGGCAAATAAGAAATAAAAATTTATCTACTTTATTTAGTTGAGGAATATTTATTTGGAATTTATATTGAACACTGTACATATCCACTTAAGTGTTTCCAATTTTATATTTTACTTATGTTCAAATTAGTTAAAATAATTTGGAGCAGAGTAAACATTCTCATCTGCACATTTATATACAGAATATAATCTAATGAATAAATCTTTTATTTGCATTTCAGAGTGTTGCTGGTACCTTAGAATTTCAACCAGGAGATAGATATAAATACATTTCTGTTAACATCACTGATAATTCTATTCCTGAATTGGAAAAATCTTTTAAAGTTGAATTGTTAAACTTGGAGGGAGGAGGTAAGACTGGTGCCTCAAAAATATCAATATTTGCTTGTCTACCCACAATGATTGTATATTCTATTCAGCAAATGTGTTCCTTTCAATTAACATTACTGCTTTTTCTTAAATAACTGAATTGCTAATTTTTGGAAAGAACAGCCTGAATGTTAATAATTGCTTAATGTATATGGTAGATAATTTCTGATAATCTTTTGCTTGGTAAAAGATCCATCTCTCTACATAAATTTATACTAGTTTTAGAAGTTAATATTAAACTCATAGTTTTATTTGCATCTACTTTTGCTGTGAGGTTTGGTAAATTCTGAGTTAACATCTCTAATGTTTATTATAAGGACACCCAGTGCTGTGGTGTTTTATTCCCCTTTTATTACCTATTGGTCTTTTCCTAAAGTAGACATGCTTTAAGAGTGAAATAGTCTAATTGTACTGAATCATCAAATTGTAGTTGTCAGTAATAGTTGCTTCCCCTAAAAACACCTCTCTCCTTTGATCTTTTAAAAATTTTTCACAATATTCCTTCAGAGCTATCTGTAGGTATAGCACAGGTAAAAACTAGCCCTCTTACATAGTCTATAATGAGGTGATTATCAGTAAAACAGGTCAGCAGTACCTTATCTTCTAATCTGATGTTCAGAAAGCTCTGATTATCAAAGATTTTGGGAGTCAAAATTCATATTGTGGCAAAACTCATCTGTGTCGAAGAGGTACTATTTATCATCTTTATTACCCCACTTAGATTAACTACTTAAGTATGTTTCTTTGCAGAAGGATTAACGTGTTTGATTATCAGGTGCTACTGGGGTGTTACTGAATTCGTGTGGTATGCATTGCATTACCTTTGCAAATGTAAGAAATTGAGGGTTGTTATGGTATTCATCAGGACAGTCTCTCCCATTACATAACCTGGCATTATTATCATATTATTATCTTCATATTTGATAAACAAAGTCATAGTGCTATATAAGTCATCTAAAGGGAGAGATTGGGCAGGACAAATGTTAAGGTTTTCCTTTTAGGACGTAGTGAGACTTTGGGTTAGGTATGCAAAATTTCCCTGAAGTTCCATTCCCTGTTTTCCCAAAGCCCAATGAAAGCAAAGGTGGGCAAACCAGGGAAGTGATTAAACAGTGCCACAGTCTGGTTCACTGCATAAACAGTAAAAATAGGCTGGATGACCTGTTCGGCATGTAGCCTGTAATAATACCAGCTTTGCTTATCCTCTACAGGCAGGTCCTCAGATCTCCAAGTCATTATTTTCATGACAGGATTTTGTTAATCAAAGGGTACTATAAATTATTTAAAAAGTTGTTTTTTTGTATTACTTATAGTTAAAAATACATAATTAAAAATACATTAGTGATCATTTTCTAATATTGATTAATAAGGAACATCGAATATTCTTTAGAAATGTTTGTGATCATAGTGATTCTTATGATTTTATGTAGAAATTTCTTCCCATATCTCTATAATATGCATGGCTATGCATTAATTGGGCATGTGTGTTCACTTGAAAACTAGTGTTGTAGTTTCTTAGTAAGCAATTGTGGAAGAGAATCTGATTCCTCCTGTACCCAAGTGAGTTGGGATTGGAGGAAAAGGAATTTAGACACTGGCCTCCACTCCACGAGTCATAGCCTGGGATTGCCTCAGAAGTGAAAAAACTTGTAGAGCTAAATTGTTCTTAGGGTCAAGGAAGTAGCCCTGATTTCATACTGTTTTGTCCGTAAAACTGATTCTGCGTAAGACAGAAAAGTGGATTGATGTTTTATGCTAGCCAGAGAACATTGGTGTTGCATCCCATTCTTCTACTAACAATTTATGGATAATTTGGGGGCAAAACCATGCATTGGCTATTCCCTGAAATCCATTTTGTCTCTTAAGTTTCTAAACTATTTCAGGTTTTGGGTGCCATAAATTCTCACGTCTGGTGTAACCCCATCCTACTGAGGGGAACAGAAGAGCAGGGCAGATCTTAAACTAGCATGCCAGTCGCCAGGGATACTGGTAGAAGCACCTGGGTGTGGATGTGGGCTTGTTTCTCCTACCTGTCTTTTTCTCCACTCTGCTGTGATTGCCGCCCCTTCTGTCTTCAGTGTTTGCAAGCATTTGGTAAAATAATGGTTGGGGGATAAGGTGTATTGGAAGCGAAGGTAAAAGTGCTTTCTCTTAATTATAGTCCTTATATATTGCCAAGGTACTTTATTTTTTATCTTCAGAGTAATTCTGTAAAAAGCAGTACCTTTTTATAGGTGAGAAAAGCAAGGTGCCAAGAGGCTTAGTGACTTGCTGAAGGTTGTACGGCTGGTGGTATCTCTCACAGCCAGGGCTGCAACACAGTTTCAGACTGCTTTCCTAGGGCTCTTCCTACAGTGTCGGATGCAAAACGGTGCTCAGGTCTGAGAATGGTAAATATGGTGGGAATCTGCATGTGTGGCCGGAGGTAAATGTCAGGTGCATTTCCCTTATTTTGAATTGGTCGTTGTGAGTGGTAAGGCAATTGTCATGAGCATAGAGGTCTAAGTGAACACTTACAGACACAAACAAATGCTTCTGAAGTAGTTAAAATATTAAGAGTAATTTACATTGCTATAAGTGAAAGTTTAAAATTAAATTGGCAGAAATGGGAAATACCGATTACAACTTATGTGGAGTATTTCCTGAAGTTCCGAATGAGGTTTTTGTAAATTAGCTTAGCTAATTTATACTTTTACCATTTAAAAGAGTCTTTTCTGTGGAAGATTGTATATCATTGGGTGAATATTACTGCATTTTCCTCTTTACTGAATATGTTTTAAGAGCTCTCGATTTTCTCGTTGTGTCGATGTGTGTTGTGTGGGTTCTGTCTCTGTGTTTCTTCTTGTGAAGTGACTGCTGAGCTCTGTAGGGTTGAAGGCAGTGGTAGTGGCGATGGGGACATGGAATTCTTCCTTCCAGCTGTTCACAGACATGGTAAGCAGCTGTTCCGAGGCCCTTTACTGTTTTACATTTTAACTTTTTAGAGACAATACTAACCAAGCGTTGATACCTACTGTGTGCGGGTCCTTGATATATTTTGTCTCATTAGCCATCACAGTACCTTTATGAGGTATTTTTTGCCCCATGTCGTAGTCACCCAGTTAGGGATGATCAAGTCAGAGTCCAGCCTTTGCCTGCCTCCGAAGCTCAGACTGTTGTCTCTGTACGAGCCTACTGCAGTTTCCTGATTCTAATTGTAATCGAAACTTTGCCTTAATATCATTCACAAGCGATTATTGAAAAACATTTTACAAAGTGTTGAATACCTAAAGAGAGCTAAATAGAATATTTATATTTTGATGTTTAATGCATTGCTTTGATACTTTTCCCTTTCTGCAAAAAGAGCCACATGTCTTTATACGTAGCATTTAATCAAAACGAATGGGAAAAAGAATTTAAGAAGAAAATAAATGGGGAGCATAAGCTGCCAATTAATGGAAGGAAATACTGAAAGATGATACTTTTCGAAGTAGATTTATGTACCAACATGATTCAGCTTTTTCCCTGAAATATTTTTTTCTCATATTAGGAGAGAATACATAGAGTACTTGCTTCTTAAGGGAGATCTTTTTTCTAGCCCTCAAATGCTCCTTTTTCACCATGTCAGGGATATTTTAGTGTCAGAGCTCATGTTCCTACCCCCTCATTCCTATCTTCCCTCAGTGCATCATGTACCTCTGTAATTAATTTACTACTTTTGGGTTTGTTTATTTTTTTGTCTGTACCCATTAATATGACATAAAAGTTGAGCACACATCTCAGGAAAAGAATTAAGTACTTTAGATGTTGATATCTTTTTAGCAACAGTATCGGATTGTTGGGGACCAGGAGAGGTAGATTTAGAAAATCATAACATGATGAGAAAATAGGCCTAAACTTAGTGCACTTTTGGAAATCAAGAATCAGTTCAGTAGATTGATGAAAATCATAGGGACATTACTCTTTCATAAAGATAAGTGTCATTCGGCGCATGTTCTTTTGAGGTCATTAAAGGTCGTGGGAGACCTTCCTCATATATTCTGTGTGGAAGAATGTTCTCTTTCACAGAGAAGAAAAAGAAAAACAAGTTTTCCTTATTCATCTGCAGATGCTTAGGCAGCACTTGTACGTCACATTGGTGCCAAAATAGAGAGGTCCTAAAAGCGTGAATGTGTGTGGCGACCATTTGTGTCTGCCTTTCTTTCTGAAACAAATGAGAAGTACTCAATGAATGGTAAAGCCCTTTTCAAAAGGTTGTTATTTGCCTTTTCCTTTGGTTTGTAAATTACTGATTAACATTTTCTTACTGTTTGTTGGAACTTATTCATGCAGCCAGTCTAGGAGTGGCTTCCCAAATTCTAGTGACAATCGAGGCCTCTGACCACGCTCACGGTGTATTTGAATTTAGCCCTGAGTCACTCTTTGTCAGCGGAACTGAACCAGAAGACGGGCACAGCATTGTTACATTCAGCGTGCGTACATTTTATTTTTCCTGCAATCCTAGATATTTTCTGTTCTTTTAAAACTTTTATTGTATTATCAAGGTGTACTTTATATCAGTTTTTTCCTATGTAGGTGAGATAAATGAGCCTGGTGGCACAAACAATACAAATTGACAGTGAAATAGTGATTTAACATTTGTCTTTGTATTTAGTTTTGCATACAAATTCATCTTATGATTCTGAGGATTCCTGACTCTTTGAGAAATGTAATGGAGCTGTATCACATAGATTTTTGTATTAATTCACATAGGCTGTGGTAACAAACTTCTTCAGAATCTCAGTAGTTGACCACAACAAAGATTTGTCTGTCACTCGTGCTATGCATCCAGCTGAAACTGGCAATCATCGATGACTCAGGGACTGACGATTGGAAAGGCTGCCTCTCAAGAGGTGCTGCTGTCTTCGAGAAAGAGGAGATGTGCAGGTGGAGAACTACATGTTGGCTCTCACAGCTTCTTTCTGGAAGTGATTCACAACATTTCCACTTTTCCTTGGTCAAAGCAAGGCACATGACCACGCTAAAGATAATGGGCTAACGTTAATAGAAGTGCAAACCTGCCTTATCTCTCTCCCGCAAGGAAAGAAAATCCAAAACATTTGTGAACAGCAATAATAACACCTTTATGTAGTGTGTATGCGCGTGTGTTTACTCTCTGTTGGTTTGGTAGGAATTAAGTACTTTTCTACTGTTAAAGAGCTTAGAGCAGTTACAAGCTTGCCGAGCGTCCTCAGATTGTATTCAAATGACGAAAAACCACTCAAAATATACTTGTCCTGTTATGGCATCTCTTCAGTAAACTCTTGTAGAGTAAATTGAACAGCTTTACCAAGGATGACTAATTACTCAAGAAAGAAAATAAAAAACAGGTTATGGGAGAAGATAAATTTTTATAAAATATCTGTCTCAAGTTTTATTTTGAGACATTTATAATTTAAGTATAAATAAAAATTACTTTTAGTTGTACCTTATTTGGAGCATTTTTTGAAGGTTTTTAGTCATTTTAACAAATTGACAAAAGGTGTTTCTGTCTTTTTTAGTTGTATTTTATGTAACTTTGGGTCAGATATTTTTGATGAGTTTGTTTTTCATATTATATGGAAGATAAAGAAAACATTGCAATTTATTTTTAAAAATGAGCTTTGTGGCTAAGTTTTCATTAAAAAAAATCACTCATCTATTCCTTAAAATGAAGTATATGCCAGCTTTGCAGTAAATGTAAAAATATTAATGAATGTGCTTAATTATACATTTTTAATTACATTTGCCTTATTACTTATATATATTAATAGTAGAAAAATACAGCTGTAGTTTAATTACAAGCTAAAAATGTTCAATCAATAGCTTGTTTCATGCAACAATCACTTTTTAAGGAGGATTCTCTCAGAGCCTTCAAAAATGGGCAGTACATGGTCTCTGTCCTTAAGAATCTTATATTTTTGAGAACAGCTTATGTAAAACAGAGCTTTAATATTCTGATACTATTCTGTATTTACAGACTTCTGTAAAAAGTCAGTGGTTTTAATACCTGTCTTAATACGTGCTAATGTTCCATATTTTATAGATTATGAGAAGTCACGGAGCTCTGTCTCGAGTAACTTTGATTTGGAGCATAGACTCTGATCCTGATGGTGATCTTGCCTTCACCTCTGGTAATGTCACATTTGACATCGGGCAAAAAAGTGCCAACATCACAGTGGAAATCTTGCCAGATGAAGACCCAGAACTGGATAAGGCATTCTCTGTGTTAATCCTCAGTGTCTCCAGTGGATCCTTGGGCGTTCATACTAATGCCACATTGATAGTTTTGGCTAGTGATGATCCTTACGGGGTCTTCATCTTTTCTGAGAAAAATAGACCTATTGAAGTTGAGGAAGCAACTCAGAACATCACATTGTCAATAATAAGATTAAGGGGACTCATGGGAAAAGTCATAGTCACATATGCAACACTGGATGATATGGAAAAACCACCTTATTTTCCACCTAATTTAGCCAGAGCAACTCAAGGAAGGGACTATATACCAGCTTCTGGATTTGCCCTTTTTAGAGCCAATCAGACTGAAGCTACAATAACTATTTCAATTTTGGATGATGATGAACCAGAAAGGTCAGAGTCTGTATTTATTGAACTACTCAACTCTACTTTAATAGAGAAAGTACAGAGTCGCCCAAGTAAGTAACCATTACTGTTGTTGTTATTATTATTATAATTGTAAGTAAGAATTCTGTTCAATAAAACAATAAATTAAGAATTTGGTATAGTAGAAAATTCTATAAAAATAGTAAGCTCTAAATTTGAAAGCACCGTCTTCTAAAAGTTTACCTATAAGGTAAATAGAAGTGGGACACTTCAGATCACGAAATCATGAAGGGATTAACCAAAGAACATTTGTGCATGACCCATGGACACTGACAATGATACGGGGATTGGCTGAGGGAGAGAAGAGTATGGGGCTGGGTGGAGGTGGGAAAGTGGAGAAAAAGTGGGAACAACTGTAATAGCATTAGCAATAAAAAAAAACTGTTACATTCCAAGACTAAATTTTGGAAGTGTCTATGTCATCCAGTGTAACTGACCTCTAGTGCCATTGTACTATATACTGTAGTTTCCAAAGCATTCTGAAATCAACCTGGGGATTTCAAGGACAGACCTGGTAGCAAGAGCCTGAGCCTCTCACCTTGTCCCACTCTGGGACATTTCTTAAGCAACAGAGACTCTTTGTATTGGTGGAGAGCTTGTGGATCTCACAGCTGCATGAGGGCAGAGACTGGACCATGGAGCAGTAAGAAACACTATAAGTTTGTGGGTCATTCTGAGGGTTGAGAAGGAGACACTGGTTGGTGGTAAGAATGAGAAATGAGGAGTGAACCACGTTGGGTAGAGGATCTGGTGCAGCAGCTTCTATTAGAAAGTGTAAGCCACCCCCCTCGGGGTAGTTGTGGCTCAGCATCTCTGTACAGAGAGCGGAGTGGTATGGGCAGAGGGCTGGGCTTGAGCTGGTGGAGCGGATAGCAGTTACTGTGTTAGAGCTTGTCATTCATTAGTCACAACTAGTTCTCAGTGGACATAAAACTTCAGAAAGGTGAGAAGAGCCTAGATTTCCTGGAATGAAGGAACAAGTAAAGGGAGAAAGATTGGTGGTATCAATTTAAGATCATCTTAATATCAGTTTTAGGACAATATTTATGTGAAAACAAGCAAAGTCTTTTTAAGGAAACTGGAATTACATAGTCCGAAGAGCAAGATATCCAAGACTGCATGTTGACCATGTTCTGCCTCATAGATTAAGGTTTCTTACAAGTAAATTTCTTTCCCTAATTGTAACATCTAAAAAGATATACTGTACTGTGAGCAACATTCTTTTCCACAATGTCTGTAGTAACTGTAGTTCAGAGTTATAGAAGGAAATTTACTTTATAGGATAACTGCTAACATTAAATTTTCAGATAATAATTAAGGTTAAAATTCTCATATAATACTTCATCCTTTTTTTCTCAGCAAGATTTAGAATCAGTTAAAATAGTAAATAAATTGAAATAAAATTCAATAATTAGTCTTATTAAGTAAAAATTATATAATATAGCCCAGTTTTTGAGGAACACAGTTTTTTGAGTAAGATGGAAATAAAACTAGGGGGGATTATCACATATACCAGTGACTAAGAGCTGTGGGTGCTGGTATCAGATAACTTATGTTCCATTGTATAGTAATAAACTGAGATGTAATTGTTTTTAGCCGCCATTTCCTTTTGTATTATATAGAAATATTATAAGACTTAAATATGATAATGTATGTGAAAATTAATATAGTACTGGCACATGGTAAGCATTCAATACATGTGAACAATTATTATTAATAACGTGGTGCTATGGGATGGGAGAAACAAATGGCATGTATTTTCTGCTTGAGTTCAGGGTAGGCATAAACTATAATATAAAATGATGAAAGAGGAACTAAGTATAAATCTGCGTGACTTGGACTCAAATTTTAGTAGGCAAAATCAGTGGAACCAGGTAGGGTCTCTGTTACTCTGAGTGTAATCAACTTTCAGAAGGCGCTTGAGGAGGAACCGCATGTAAGTGATTAGACAAAGCCTACAGGGTGGCTTTGGACTGTGTCCACCAGGTACTAGTATAATAACTTAGGTGACTTCCTCGACATCTTTGTGGCCCTGATTCCTCAGCTGTAAATTGTGGGCCACATTACTGACCACATAGAAATGGCATTGGGATTAAATGACTTGATATAAGAAAAGTTCTTAGAACAATGCCAGGCAAACAGTGCACATTCAAAATAATGCCATCTGCTGCTACAGCTTTCTGTGTCACTCCCATTCTTTTCTGATTTAGTTGAATTTAATTATATTGATATATAATTGTGACTTTATGATATAATTTACCATGATATGGGTCTAGATAGTTGAAATTAAATGGTGTTATTACTTTTGTTTAGGTTAAATTGTCTGAAAAGGGCAACCTTTATTCATTATTACATATTTCTAAATACCACGATTGTTAGAGATATTCTAAACATGAATTCTAGAAAGAATACCAAAAAAAAAGGAAAAAATAAATATGAACTCAAAGTTCTTTACTTCTAATAAAAGTCTTTTGATGGTTTATTTGTGTTAAAAGTTCATTTTTTATATTGTTTTGGCAAGGGTTCTGGTTGGAATTGAACCTAGAAAATACATGAGGGAGAGTTTTTGGAAGGTCCTAACTGCCTTTAAAATAAGCTTTGCTTTCTTGAAAATCAGTGGAAAGGAAGAAGCCAACTTTAAAAGTATTGCACATTCTTTTAGAGCAGCATTGAGATAGCATTGAGGCTCTTTTTCCAGATGAGGTAGTTGAGGGACTGTTAACTGAAGGTGCAGGAAGGAGCAGGATTGTGAGGGAGGACAGCTAAAACAGAGGCAATAATTTCATTAGAGTGTGATGGTTTGCTGCAACTGGTCTTTGAGGGCAAGGGGCTAAAGATCTGTCCTAGTCAATTTTGTAACTGGAATGCTGTTTTTAAAAAAAATTTTATGGCATGCTGGTAGCTAATTAGATCATAATTCTGTAGGTTGCATCATTATCCCTTGTAATATTATGCAAAGTGATGATTCATTATACTCTAATCATTCCTTGCCTTTTGACAAATTTCCAGTACTTATTAAAATATCTTTGTAAGTTAACTATTTCTTTGCTAAGGATTCTATAATAAAGATCTCCCAAAAGATCTCTGTAGTACATAAAACTATAAGGGTAGGGACTTTCTGTTTAATTGACTTTTGTATCCCCAATGTCTAGATTAGTGCTGGTAGATAGTAATCAAAAATTTTTTGCTATAAATATTAGAGAAAAAACACTAAATGATGATCCCACTTGGCTGATGGAATCTTGCTGAGGCTTTAATGACTTTGTCCTGTTCTTAGGATTTTGATACATTTGAATTTCTTCTCTTTCAGTTCCAAATTCTCCACGCCTTGGGCCTAAGGTAGAAACTATTGCTCATCTAATTATCATTGCCAACGATGATGCCTTTGGAATTCTTCAGCTCTCAGCTCCGATTGTTCGAGTGGCAGAGAATCATGTTGGACCCATTATCAATGTGACTAGGACAGGAGGAGCATTTGCAGATGTTTCTGTGAAATTTAAAACAGTGCCAATAACTGCCATACCTGGTGAGAAAAGTCCTCTAAGGGGCAGCGAACTGTTTTAGAGGGAAATTCTATCTGTAATTGACAAAGCTACTCAAAGATGTAGTTAGAAAAATCACCCAGAAAATAATACTTTTGTATGTTTTGAAAACACAAATCCAGATCTTTTATCATATATTTATGACACTGATTTTGTAGAATTTGTGAAAATTTGGCAAATTGTATATCAATTTGAAAGCTATGAGGAATACACAAACCAATGCAAAGTAAACTAAGGAAAGCATGGGTAGTCTTTCTCTGTGTGTACCTTTCAGTTTTTTGAAAGGAACTCCTGTAAACAATACGGAGGAATGCAGGATATAATGTACAGCCATGTGATTGTAGTATTTGGCAACAGTTTTTTGTTTTGACCCATTTATCTTGCTTGTTTGTTTATAGGTGAAGGATATGGAAGAGATAATGGTTAGCATTAACTATTTTATGTAAAAGCAAAACGTTTTCATTGCCAAGTGCAAACATCAGGAGACTGATTGCCTTTGGTGGTGCAGTTACAGCACCTAGAGGGAGATTTGTGTAAGAGCAATTCAGTTAGAGTCTTTCTAGTATGCACTCACAGGAACAGGAGTGTGGATGGATGGGATAAAAGGCTTGATTTGTTAAAATAATCTGTATTTGAGACTTGCTTGAAAAGATCATAAACCAGGCTCATTTAGTCCCTAAGTGGTGTGTGTGTGTGCACGCGCACAACCCCTGCCCTCCCCTCACCCACACACAGTTGGGGTAGCAGCCCAGAGGAATGCCTGTCTTTAAGGGGTCTTACACATTCATGGACATTGGGGATTAATCAGTGTTCTAGGAAATTTGCCTCTAAGCTCCATAGGACACCTGTCTCCTTTCCCCAGGTCCTCTTGGACCAGAAGCAAAGTCCTGAGCTATAGGCAGTAGCAGCTTTTAATCCAACTTTCTAGGAAGGTCCACAGTTTCCAGCCATCACACTGATGATGCTGACATGCCCATATTTATACTGCAGCATAATGTATCTCCCCAGTGAGATTAGAATTCTCGTTCTTTGTTTTAAAAGTATTGTACACGTTTTTTGTACATAAGGAGCTATCTTGTGATGATGAATGACTCATGTCTATACCTATATCTATATCTATATATCATCTATATATGTATATGCAAATAGAACAAATTATGCATATATCTTTCTAAAAATGAACAAATGAACTCGAGCACCCTTAGGAAGTCTTTTCATTGTTTTGTGATATCAAACCTATTTATTTTTAAGAGGAGAGGTAAAGTCTTCTTGTTTAGGATAAATGTAGTAAGTATTCTCAAAAAAGACTTCTCCAAGTATGTCCATTAAACTTGGTACATCGTAGTGTTTCCCTAGTAACATGCCGCGTTTCTAATGTTTTGGAATAAGTCTTAGCCTTTTGCTTTTTATCTCTGTAGGTGAAGATTATAGTATAGCTTCATCAGATGTGGTCTTGCTGGAGGGGGAAACCAGTAAAGCTGTGCCAATATATATCATTGACGACATTTACCCTGAGCTGGAAGAATCTTTTCTCGTGCAACTGCTGAATGAAACGACAGGAGGAGCCAAACTAGGGGCATTAACAGAGGCGATCATTATTATCGAGGCCTCTGATGACCCCTATGGATTATTTGGTAATCAGATTAGTTCGCCTCTCTCCTTTATTTGTTTGCATATCATACATTTCTTTGTTTTTAGAGGTGCAGAGTTGATTTGATCATGTTTTCTTTTTCAACCTGGTATTACTGATACATATGGCAGCTGTGTATGCTCCCTGGCAGTGGCTGGTGGTTGTTTAAAAAATCAGTCTCCCAGCCTAAACATGGAAGTCACAGTCTTTTAGGTTTTTCAGTCATTTTTTGGCTCCTAAATGTTTTTTGTGAATTTTAGAAAAGTCTTTAAAAATTAGTTGACAGAAAGTGACACCAGAATGTGGCTATCCGGGCTTTCTTGTTAAGTAGGAAAATCTGGAAACATCGAGCCCCCGTCCTGCACTGATTGCATCTGTCCTGCGAGCTAAGGAGCACCCGCCCCCCCGGGCCAGGCTGGTGTGGTGCAGTTAGTCACAGAACTCGCTAGACCTGCTGCGCCCGTGACTAACTCCTGTGGGCCTCTGGGCTTGCGATTTCTGCCTCTATCATAATGAAAAATAATTTGGACATTTTGGTGGTCTTGACCACTTCGAATCACTGCATGTTACTCCGATTTTATGGGGTTTAACTACTTGGATTGCTTAAGGGGAAAAAAGAAGTGACTCTAGGATGGCAGTTGCTTAGGTCTGTGCTGACTCAGCTTCATTTTGTATTTGAAATGAACTCTGCTCTGCCCTTCAGGTTTTCAGATTACTAAACTTATTGTAGAGGAACCTGAGTTTAACTCAGTGAAGGTAAACCTGCCAATAATTCGAAATTCTGGGACACTCGGCAATGTTACTGTTCAGTGGGTTGCCACCATTAATGGACAGCTTGCTACTGGCGACCTGCGAGTTGTCTCAGGTAATGTGACCTTTGCCCCTGGGGAAACCATTCAAACCTTGTTGTTAGAGGTCCTGGCTGACGACGTTCCGGAGATTGAAGAGGTGAGAGGAATAGCTA
The DNA here is from genome assembly GCA_004026545.1 of Mormoops blainvillei. Lineage (NCBI taxonomy): Eukaryota > Metazoa > Chordata > Mammalia > Chiroptera > Mormoopidae > Mormoops > Mormoops blainvillei. The sequence continues at coordinate 45,177 of PVJD01000196.1, read as the reverse complement.
GTATAGAATGACACTGTAAATCATGGCTTGTCTTATAGTAACTAGAACAGATGGCTGTTATTGTGACATTTATAGAGGATGTCAAATAAATTATTTATGTAAGAATGTTCAAAATATGGTTTTGTGAAAGTGATCCTTACAGATAAAAGAATATTCTAGAAATAGGTCTTGTGTACATACCAGTTTACTGGTGTAAGAATTTTTTCATACGATTGTATTTTTCAGTGTTTTTGTTAAGTGATTAAATATATACATCTGTCATACATTTTGCCACATTGTTTCATATAAACACTTAATTTGTGTATATCCATATTCCCTTTGGGCCAGTCTTAGATTTTTATTTTTTTCATTCATTCATTCATTCATTCATTCATTCATTCTTCAGCAGTTTTGAGAATTTACTATGTGACAAATACCATGCTACCTATAGCTATCTGATATTTTTCATGATAAAGAAACAAGGTAACAAATAAAAATGCAGTCTCAGTGGGAAAGTTGATTCATGAATAACGTGTATTGGCTGAAGATCATTTTAATGTGTAAACTTTAAGTATTATTAAAGTTAGATCTCATAAAATTATATTTAATAGCCTTTATTCTTTAATAGTATCAAATTTTCATAAGGGAAGTTCATAAAATTTCATCTGAATGCTAATAATGTCATTATTCACTCCTAAAATATTAGATATTAGTTAATACCTATAAAACATTTTCTTTTCTTCTCCAAATTTAAGTGGTATTATGACATGGTGTTTTTATTTTAAATTTTGTTAGAGAATTTCCATTTAAAAGAATGTGGGAAATAAAGCATAACAGATTAACCTCATAAAACAATATGTAATATTTTCCCTAAATAAGAAAAGGTATAGGACATAAAAGTTTATTATTAAAGTGGTAAACATAAACAAAATCTCAAAATTGATTCATGAGATTATATAATTGAATATTAAGAAATTTAAGTAGTCTATTTTTAAATGTATAGTCATGCTCTATTATTAAAAGTTCATGATGGATTATTCTCTTAAAGTTGGGTTTGTAAATATAATAGGGGAATTTTTATGAGTCCATTTATATTACATTCCACTTTGTTCTTGTACTTGTACAGATTGTTTAATTTTTTCCCTTGCATCATTCTCAACCTAATTTCAGAGCTGGGATGCTGTTAAGGAAGTTTTCACTGTATTTTTAGGTTATCCAAGTGCAACTAACTGATGCCTCTGGTGGAGGTACTATTGGGTTAGATCGAGTGGCAAATATTATTATTCCCGCCAATGATAATCCTTATGGTACAGTAGCCTTTGCTCAGTCGGTTTATCGTGTTCAAGAGCCACTGGAGAGAAGTTCCTGTGCTAACATAACTGTCAGGAGAAGGTATATGAGTTGGCTACTTTCTTGGGGGGTGATGGGAATTGTGGGTCGGTGGGAAAGGCTCTCTTGAACAGTTAACTAATTTAGGCTTGATGGTTGTTATATAATATAAATTATTATAATTTGTTAAATGGTTTATGCCTAATACTATAAAGAGCTCATTATATTTATCATACTTATTATTAGTGAAATGGATTATACATCATTGGACGTTCTACCTCCAGAAATTTGTTGCTTTAATCTGTGACTTGTTGGAGTTAGAACTTAAATAGAGTTAGCTTGTAAATTAAAGAACATTCATAAGCTGAGGTGGCTCATTTTCAGGTTCTATATTTTCTGCATTTCTTTTGTGAGGAAGCATACAACTCACTGAATTCCCTCAGAAATAGCAAATATTGGCTTTGGGGACCTTATGGCAAATAATTATATTTGCTCAAAGTGTACTTATGCTATTTTCATTGTTACTTTGTTTCAGTGAACTCTAGTATTGAAAATTAATTTTCCATTTTGGTTTGGTAATTTTAAAATGGTTATGATTTCCATAACTTGCAAGGTATTTTCATAGCTTGGTAAGAAAAAAAAGTATTGTATGATCAAAACCTTCGAAGGTTTCCTTACATGAGAAACTGAAACATTGAAAGACAAAGATAAGAAGAAATATGGTTGTGTTTGTACAAGTGTGTTTTATATTTAAAAAGTGAAAACTGCAGTTAGTATTTGTCTCCTCTGTATGTAATCCACGGATTGCTTTGAGTACTTACCCTGTCTTTTAATTGTCCCTCCACATTTTAGCGGAGGGCTCTTTGGTCAGCTCTTGTTGTTCTACAGTACTTCCGATATTGATGTAGTGGCTCTTGCCGCTGAGGAAGGTCAAGATTTACTGTCCTACTATGAACCACCAATTCGGGGGGTGCCTGACCCGCTTTGGAGAACTTGGGTGAATGTCTCTGCAGTGGGGGAACCACAGTATACTTGTGCCACTTCGTGCCTCAAAGAACACGCATGCTCAGCATTTTCATTTTTCGGTGCCTCTGAGGGCCCCCAGTGTTTCTGGATGACATCGTGGATCAGTCCAGTTGTTCACCACTCAGACTTCTGGACCTACAGGAAAAACATGACCAGGGTAGCATCTCTTTTTAGTGGTCAGGCAGTGGCTGGTAGTGACTATGAACCTGTGACGAGGCAGTGGGCCATAATGCTGGAAGGTGATGAATTTGCAAATCTCACAGTTTGCATTCTTGTGGATGATTTCCCAGAGATGGACGAGAGCTTCTTAATCTCTCTCCTTGAAGTTCACCTCATGAACATCACAGCCAGTTTTGAAAACCAGCCAACCATAGGACAGCCAAATACTTCTACAGTTGTCATAGCATTAAATGGTGATGCCTTTGGAGTATTCGTGATCTACAGTATTAGTCCCAACACCTCAGAAGACGGCTTATATGTCGAAGTTCAGGAGCAGCCCCAAAGCACAGTGGAGCTGATGATCCACAGGACGGGGGGCAGCTTAGGTCAGGTGACAGTCGAATGGCGTGTCGTTGGTGGAACTGCTACTGAAGGTTTAGATTTTATAGGTGCTGGAGACATTCTCACTTTTGCCGAAGGTGAGTGATGCTTCTAAAAAAATTTTAGTTCATCCTGGTAAAGTCGTCATGTTCAATTTTTATGATAATGTTCATAAGAGTTCTTATTTAGTGCATGCGTTCTTGCTGTTATGTAAAAGTGCAGTATGGTTTTGAAAAAATAGAAGTTAGCGGGTGACATGACATGTAGGTTGACATGACCCTGCATATGTATCCTTTTAGTTTATTAAATAAAGAAAGGTTCCATGGGATGTGTGAGTTTTATGCCTTTATATGTGATAGGAGTGCCTTTAAGTAAACACAAAGACAAGTTTAAGGAAAGCTCTAGTTTTGTAAGGGAAATTACAAGAACGAGCCAGGTATCTACCAAACATGTGACTAGGAAGAATACCAATAGGTAGCTAAAAACAAGTATTAACTGGGAAGCTTTTTAATATGCAGTAGACAAGTTGGGATAAATCTTCAATGAAAGTAATTATACGTATAAATAGTATGAAATTTGGTGGCTTTATTTACAATTAGGCCGAGTGACAGATCAGTTTGATACCGTTCTTAGAGTTGGATGGGATCACTATTGTAAATTTTCATGAACAATATAATTATAGGTAACTTGACCAATAAATTAGAATTAGGGCCAGATTCACTGATTCTTTTTTCAAGGCTGGTTGAATCATCTAATATTAAAAAATTTGGAAAGCTCATATGTTTAAAATAGTTTTCATTGCATGAGGAAAAAGTGTTTTTATTGAAGTCATTGTTTAAATCCTGATTTGGGCAATTATAGATTCCATACAGTTTTTTAACATAATATTTTTCTGATTGAAAAAGTGATATGTACTCATAAAAAACTCACCATGTACAGAAGAATAAAGGAAATAAACATTCACAATTACATAGAGCAGTTCATTGCACCTTTTATTGTTTAACTTTTTGCATAAACCTTTTTTGGGAACAGTAATTGGGGGTCATGATGCATATATTATATACTCTTTGAAATACCTAATCAGCACATGTTTTAGAGTCAATTTTTGAAATAATATAAAACATTCCTATAATGGTTATTTTCTAGTAAATAAATGATTTTGGGAATAATGAAATATGACATACTTGATGGAGGGGGGGCCACAGGTTGGTAATGGGTAGCTTCTCCTTTTTCCAAAGAAAATAATGAAAATAATTTTTTTCTTGTATATTTTATTACCAGTTACAGTTGTCCCATTTTCCCCCCTTTATCTCCTCCACCCTGAACCCCATCCTGTCATCCCCCCACCTCTTAGTCCGTGTCCATGGGATACACACACTGGTTCTTTGGCTTCTTAATTTCCCACACTACTCCAAGCTTCCCCCTGTCCACATTTTTTTTTTCCAACATTTTCCCGCCACCACTTTCCCCAGCCCCACGCACCCCCACCTCCCACCCTCAATTTAATGAAAACGGAGTGAAGATAAGAATTTAAAGTTAGATTTTCAGTGGCTTCGGTAACTACCAAGTTATCATATCAAGTAATAGCATTATATAAATTAGTATTACTTTGAATTATAACTTTAGCATCACATAAAATGGACTCTACAGTTAACGTAGAATCTTAAGTAATCTAAGTCTTTTGAGGCAGTTTTGATACTGTGAATTGACCTGCAACAGGGTCATGAGAGAGAAAACATGCATTCATATCCCCTTTCTCCTTTTTCCTGCCCTTTTCTTTTCTCACTCTTTCATCCTCTTTGCAGAATATGGCAAGGAATTAAATGGGAGGCACCACAGGCTGAAGAGCAAAACATTGTTGGGTTTAGGGATATTCAGTGGTGGGTGCCCTATGTACTACTGAGGTCCTAGACCAAATTACAAAGTAGGTTGGCCTTTGTCACTGTCACTCATCCTTTGAATTCCTCTTCTGCCTCCTTTTTTCATTGCCTTACATCCTGGAAACTGGTATTTGGTGCTGTCATCTCATCTTGTTACCCAAAGATTCATCTTAGTCAGGCTGGTTGGCTCAGAATCTGCCATCTATTTCCCGTTTTGACCACTGTTCCCTAAGTTTCCTTTCAGTGAGGCATTGGCTTGAGTACCTGATGAAAATTATTCGCCGTAATGTCAGACTGAGAATGAGATTCCATTCCCCGAGAGGGAGCTATTTCTAAATGGAAGTTGCTCTAGAAGCTCTTCTCTAGCTAGGCCACTGTCCTAGGCTAAAGACCAGGAATAAAACCATGATTCTTTGAAATAATCCTACTCTTTAAATGTCCATGATTCAAAACGTCCTTCTCTACAATCTGTCCATACTAACAAAATTTTATAGTGTTTTATATGTCAAAGGACATAAATTAACACACAACATTTGCTTATAGTGGCACTAATATTGCTCATGATATTGAACTGTTACTATAATTCCCATACATATTTTTACTTTGTAAAATGAAAGTAATTTTGAGCCTTTGGGAATTCTTTGTGATGTTGGTTATTTTTTTTATTTTGCTATTCCATTATTACTTTTTTTTATAGGTGAAACTAAAAAGACAGCCATCATAACCATTTTGGACGATTCTGAGCCAGAGGATGACGAAAGCATTGTAATTAGTCTGGTGTACACTGAGGGCGGAAGTAGGATTTTGCCCAGCTCTGACACTGTTAGAGTGAACATTTTGGCCAATGACAACGTGGCGGGAATTGTTAGCTTTCAGACAGCATCCAGATCTGTCATAGGCCATGAAGGTGGGTTCCTGTTTTTATTGAGCACATTCATTCTCTTTTCCATGGATGCCGCTTTTTGTTTAGTCTTTTAAAGTTTCTGATTTTTAAAATTCTTTCATTATTTTATAGGGCTTTGTATGCTAATGTGCATGGAACTTATTTGGGAGAGGGCTATACAATGAACTCTTTAACTATATTTATGAGCCTTGTGGATTGGTATTGTGTTCTAGCTTGCCACTCCACACTGGTGTGATTTTAAGAAAGTTAGCCACACCAGGATGCCCAGCTTTCTCATCTGTGGAATGACGGCAAATATCGCTTCATAGGTTTCTTTGTGAGGCTTAAGTGAGTAAATAAATGTAAACTGCTTAACCTAATTCTTGGCAAATGCCTATGTGCTCAATGGTAGCTGCTCATATTAAACAGTGAAACACTGGCTTCCTGCCCAAAACAAATAGTGGTTTGTGTACAGTGAGTAAAGTGCCAAACTAGAAAAAAATGACAAAAAAGCCCATTTTTTCCTTAAACAATTTTTTTGAATTCTTGCTTAATTCACATTATATGTAAGATGTTGCATATACAGGGTGGAGCAAAAGTAGGTTTACAGTTGTGAGTACCCGAAACACAGTTTGTTCTTGTATTATTATTTATTAATTATTGTATTATTTTTCATATGAACAACTGTAAACCTACTCTTGCCCCACCCTGTATAGGCTATTGTTTTGTTAAAAAGATTTTAACAGTGTTTTTTGTCTTTGAATGAACCTGTTTGTGATAAAACTGGTCTTTACAGCCTGTGTTTCACTATTGTTCATATTTAGAAATAAAAAAAATCATATCTAAAAAAGATAAGAAATGGAAAGGATATTGATCTTGCATTTGGACTTCTATTTTACAGATGAGGAAACTGAGACACAGTGATCAAGTGACTTGACAAGGTCATACAGCTAGTTAGTTGCTGTGCTGGAAACTAAATAAATGCATTTTAGTATGTATCACCTTTCACCTCACTGTACACCCAAACTGCAAGTTTAGCTCATCAGTGCAAATGGCTTAGCCATTTCCCAACACTCTTACCTTTTATTAGAGGTCTAAAATCTCATGTTATCAGAGAAACAGTGAGTGAAAGTGACTTAACAAGTAGTCATAAGTTCAATCTAAAGACAGATCTCAAAAAATTGTTTGTAACATAATACAAGTAGCAAAGTCACTGTAAGATAAGTTAATTTTAATAGTTAATGACAATAGCAATAACATTTATTGAATGTTTTCTGTGTGTCAGACATTTCACACCCATTATTTCACTTAATTTTAGTAACAGTCCTATGAAACAGGTCTAGTGGTATACATCAGATTTTCACATAAAAAAACAACTTTTGAAAGACTAAATAGCACCATTATTCATGGTGGAGCTTAAACCCAGTGCTATCTGACTCCAGAGGCCCTGCTATAGAGCAGTTTATGAGAAGAGACTTTGTTTTGCTGGAACTTAAGTTTGCTGCAGAAATTGACAATGTAGGAACTTCAGGTAAATATTTCAAGTGGTTTAAGTTGGAAGAATAATGAATTTGAGTAAAAATGTCTATATGAGAAAAGGAAACTGGTGATAGAGCCTCTTTCTAGGTCACAAGTGGAAATTTGATATTCAGAGGTAATAGTTGAAATCAGAAAAATTCATAAAATCTTTGTGACTAGGAAAGAAAAAGCATGTTGTCAAGGATAAAGATGTAAAATACCAGGCTAAGGTGCTAGGAAAGGAAAAAGATCTGAGGGGAGGGAAGAGAAGGTTCTGCCAAAGAGATGGGGAGAGAGCAAGATAGGAGTGTGTTCTCATTAGCTATCAGAAGTAATCAGTTTGTCTCATACTAACATGTGCAATAAGAATGTAACTTATTGCTTACATGAATTCTTGCTAGATTTTTTGTATTTTCTAAACAGAAATTGGAGGGAGTTTCTATTTTTTAAACTTATTTTTCTTTTCCTTTATTCCTGTACCTTTTCCTAGAGTCTAAATTAATTTTTTATTTAAAAAAACATTATATGTACTTAAAGAATTTAGTATTTTGAGTGTTATTCTTTATATTGCTGTGAAATTGCATAGACAAAAGTGTGACAAGCATAAATTTGCCAGATTGAATTAATGAAAACTTCATGGTGTTTTCTTCAAAGATAACTGATAAGAAATGGGATTAAAAAATGCCATGTGGGATTGGAGTTTCATTTATAAGATTGGATTTAAAACATGGACTATACTGAACTTCTGTCTCTAGAATGCATTTTCAGTACATGGGGAGGAATTGCTCTGGTGTTTAACAATGTATTGAATCCTGTAGAATCTTTTTTCTACATTTTTGTCCTAAAGCAATTGAACAAATGTCTGGTGGTAAATATTGTTTTCTTTCAAATGTAATGGGAAGACTTTAGAAATATGAGATAATAGATTTTCCTTACTGTGGTTGCAAACTGTGTAAAAATGTGCTCTTTATAAGCCTGTGTGAGATGTTTCACTCAGTCACCCAACTTAGCAGCATCATAGTCTCATGTCGTGTTCAATGGATTTAAGAATTTCCCTTTTCTCAGAGACAGCATGAGTCCTTTCTGGCAAAGATTTGAACAAGAAATGTGATTCTTAAAAGCATGGAACACCTATCGAGTTGTCCCTCAGTATCCATGGGGGTTTTTTGTAGGACCCCCGAGGATTCCAAAACCCATGGATGCTGAAGTCTCACATAAAGTGGCATAGTATTTGCATATAATCTATGCACATCCTCCTACATGCTTAAATTTATCTCTAGATTACTTATAATTCCTCACACAATGTAAATAGTTTTTACACTATATTGTTTAGGCAATAAGAGTAAGAAAGCTGTACATGTGTCAATTTTTTTTTTTTGGGTGATCCCAAGCCAGCAGAGTCACTTAACTTTTTTTCTCCACGTATTTTTGATCTGGGGTTAGTTGACCTTGTGGATGCAGAACCCATGGATACGGAGGGCAGACTGTATTAAAAACATTCAATTTTTTTTAACAGTTCATATTGACAGTTTGTGTTTCATGTTATTCATATCCCTATAGTGTTTTAAATAATTTTCTATTACAGAAGGCAATCACTTTAGATGGTACATGTGTATAGTGTGTACATATATATTAAAATATCAGTATGTTTTTTGTATTTTAGTTTTCTGTTATTTTTACATATGTAGCTGCTCTTTGTTTACCTTTTTCAAAAGAATTCTTTGTTTTGGTAACAAGTGTACAAAACACTCAGGGTTGTTAAGAAGTACTTTCATTTCTATTCCTTATCTGGGTTAAGCGAGGCCTAGACTCTATGTAATATATCTGCTTTAGAGCATCATCAACTTTTGGTGGACTCTGTAGATTTCATATCAGGATGCTTTTCCAGGAAAGTAGTCATATTCTTTGGTAGATGAGGGCCCTTCTTAGTCCTTCAAACTGGGCAAAATCTGGGTGGCAGTATAGTTCCTGGTAAAATGTTTGCTGTCAAAAAAATTTCCCTTCCCTTCTCTGACCTACCTGCTGTCCTTCCTATTATATAAGACCAAGCACTGGTTTTTGAGTTTTTTCTTTTCTAAAAACTGTTCTTTGACTTTTTATCCAGGTAGAAGGTAACTTTCTAGTAATGGTGCCCAGGAAGCATTTAAAATGGACCTGATATCTTCATTTTGATTATTCGAAAAAATTTTACACTGTTCATACTGTTGACATAGTTTGCAGTAGGCTTATAAGATTATGTGTTCAAGGAATGCTTTGTTTATATATTTTATTTATGTGTGCGTATCATGCTTCAGATTGTATTCCTTGCAATGTTTTCTTGCCAGTTCCTTGTATGGTAATTTGTTAAATTTTCAAAGGTAATATTAAGTGGTATTAGACTTTGAGTGTTTTACATATTTTACAACTTTTTAGGAGGATTTTACTTTTTTCTCTCCTCAGAATTTTATTTTTAATTTTACCTGTAATGGCATATTTATTTCCAAATTTCTATGTATAATCTTGCAACCATAATTTTAAAAATTTATTATCATTATAGGGTCCCCTTCAACATGGGTCTTTATTGACCTACACTTGTTTTCTTACCACTTGAATTTTATTGTATTTTTAGCACTGATCAACCTTCCATCATTTTTGTTTTGAAGTATTACTAGGCTCTAGTACTAGGCTGTATGATTTGAAAAAATTTAAAAATCCTGGCTCTATAAATCTTTCTTTTGTGTCACCAGACAACACTGTAGGTGAAAACAGCTTAATGACTCCGGGGCTCTGTCTATGCCTTGCAGTAATTAAGCCCTTTTAGTTCAATACAAATCACCTATGAGAAATTCTGTACAATGCACAATAGAGAGACTCCAGAGTTTTATAGTAGTACCCGTATTTGTTCGTATGAGCCATACAAGTATAAAAGTTTTAATAGTATGCTGACAATTTTGACCAATTATACATAGTCTTTTAGTTATATCCTAAACTTTTGATAATATGATTCCTAATTAGCAGTTCCTAAATTTTTTTTTTTAAACAAGACATAATCTACTAATGGAATGGTAACTAAATTTTTTTTTATATTGAAACACTTAAAAAAATTATACATTGAACATTCAAGTGTTTGAGGACATCTTATTCAGAAGTCTTTCTGATACTTTTGCCTTCTTATATTTCCAACTCTCCCAAAATAATTCATTGTCTTAAAGATAAGTGTGCTTAAATTTAGTATGAAAACTTAGTTTTTTTCACTGACTGAAATTAAGGTAATTTCCAAATTAGTTAATCCATTATATTTTAGTAATATTTATCTTACCCTCAGAAATTAAAAAAGTAGCAGTTTAAAATATATGTCAAAAGGGTATTTATATTTTATTGTTTCATTTCTACTCAACTGAAAACTGTCAGATGTGCTTATTTGGATAACTAAGTAAAAATGATATTTGTAATGAATATGCATGGATTTCAACTCTATTTCTATGCTATAAAATTTGAATAAGGATGTGTTCTTTTAAAGCCTTTTAAAGATAATTCCATTTATTTTCTTCATGATACTAATTATTTTCCAGTGCTGTGGTGGGTTAGCTACCTTAACTTGTGTTCATCATCATGTAAGGCTTTCGAATCGAGTGTGCTTTCAGCCAGCTATGTGGCCGTCAGTAGCACTCCATAGGCGCTCACATTTCACTTTCAGCAGTTTAAAACAAATGACTATGATTTTATTCAATTTTACCGAGTATTGTATGAGGAGAAAGCCAGGAATGGAAAGTACGTAAAATACCTCAATTACCCCGGACAGATAACTGTAACTCTGGTGAAGTTACAGAGATTGACGTACAGATTTGACTCCTTTCCTTTGTATTTCTTTTTATAAAACATAATCATTGATGGTATATGTAAGTTACAATTTAAAGAAATGTGATTTTCAGGTATTTGCAAGCATTTTAATGCATGCATTGTGTAAAATCACATTGCATATCAGTGTAAGGAATTGTGTCCTTTGAAAAGTGAAGGAAAATTTACTTGTGTTATTGTTAGTTTTGATCACGAGGATTTTATTACTTTCATTAATTTATAGAACATTTATGTTCTGGTGCATGTTTTGGAGTGTATGAAAGTTTGTGTTTCCCATTATAGCATGTGCTTTTGTAATTTTTATGTATTGAACTTTGTGAAGTTCTGCTAAATAGAATTATTTAGAAGTGAGATCCCTGTGTTAATAAATAATAAGCATGTATAAAGCTTCTAGAAAATTCAAAACAGAACTGCTTTATAATGTTCTGGAAAAGGTGCTGTAATAGTTGCATGTTTGGGATTTGGGTTTTGCTGAATTCAAATGTCAAATTAATTTTCCATTAAGCATTTTTCAATCTGTACATTCTACTTACAGGAGAAATTTTGCAATTCCATGTGATGAGAACACCCCCTGGTAGAGGAAATGTGACTGTTAACTGGAAAATTATTGGGCAAAAGCTAGAACTCAATTTTGCTAACTTTACCGGCCAACTCTTCTTTCCTGAGGTAAGACCACCAAGAAGAGCTTTACTAAACAAATGTAGAGAAAACAGTGCATTTTGAGAAAACAGTGCATTTTGAGAAAGTAATGTGAAGATTAATGGAGGCTGGTGGAAGGCCTGTTCGCTTTGGCCAACCCTAAAGAAAGAACCTTACTTGAATAAAGAACTTCTGAGACTTAAGGAGTGGATTTGTTTGTTCACATGTGCTTGGTAGATCTCCTTTAAAAAAAGAGAAAGTGTCAACTTTGTTTTTGAGCCGAGCTCTCTTGGATACTCTCCGGGCTTCCCCCTGGACGATGATAGTACTTGTCCCTTTTTTTTACTCCTCACTGTCTTGGAACTTCAAATGCATGGCAACAGTAAACATATCTCTAAAAACAAAAGTCTTTTTATGTCCTGTTGACAAAATATTGCACAAGGATAGTACTAGAAATATATTTTTGAGGTGCCATTTAGAGATTCTGATAGTTTGAAAAGGGTGATTGTTGAGAAATAACCATAAAATCACTTCTTAGAAAATTGGTACCACTTTATTGTAACTCTCTCATCTTTCTCTCTTCTCCATGTTTACTTGGTGAATTATTTTTTGAAAATGTGTTTAATTCTTTTTCCTTTTCTTTCCACTGTCTCAGTATTAAGCCTTTGGCCTTGAGTACAGCATAGGACTTCTAATCTCTGGTCTCCCTAAAGCACTGGTATTTTCCATGTTCTAGTTTTTTCCATTCAACACTGCCATTGAATTTCCCCAACTGAATTGCTTTGTCTGAAATTGTCAATGGTGCTACATTGCTCATTGGATAAGATCTACACTGACCAGCTCAGCATTCGAGATCCTCTACGATTAATCCTATGCACCTTAAGCCTGGTTTCTCATTAGTCAATTATTTGAATTTAATTTATTTTTAAACCATAGAACACTTTGTTTACATAAAAATATATTTAGATGCACAATTTTTAAGGCCAATAAAAGTAAGAGATATTTTGGGTTTAAGGACAAGACTGGTATGAATTTGTTTCTGTTTGGCATAGGGGTCATTGGATAAAACAATATCTGTACATTTGTTGGATGACAACATTCCTGAAGAGAAAGAAGTTTACCAAATCATTCTGTATGATGTCAGGACACAAGGTAGTTATGAATTCAGTTTAAAATTTTTTACTGGTATATTACTCTTTTCAGAAAAAAAGTCTTTGTTGCTGTCTATATATTTAACAATTAGTTGCACACCAATTAAAAATGTTATTTATATATCATCTGTTCCTAAAAATGTTAAATCCAAAAAACATCAGCTCAGAAGGGAATATATTATCTGTATGGACTCAGGAACAACCTTTCAAAATTTTGCTAAATATTTTCTTATGGAATAAAATACATTTCCAAAGGAAGAATTTTTTTGTAATTAATTTTATACTAGCAGGCCAACTTGGATTTACGCCTATTATATGGCTATTTCAAATCCACTCATTTTGAGCAAATTATGTGGATACTTTCCTCAGTTTCTACTTAATTTCTGTAACTCAGATGACCAGTATAGTAAATAACAACAATAATGTATCAAGTGAAAAAACTCATCACCTGAAGATTTCGGTGAAAGAAATGAACCAAAAAGAACACTTTCTATCTACTTTTATATGTCTCAGAGAGGGTGATTATATTTGAAGTATTTAGAAGTTAATGCCAAATCACTGCCAGAGCGCTTCTCTCCCTGACATTGTTAGGAGTCCCACCAGCAGGAACCGCTCTGCTTGACACTCAAGGGTATGCAGCTGTCCTGACTGTGGAAGCCAGTGATGAACCGCATGGAGTTGTTAATTTTGCTCTTTCATCAAGATTTGTTTTGCTACAAGAGGCTAATGTAACAATTCAGCTTTTCATCAACAGAGAATTCGGCTCTCTAGGTTTGTGTTGCTCTAGAGTGAATGGGTTTCCAGGCAGGTGCTTTTTAAGTGTCCTGTTTGTGTGGGGGAGAGCCATTGCTGAAATAAATTGGGGACGGAGAAAGCATTAACGTCTATTCAGGATAGGACTGTATAACGTCTTTATTTTTGAAAGATTGAAGGAATTTTATATTGTCACAAAATGCTATGTAACAGATAGTCATAAAATCTCGGCATCATATAATAATAATGTTGGCTGTGGGTCCACTAACTTAGGCTGGGCTTGGGGTGGCCGTACTCTATACGTCCCTCCTTCTTCTGGGATCAGGAGAGGTACAAGAAAGGAAGTAAAAATTACCAGGCCCCCTGAGTTCTAGGCTCAGAACTAGCACATCATTACTTTTACTTTGTATTATCAACCGAAATAAATTACACAGCCAAACTCAAACACTAGAGGCAGGGCAGTGTGCCTGTCCACCGTGGGATGTCACTGAGCCATTACAAGGTAAAGGTCAAGGATATGGGAAGGGGTGAGGAGTTGGGACTATTTTTATAAGCTATTTCAGGTGCTTTGAGGAAAGCCAAAGATTTCCCAATGAGATTCTGTTTTAAAAGTTTAATTATGAAATCTTTTCCAATCTGGTTCAATTAGGAGCCATTAATGTGACATATACTACAGTTCCTGGAGTGTTGAATCTGAAGAACCGAACAGAAGGAAACTTAGCTGAGCCAGATGTGGACTTTGTCCCTGTGGTTGGCTTTCTGATTTTAGAAGAAGGGGTAACAGCAGCAGCCATCAACATAACTATACTAGAGGTAAAACTCTTATTTTGTGTTATTGTGTTAAATCCAAATAACCACATAGAAAGTAGAAACTGATAGAATATTCCAGTACTGTTATATCAGCTTATTTCTTTTTGTGATTAAAAAAGAACAAAACTACTCAGGATTTTCTGTTGTCTAGATAGGCTGGTCTGCTGTTGTGTATTTTATAGAAACATCTTGTGATAAAGATAATTTGCTTAGGGCAGTCCCCATTAGGATAGCATTGGCCTGTGACATTCTAAAGGAGCATTTTGATTACTCCAAGGGATTAATTGTACCAGCAAGTCCATATAGGTCAGTATCTTAGTTGTTAAGACTGGTTAAATTAGAGGCACTGAGTGACTCACGAGACGCTGATGACATAAAATATGATTATGGTCAAACTGAATGTAATCATTGGTGACTGAAACTGTGTTTTAAATGATTTTTCATATTGTGAAATCTTATACTGTTCTGGGACTTTAGTGTTACCTAAATACATTTATAAGAGATTCATGAAAATAAGACATACCAAGGGGGTAGGAGATGGTCTGCATGTGGGGGCTGGGGGAGGGACAGAGAGAGAGAATGAATGTTGCTTTAGAAAAATATTTTTCCATTATATGCATTTTGGGGGTTCTATTTTTAAAAGGCTTTGATTTCTCAGAGGCTTTTTACTTTTACACAATTATAAGGAGTGTAAACCATCTGCCATCAGAAGTAACTCGTATTTTGTTGATTACTATGGCCCTGTGACCTAATTGGATGGTATGAGAGCTCTAAAGCCATAAGATAAAAGGTAGTATTATGTCAGTATGTGACACACAGTGCAAGATTTTATAAAATTTTAAGGTAAATCTTATTTCAAAATATAATCTATTAATGTAACTGAATATAAATCAATGAATCATTCCTTTGCTATGTTAGTTTTTAAAACAGAAAATGTGTAGCCACCAGTCTTGTATTTAAAGAGTCTAGTTTTATGAACACAGGGTTTCCAGTTTCTTTCTTTCTTTTCTCCCAAGGTCTTTGAAGCTCTTTCTATTCACTGAGTAGCATAAGAGTAAGAGTTTGCAGGCCAGTATATACAGAAATAAGCTGGGCGGGGTGATGAGAGGGGAGTTGTTGTGTGGGGGTAGGGAACTGTGGGCATAGGTGTGGGACAGTTCCTTTTACATCGCTGATTCTGTAACTCTCATTAGTCCCTACAGTACATAAGATAGTTTAGACACTCTCGTCTCATTTTCTTATTTTTTCACATAGAAACATATCTCCATTAAATAAAATGAAGAGAGAAGTGTATGTTGGTATGTACATACTGACATTATATGTATATGTATACACATTAGGTTTCTATGTAAATATCATTGCCTGTCTGATCACTACCAACATGGATTTTGCTAGTCTTCTTGAACATTCATCTTATTGTCATTGCTATTATGTGGCTAGTGTTTAAAAGTAATAGTGTAACAAATAGCTATCACTTCTTAACAGACACTCTCTGTAGGCCAGGTACTCCACACACATTATTTTTAATTGTTATGATAATTCCCAAAGTAGTTGTGTTCTCATTATAAAGATGGCAGAATCGAGACCTTAAAGTTTAAGTAATGTAATTTAAATTTGAACAATTTGGTACTAGGTCTGCAAAACCTATATTTCATAATATTCTAGTCTTCATTCTAATTATTGGATATTCATGTAATTTCAAATCTTTTGCTTCTATTATATTTAAAATAGATTGTATATTTATATACTTGATTTACATATAATATTAGTACAGTTTTTAAAAATGATATATTAACCGTTTCATGTAGCTCAACCTAATTATCATTCAATCAGGTATAAGTTTAATATTAGGTTGGCCAAAAAGTCTGTATGACTTTTCCATAAAACAAAGGGCACATTTTTCATTTTCACTAATAACTTTATTGATTTGGGTATTTTGAGTATGTTGGTTATTCCACATGGTAGAATGTTGGTTATTCTCAATGTCTCGATTTGTCTGTCAACTTCAACTGGTGTACCTGACAGTGGAGTATTGTCCAGTTAGAAATCTCTAGCACAAAATTTCACAAACCACTTTTGACACATTCTATCAGTCACAGCACCTTCTTCATATACTGCACAAATCTTTTGTTGCTTTTCAGTTGTGTTTTTACCTTTTTTGAAATAAAGGTAAAAATATGACGAAAATATTGCATATTTTCTTCCATCTTCAGTATTAAAATGGCTACACAAAAATTCACCAGTTTTGGTAAGTTTTTTTTTAAATGCACACTGATATTGCAGCTGCCATAATACAACCTAACAAAATTGTTCCAAATTAAGTTAGACAACTAAGCACTATTAGAGTCACCTTACAGGGGAATAAAAAAAACAAATGAAGTTTTTGACCAACCCAATATGTTTTTTTTTAATGAACAAATTGATGCCCAGATTATGGAAATTATGTTATTGTTCTGTTCTGTTCCATTTCATTCCATTCCATTCCATTTTTTTCCCCTTTATCTCCTCTGCCCTGCACCCCATCCCATCGTCACCACGCCACCACTTTCCCCAGCCCTCCCTGTCCCCACCTCCAACTCTCAATCTTTCCCCCATTTGCCTTTGTAGATGGGTCCTTTATGCATGTTCCTTGATGACCCTTCCCCACCTTTTCCCCTGTTATCCCCCTCTCTCCTCCCCTCGGGTTACTGTCAGTTTGTTTTTTATTTCAGTGTTGCTGGTTATGTTTTGCTTTCTTGCTTATTTTGTTGATTAGGTTCCACTTATAGATGAGATCATACGAACAACCCAATATCTTTATGGTTTTTAGAAAATGCAGCTTTATAGAAGTATAATTGACAAATACTGCATGATATCACGTAAAATTGTAAGACATTTAAAGTGTATTTTGTGATGATTTGATATGTGCATACACTGTGTAAGAGGTCCCCCCATCTATTTAACATATCCATCACCTCATGTATTTATCTTTTTCTGTGTGTGACAGCATTTAAAGTTTACTATCCTAACACATTTCCATTCTATAGTGTGGTGTTACTAACTATAGTCGCTATGATTTATATTAGATCCTTAGACCTTATTCATATTATGGCCGAGTTTGTACTGCTTTTCCAGCCTCTTCAACTCCTTGACAACCAGTTTTCTATTCTGTTTGTATGAGTTTGACCTTTTTTATTTTGATGCCACATGTAAATGACACCATGCAGTATTTGTCTTCCTCTGTCTGGCTTATTTCACTTAACATAATGCCCTCAAGGTCGATCCATGTTATTATAAATGGCAGGATTTACTTTCTCATGACTGCATACTATTCTGTTTTGTGTGTGTGTGTATAGCTCATCTTCATTTGTGCATTCCTTGACAAACACTTAGGTTATTTTCATATCTTGACTATTGTGAATAGTGCTGCAATGAACAAGGAGGTGCATAGATCTCTTTGATATCCTGTTTTAATTTTCTTTGGGTATATACCCACATGTGCAATTGCTGGATTGTGTTTGTTTTTTAAATTTTTTGAGGAACCTCTATATTGTTTTTTATAATGGCTACACCACTGTATAGTCCCACCAACAGCACACAAGGGTGGACTGCACATCCCCATTAGCACTTACCTCATGTCTTTTTGACAATATCGATTCTAATAGATGTGAAGTGATATCTCATTGTGGTTTCATTTGCATTTCCATGCTGATTAGTGATGTTGAGCACCTTTTCATGTACTTGTTGACCACTGTGTTTCTTCCTTGAAAAAAAATGTTCAGTTCTTTTGCACATTTTTAATCAGATTGTTTGATTTTTGGTATTGAACTTGTGAGTTCTTTATATATATATTGGATATGAACTCCTTGGCAAATATAGGATTTGCAAGTTTTTATTTTTGTTCCATGGGTTGCCTTTTCATTTTGTTGATGGTTTCCTTTGCTGCGCAGAAACTTTTTAGTTTGATGTAATCCTACTTGTTTATTTTTGTTGCTTTTGCTTTTGGTGTCAAATTAAAAAAAAATCATTGCCAAGACATGTTAATCTTTTCTTTGGTATCATTTATATATTTTCGGTATACCATTAAAGCATATATATTTATAAGATCATTTACAAAACAGCTTGTGACGGGATTACTTTGACAGCATAGTTATAGGGAAATTAATGGTTGTAAATCTTGCAGGATGATATACCGGAACTAGAAGAATATTTCCTTGTGAACTTAACTTATGTCGAACTTATCATGGCTCCTTTAACTTCATTTCCTCCTAGACTAGGTATGTTGGGTTTTTGTTTTCTTTCTCTTTACTCACTGCAAAGTGAAGTTACTTTATTTTTTAGTCAGAAGTGGTCACTGTAATGTTTGTCAGTATCAGCTATGTGTATGGGATGCTGGGTAGGGGGTGGAGGGACAACAGTGGGGCGATTGTGGGAGGATGGGGGAGGGATTGTGGAGAAGGATATGGGGGGGTGGTAAATGGTGATGGAAGGAAACTTGGCTTGGGGTGTGAACACACAAAACAGTGTACAGATGCTGTGTTGTGTAATTGTGCACCTGAAACCTACATAACTTTGTTAACCAGTGTCACCCAATAAATTCAGTAAAAAGGAAAAATATCAGCTATGTGTGAAAATAACTGTGCTTTTAGATATATTTTAATTTAGAGACTATCATGTATTGTAGTTTTGACCAAAGAATAATTATGTGATGCTGTTTTACATTTTGCAACTGTTTTATAACTAAATTTGTAATTTTTAAAATAGAAGTAATTCTTAGGAAGGAATTTTTTCTTTTAACTTTTAATTTGCTATTTTCATTATATCTCTAAATTGTGAGATGATTTTATTTTCTTTCCGGTTAAGCAGAGCTTTTATTGGTGTTCTTGTTTCTTTTTTTACTTTTTATCTCTTCCTTTTCATTCTTTAGAAAAGACTCAGTTAATTCATTACAGACTGAAAGGTAAAACTTGAACCTTAGTGCAAATTAATGTAGATTATTTTAAAAACACAAACTCCATTTGTGGTTTGGACATTTAATATTAGATTTTGTCAGTAACTTATAAGTGTGACAGCCTTGTAGGGGGTGGTAGTGAGTAGCACTTAGGTAACCTGCCTCCCACCCCTTGGTTAGAAGGTGCCCTGAGTGGTGGGGAAATTAATCTGGGTTAAAGGAGGAGACGCATGGCCAAGAGCAGTGGTCCAGAGAATAAGTGTTTCTCATGCACTTCTGAGGCTCAACCTGACAACTTTGAAAATATCAAAAGGAATTCATCAGTTTATAACATACTATTGTTTGAAAAATTTCAGTTCTTTTGCAAAAGAAATAAATTACTCCAAGGACTAGGCTGTCTACATCAAGTACCTATTAGAGGATAATTATCATTTATACTAAGAAAACTAATAAAATAATTCATATTTCTTTCAGACTCATATTAAAGACAATTTGAATAATTTAACTTTTGTTGAGTGCTTTCCGATGCTCCCATTTCAAGTGGTTTGTATGTTAGTACCATTATTCCTTATATTCTTACCATTTTGCAGATGAGGGTGCTGAGGCTAAGAGAAGCTAAGTAACAAGCCCAAAGTCACACAGCTAGCGTCGTGGAGCTGGTCTTCTGCTTCACAGCCTCTAGTCTGATGGGCACAGATTCTGATTTTATATTATTTGTTCAACACTGCGTTCTCTTCACTCAGAGAGAATTATACTCCCCATAGCCTTTCCTTACTTAGTCAGCTGTCATAAGTACCCCAGATTAACATAATGCCTCTGAAATTTAAAAGGTAAAGGACAAAATATTAAAAAACAAAGCAAAATGGTAACAGGGTTAGTTACTGCGTTAAGACTGAATAATGGATATTGGTAACATACTGAACTTGGTGTACAGAATACAAAATAAAAAGGGATAAGAGAAGTTTACTTCAATGTTAGTCCCTCTCTGTTTCTCCTGACCATTTCTCTGTCTTTCCCACCTGTCTCATCTTCTGTTTGTATCAGTCTCTGTCTGTGTCTCTTTTTGTCCACCCGTTTCTTTCTCTGCAGCACCCCTGCCGCTTTCTTCCCATTTCTTTCTCTTTTCTTGCTCTTTCTACTATTCTGACTGTCCCCATTTTCCTTTCTCTTGAAGTGGATTAAAATAATAGAAATAAAGCTATAGGCCCAGTTTCTTATTTCCTACTCTCTCCAGTTGATTAAATTTCAATAAGTCAGTGGCTCTTGTTAGCAAAAAGTTTTCTTATTCAGATGTTATGTGCATTTATGTCTATTTTCTTAAACATCTTCTGAATAATGCTGCCAATACTTCTAAATTAGGAATTAATATAGTCTCAAAATTACCTTTAAATTCTATATCAAATAGTGCTTTTTAAATCAGTTATATTTATGTATGTTTTCTTCAGATTCAGAGGGCTTGACTGCACAAATTATGATTGATGCCAATGATGGTGCTCGAGGCATAATCGAATGGCAACATAGCAGGTAAGTCCAAGGCTGCGTGAGAGCCCTTTTCTGAGTTCCAGACTCTACTGTTTACAGAATAAAACCTTATAATGAAAAATGCATGTATTCTTTTCATTCTAGGTTTGAAATTAATGAAACCCAAGGACGTTTAACATTGGTAGCCCAAAGGAGCAAAGGGGCTCTTGGCCACGTTTCCTTATTTGCATATGCTCAGAACCTGGAAGCACAGCTGGGGCTGGATTACAGCTTTACCCCAATGGTGAACTCCTTGAGAATTATAATGATTTAGGTCCTGTATAAGTAAATATTAAAATAACAAACTATACTCTGCAGTAAATTAGGGCAGAAGACTTCCACATGGTAGAATAGTTCCCTTCACTATTTTATTAAAATATATAAGTTGAACTTTTAGTACTATTCTAAAGATTATTCCGCATTTTATTAATTTATTACAGTATTTAATATTGAAGAGTTATCATGTTAAAAATTTATAGCATTAGGAGACCTTCTCAGAGGGTTTCTTATGTTTCTTAAAAGTTTAACTTTTATTTCTTTGTTTTAATTTACTTGAGACACATTTAATGTTTTAAAGTACTTTTTACTTTGTCTCTTCATGACTTTTATTACTTAACCAAAAGTTTACTTCCTTCTCCCACAAATTTTATTTTCTAAACTTAATACTGTCTATTTTAATTTAAAAAGATCATGTAAAAATAAGGAAAAAATCCTCATTAAATAGTTTATTTCACTTTTACAATGATATTATATTTCTTTCCATTCTGTAAAAACACAGAGTGTATTTAAATATAATACTGTCCACGTTTACTTTCTTGACCAGATTCTTCATTTTGCTGATGGAGAAAGGTATAAAAATGTTGACATCATGATTCTTGATGATGATATTCCAGAAGGAGATGAAAAATTTCAGCTGATTTTAACAAATCCTTCTCCTGGACTAGAACTAGGGGAAAATACAATAGGTAACTGATAATTTTTTTGTACACAGCGCCCCCTCCCTCATGCCTTTTTTCTAATATGGAGCCCAATGTAAAGGATTTAGAGAGTCTTGATGATTTTGTATGCTTAGAATAAAAAATATTTTCAGTTAAGCATTTTGGAATTCCTGTGTCAGTGTAACAGTGCTTCCAGCTTGTGCATGTGTGTGTGTTTAAAATGAAACAATAGGTCGGTAGCAATGATAATGTTAAATCATTTCCATAGGTATTATAGGTTTTATTTAATTTGTAAATGTTTTTCCTTTGAAATTTGAATTGTGCACTGGTTTTCTGTTTAGCAATGGAAGGAATGACAAGGTGGCTGTCTTAGTGTCCTCTAATTGTAGTAGTATTTACACAGTTGAAATGTATTTGCTCCCTGGAGACCAGCGATGGGAGCCATGAATCTTTGGTTGGAACGGTTTGACATTGTTAGTAAAAGTAATCTTGGTCGCTACTTATTAGCTATCATGCTGACTGCTTAGAGAAGATAAGAAAGAGAAAATGAGGAAACCTCATGAATACATAGAACTTTAGACCAGAAGGGCTTTAAAAAGTCACTTAATTCACTTCCTTGTGGTGGTAGGTAAAGTGGGTGAATTTGGAAGACTGAGTGTTGACTCCCTCTTTAACCTTCAGTCTCAGCCAATGGCTGAATATTCTTTGGGACACCCTTAATTTAATTAACCTTAGTAGTTCTAAGTTATTGTCCATCATATGACAAAAAAATTTGATTTGTAGTGAAAAACATGAAAGAATTTTTGAGTAACCCAAGAACTGGTTTTTACTTTTATTGCAATGTTAAAATAAATGGATATTTCCAAGTCTCCAGAACCTTTTTTCTTGATGCTATAGCCATTATTTTAAATTCAAAGAGTATGTGTTTGAGATTATTTTGTTGTAGAGCATAGTGGGTTGTATGGGAAGAATTGTAAGAACGGACATCATGTGTTGGTTAAGAATTCTCTATGTATAAACGATAGAAAACCCAATTAAAACTATCCGAAGGCCTTTTGTTCTCTCTTCTTACCTTTGCAGTATTGGCTTTATCCCAAAGCTAATGTCACTTGTTACAAGATGCTCATCAGCATTATTCTTCTACATTCCATGTAATAGGAAAGAGAATATTCAAAGCGAGACATGCCTAAAAAGCCCTGATGTAATTCTGATTGGAATTACATAGGTTACATACCCGCCTCCATGACTAGGAGGAAGGGCTGTGTCATTGGACTCTGTCGTATTTACATTATGCTTGTAATTTTCTATTTTTTTGATTCAGTCTTTATTGTATTTTTTTCCATTACCATTTAGTCCCCTTATACCCTCCTCCCCCCAGCAATCACCATGCTCTTGTCCATGTCCATGAGTCCTTTTTCCTTTTTGTTCAGGACCTCCACCCCCTAACCGATCCCTCCCCACTAGCTGTCATCTGCTCTGCACCTATGAGTCTCTGTTTCTCATTTTATAATTTTTTCATATTGGTCTTATATATTTTACTTTGATTCCTAGTATTGTTGCTATGAATGAAGTCCCTTTTCTCTTACATTTTTAATATAGTTATAGTTGATGTGTAGAGATATATCTTCAAAAATATTTGCTCTGAAACAGACTTCCTAAGTTTGAGCAGTTGTCCTGACACTTTCTAGCTTTTTGGCATCTGTAAGTTACCTGCCTGTGCTTCAATCACAGGTTCTGTGAAATGGGGATAATAAAAGTAACAACCATAGGGTATTGTGAGAATTAACTGAGTTAATATATATAAGCAATTTGTAAGTTCTCAATAATATTAGTTGCTGTTTCAGTTGTTATTATTAATATGTCATTATTAGTGGTAGTAGAAAGCAAAAACTCAATTTTTGAAGGCTATCCCCCTTATATCTTGAACTCATAATCATTCTGATAATTTTTTTCTCTTGCATTTTCTAAGAAGGCAATTGTGTTATCTGGAAAACAGGAACAGTTCTGACTTTTCTTTTTCATTTTTTATTACTTAATTTTTAAAAAAAATTTATTGATGTTTTTTAGAGAGTGAGAGGAAAGGAGAGAGAGAAAGAAAAAGAAATGTTGGTTCACCATTCCACTCAGTTTATGCATTCATTGGTTGACTCTCGTATGTGCCCTGACCAGGGATCAAACCAGCAACATTGGTGTATCAGGCAATGCTCTGACCATCTGCTCTACCTGGCCAGCGCTCCATTGCTTTTATGCCTGTCACCTGGTTGACAACTCCAGTGATGATAGGCATTATTGTCTTGTTTCTGCTTTTAGTGACAATGCTTCTAATCTTTCAGCATTAAGTTTGTTATTTTCTATTGGCTTCTGGGAGATACCAGTTCATCAGGTTGAGGAAGCCAATTTTTATTCCAAGGTTACTGAGTATTTTTATATCATAAGTGAATACACATTTTATTAAATGCTTTTAAAAATTTCTTTGTTTCTTGACAATGGGAATCCTTGACATAATGATGTGGGGAAGAGGAATCCCTTGTTTTTAAGGTGACCCAGAGAAGAGTCGACCTAGTTTACAACAAAGCACCCACATACTTCCCGGCACCTATAAGCCATTCTCTTTTCATTTATTACTTTAATATTTTTATTTTGACAGCCTTAATTACTGTCCTCGCTAATGATGATGGCCCTGGAATTCTATCATTTAACAATAGTGAGCACTTTTTTCTGAACGAACCAACAGCTCTCTATGTACACGAGAGCATTGCCGTGTTATATGTTGTTCGGGAACCGGCACAAGGACTGTTCGGAACTGTAACAGTTCAGTTCATTGTGACTGAAGTGAATTCTTCGGCGGAGTCTAAAGACTTGACTCCTTCCAAAGGCTATGTTGTCTTAGAAGAAGGTGTTCGATTCAAGGTACAGTATGAACCTTCACGAATAATGAGAAATTGTTTATATTTATAAAATAATAGTATCTTAGAAGAGCACCCTAGGTCCTAGTAAGAAAAAGAATCTTTCCAGCATTGGTATTAGGTAAAGACATAATTAAATTACTATATGAAATTACCATAGTGCTATATAGTTTACAGAGAGTGAAATAGGGAAAATTTGCTCTGTTAATTAGGTGGCGCAGTGTGCAAATAATAGGGTGTGATGTATTGCTATTATAGATTTTAAACACATTCAAATGGAATACTTCAGTTTATAAATCTATACACCATAAAGAATTTATAAATCTTATAAACTAATTTATAAGTCTATAAATCATAAACTAAATGAAATCTAAACCATTCTTTGTAGTCATTAAGCATCAACACAATCATTTCTTGCCATATTTTCCTTGAGAAAAACATAACTACTTAAGTCAGATTGCTTGTTTCAGAGGCAAGTATCCTATGTGAATGGGAATAGCTTAACAGAGAAAAAAATGCTGGATTTGGATTAATTATAATTGTGATCTATACTGTCAGAAATTTATGTTCAGAAACCTCTTTTCCTATATATTATTAGTTTTGTTTCTGTTACTAAACTTTATTTTTAAAACACAGTTTAAGGTTAAAATAGCTAATTGCATTAGTTTAACACATTTTTAAAGCCAGCTATATAATAAAGTTTTTGAATAAAGTATTCAAAAACAATATATTTAAAACTATTCCACCTGTAAACAGTCCATCCAATAATTAAATAATTTTATTCATGGTCAGTTTGTGTAAATTTGAACATATCTTGAAATGCATGTTTATTTGCCTGTTTAATTTTTTTATGTTTTTGTAAATTTAGAACCTTTTATTGATTTTTTTCATGGACACTTACATTTTGATATAGGTATTAAAGAATTTAAATTTGAAGTATTTTAAGAATTTACCATTGCTTTACATTCACATACTTTTTAAAAAAATGTTTTAAATTATATTAAACATTTTAAAGTATTTTAAATTATTTTGTTGTGGTGTTTTCTTAAAAGACTCTTTTTCACCATGTATTTAAAGACCTTTCTGTTCAAAGGCAAATTAAATGTTAAAGAAATTGGAATAAGTAAAATTTTCCTTCATAGACACAATGGCTATTTTCTGCACATGTTTTGATTTTGAGATATAAATAATAAAATATAGAAATCTTAAGTGTATGGCTTAATGACTTTAAAAATATGTATAAATCCACATAGCCACCACTCAAATTAAGACATGGAACATTATCATCACCAAAAAGTTTCTTTCTCTCCCCAGAGGAAATTACTTTCTAATTTCTATCATTAAAGGCTCATTTTACTGGTTCCTTTAACTTCATATACGTAGAATCACAGAGTATGTACTCTTTCATGTCTGGCTTCTTTGGTGCAGTGTAATTTGTGAGGCCCATATGGTTGCACACATCACTGGCTCGTTGTTTTTTTTTTTAATTGCTAAGTAGCATTTCATAGACTAGACCACTACTTGTTTATCCATTTATCTTGTTGATGAACATTTGGGTTTTTTCTAATTTGGGCCTATAATAGTTATAACTGTTTTTCAACAATGAATCCTAGACTGGTATAAGACCAATATAGTTGTAGAGGTAGAGCATTAACACAAATGAATACATGAATTTAATATTTAATCTTAATGTTATTTTTAAATGCCATAAATGTTTGTTTTTTAAAAGTTTTTAATTGTATTTTTCTATTACTGTTTATCCCTCTTACACTTCCCTTTCCCCCGTCAATCACCACACTGTTATCTATGTCCATAAGTCCTTTTTCCTTTTTGCTTGATCCCTCCATCCCTTAACTACCCCAGTGGTTTTCAGTTCTGCTCTCTACCTATGAGCCTGTCTCTATTTTGCTTGTTTGTTGTTTTTTCATTAGATTCCACTTATGAGTGAAATCATATGGCATTTTTCTTTCTCTGACTGGCTTATTTCACTTAGCATAATGTTCTTCAGGTCCATCCATGCTGTCGCAAAGGGTATAAAATTTTCTTCTTTTTTACGGCCGAGTAGCATTCCATTGTGGAAATGTCCCATAGTTGTTTTATCCACTTCTTTAAAAATATATATATATATATATATATATTTTTTTTAGACACTTCAGTGCAATATATTACAGTGTTGAAAGTCTTGAAGGCAGTAGCTGGAAAGAGTTGTAACTATCACATCAGTAATAGAATTTA
Source organism: Mormoops blainvillei (assembly GCA_004026545.1). NCBI lineage: Eukaryota > Metazoa > Chordata > Mammalia > Chiroptera > Mormoopidae > Mormoops > Mormoops blainvillei. The sequence continues at coordinate 18,302 of PVJD01000196.1, read as the reverse complement.
AGAAAAGATGGTTTTCCAAAACATGTTATATTATCAAAATGTTTACCAGGTGTCTCTGTCCATTGTAGAAATACTATATTTCAGTAACCTTGCCTTTTGATTTTGTTTTCAGGCCCTACACATATCTGCCATATTAGACACGGAACCAGAAATGGATGAGCATTTTGTTTGTACCTTGTTTAACCCAACTGGAGGCGCCAGACTAGGAACACGTGTTCAAACTCTGATAACAGTTTTACAAAACCAGGCCCCTCAGGGACTGTTCAGTATCTCTGCAGTTGCAAATAGGTATAGTTTATTCATCAGGAAATTGCCACTTCTGAAGCTAAGTAGGAAATATTTTTTGACATAAAGAAAATGCAGAAGGAAATTGATCTCTGACTTTCCTGAAGGGGTCCTTTAAAAAGACCTCTAGCAAATAGACCAGAGAGGCCATGTGCCCTATCATATCAGGGACCATCAGAAACTAATCATGTCCTGCATGATGATGTTAATAAAATTCTTATTTTCTCAGAGTTTATACTTTCAGGTAATGGCTTGCACTCTTTTTTTCCTCACTGTAATTAAAAGTGATAAATAATAAAAATTATATTTAGTTACTCAGGCTAAATAAATGACTCTTCAAATATATATCAACATGATTATGGTTTTTAAAATTCCCTCTGGAGGATGAAGACATTTATTTTTTTGTATCTTAAAAATATTTCAGTAGATCTGATTTCACTAATACACTAAGAATTCCTGACTTATTTTTTCCTATAACATGTTTTTGTTTTATATGAGAAATGACAGTGTTTCATTTATTTTTTAGAATATGCAGCATGAAGGTACTGAAGTTACTATCAGTGTTTTTTTTTATTATCTTACTATCAGAGTGTTACATTTGTGCTTTTTAAAAAAATCTTCATAAATGAATATTTTTGAGCTCTAGAGTCTAGTCTTGCTGCTCTGTACAATTTTTGCGTGGATCTCACCTTGGCTACTGTAAATTTAAAAGTGTCCTAAATATATTCTAGCAATGTGATATATATTTTAATTTGTAGAAATTATGCTCTTTCTCTGCTTTCCATAATCTATTTGTTTCCTTTAGAGCCACCTCTGTATATATCGAAGAAGCCAACAGGACTGTATATTTAAATGTTTCACGTACTAATGGCATTGATTTAGCTGTGAGTGTGGAGTGGGAGACAGTATCTGAAACAGCCTTTGGCATGAGTACGTTTAATTTCTTTTGAGAACAAAATTCCATAACCAAGAATGATTGCATGTATAAGATTTACATATTCCCTGAAGAATTCTATATTTAATGGACCTATTGAAAATGGAGAACAGATATCTAACTCTTTTAATGAATCCACAAATATTTATTGAATGCCTATTATGTGCCAAGCTTGAGACAAAACTTACAGAGCTTAGAAGTTAGGTGGTGACAGAAATAAAACTAGCAAAAATCAATGTGTACTTTAAACTATAATGAATGTTTTAAAGGGAAGTTCTTAGTGTTGTGAAAACATAAATGAATGCTTCTCAGCTGTATCAAAACCTAAGCTAAGATAAAATACTGAACAGAGATTGATTAGGCAGAGACCTGGGTTGGAGGAACACGTAGGAAAAAGTGCAGAATGAATGAGGCAAAAGTCTAGAGTTATTTAAAAAAAGCATGTAAATGAAAAACTTTAGAGTGAACATAGTGTTAGAAATAAGGGTAGTGTTGAATTTGAAGAGTTAGGTAAGACTAGATCATTCAAGAGGTCGAAGAACATGTTACGGACATTTGTCTGAATTCAAGGGTTAAAGGAAAGCCTTTGAGTCCTTAGGCATTGGGGAGGGTTACTGGGCATTTACCACATAAGGTGGTATGATCACATTTGCGCTTTGAAGATATTCTCAGTGTCGTTAAGAGTGGGTTTCATTGAATAGAAAACTTCAAGTGGATAAAGTTTGGAAGGGACTACTATACAGCAGTAAATTATGATTTATGTTTTTCAGGGGGAATGGATATTGTATTTTCCATATTTCAAAGCTTTTTTGATGCATCGGCTTCTGGCTGGTGTTTCTTTACTTTGGAAGACTCAGTATATGGTATAATATTACGAAAAGTGTATTCTACTATTTACCGATGGCGAGGGGTTTTTATTCCACTTCAGGTAAAAGCATCGCTTATTTTACAGTGTACAAAATAAGATGTACATGTAAATGTTGGATGTCTCATGAATTACTGTTATTCTTATTCCTTATTTTCTAGGATTTAAATATAGAAAATCCTAAAACTTGTGAGGCCTTTCATATTGGCCTTTCTCCCTACTTTGTGATTACTCATGAAGAAAGAAATGAAGAAAAGCCTTCTGTTAACAGTGTGTATACATTCACATCTGGACTCAAATTATACCTGGTAAAAGAAACAACAACAAAAAACTTTACTTTTTTTGTAGAGTGCTTTATTTAAAAGAAAAATTAGATTTGTAAGCTTGATCTAAATGGAAGATAATGTATGTTCTATGGTCATTTGAAAAAGGGCTTTTGAAAGTTGATACACATCTGAGCAAGGTGACTTAGTCCAGGGATATTTTTGTCTTTCTTGAAATGACCGCTAGCTGGGCATATCTAGGGATCAGATTGGTTTTTCAAACTTTGAACCTTAAATATTAACTAATACTATTACCGTGTTCAGATCCTCTTTTAGTTATATTCTACATTAAATTTTTATTCTCACTGTTCTGTCTTCCTTGCAGGTACAAACAATAATTATTTCAGAAAGTTCTCAAGTCAGATATTTTACTTCAAACAGTCAAGATTATTTAATTGTTGCAAGTCAAAGAAATGATTCTGAATTAACACAGGTTTGATTCTTTTAAAATGATTTTTTCTTTTTAATATTAATATTATAATTAAAGCTTATCAAAGATGTAGTCTGTAGGTTTAATATAAAATAACACCATAAGTTGGGGTAAAGAAGTAAAGTAGAATATAGATATTGATTAGTGACAGTTAATTTTTAAACAACAGAATTATGACTATTATACTATCTTCGAGAGCCAGAGTAAGTATAATAAAAAACCTTAACATTAAATAGTATTTAATTGAGTTGGAAAAGGTTATGGAGAAAAAGTACACAATGGGACAGATGCTATCACAAAAATCCATGATTAACATTGCCAAATGGGCACTCACCCTCACCCCCCAAATTCCATTTTTCTTTAGTAAATTACATCTCATAATCTTAAAAATACTTATTTTTATTTGATATTTATAAATATCAAAATATTTATTTGGTAATTTTTGTCACTTCTCACATTCCCATACCTTCTTCCCATTGCCTCACTTTTAGCTTATGATCTTGCTGAAATGAAACTTACTGGAGGGGAGGTTACTGATCTTTCCAACACCAAATTCAGGAACCCTCTTGAAACCCAGTCTGAATGCATCCTCCTGCTACAGTGGAGGATTGTTCTTTTTCTGAAAGCCAGGCTCCTCCTGTAGGTGCCCCTCTTGCTTTCATAAGGTTTGGTTTCAGGCGATGATATTTACTTTTCGCCATCCCTTTATGTCTAGAATCACCAGCACCTCTCTCTCTGTATAGGATTATTACAATCAGCATAAATCCTGGACCTCCAAGCTTAAAAAGAGATTCCTCTCCTGGTCTGCTCCCCTTTTGCTTTCTGTTTTGTGTCTCCCTTCTACAGTCAGACACCTTGGAAGAATTACCTGCTTGCTTTGTCTTCACTTCTTCATGGTCAGTGAAGACAGGATTCAGTGGGTGGTTCAGATTCAGTGGATGGTTTGCTGTCATTTTCTTACAGTACTTCCCGTTGCCATGTGACAGTCAGTCTCCTCAGATTTAAACCATTATTTAAACCTCTTGATTTCTAAAAGAGATCAGGATGCCACAAAGATCTTCCTTTTGTTTTTCTGTAACCATTTCAGTCTCCCTTGCCAGTTCCTCCTTTCTTTTCTGAACTTGGAGTTTTCCAGGGACAGTTTTAGTTCAGATTTCTGTTTTATTTCTCTTCATTCACTCTGGGCTTAGATATTAGCTACAGGCTTATGTTTCCCAAATTTATCAGTAGCTGCGCCTCTATATTCCAGGCTTACATATCTTACTGTCTATTGGCATCCCCAGTTGAATATATTTAAGGTATCGAAGATTTAACATATCCCCACTGATATGTTAAATCATATCATAAACCCCCGCTTCTTCCTCTCTGACCCGGGTCGCCATCATTTGTCTCCTGCACCACTAGAGTGGCTTCTCACTGGTTTCTGAACTTCTTCTCTGACCTCCTCAGATCCATCCCCCATCGAGTGGTTGGAGTAATACTTTAAGACATTGATTAACATTGTGTTATTCCTCACTTTAAAACTTCAGTGATTTCCAATTATACATGGTGTAAATCTAACTTATTTAATATGGGCTGTAAGTAGGGTAACCATGTCTCCTTATTTGCCGAGCACAGTATTGGATTATAACTCTTGTCCTGATATAATTACTTATGCTGTCCCTTTTGCTGTCTCAAGGATCCCTGTGATAAATTATATGGTCACCCTGACAAAAGATACCTCATGACCTTACCTCTCTCTCTTGTCTTCCTGGTCTTCACTCCCCCAGCAGTAGCAACTTCCTTCCAGCTGGAACAGCCTTCATTCAGATAATGATAAACTTTGTCTACCTTGGAAATTTTGTCATTCTCTACCTTTATTTTCTAGTAGACCCATAATTCTCTGTCACACCATTCCAATTGTTATCTTCAGCACCTGTATCAGTTTTATAATCACACATTTATTTAATTACTGATGTGTTTGTTTGCCTGTTACTAATACTTAATAGCTAATGCTTCATATCCATAAAGGGAGATGTTACTCTATCCATATCTCCTAGCATAATGCCTGGGTCATGTAAGGTTCCCAATTTTGAGTAAATAAAATTCTTTCTGAAATTGACCAAGTCATATAAAAACCAGGTAGATTTGGTATTTCCTTTTAATTTTAGATGCATGAACACTCACCCTGAAATCTTGTATGCATTGCCACCTTTGGGACTAAAAAGTTTAGGTGTTTCTCTTTGTATCCTATTGCTTGAGCAGAGGGTAATGAATGATATTACAGCATCAGACAGTTCTTATCCATCTCTAAATTATTCACGTTTAAATTAATTCCCTCCTATTTTTGACTTTCCCTTTCTCTTGCTGTCACTGACCACTGCCCAGATGTCTCTTTAAAACTGATTTATTTTCAAGTAACTGTAGTTTAAAACTCATTCCATGTGAATGTACTGTCTCCCTCTTCCTCTCTCTTGCTCACTTTCTCACTCTCACATCCACACTTACACGCACACAGATAAAAAGAGGGAGAGAGCTTAAGTTTTGCTATATTTTTATTTATAGAAGTATCCTCCCAACTAAATTAAAGGGTGGAGGAGAATAAATATCTGATATTGGTTAAAGTCTTGCAAATGCTAAATTCCTAGTCCTGAAGGATTTTGTGTTTCAACACTTGCCGTAGGTCTTCAGATGGAATGGCAGAAGCTTTGTGTTGCGTCAGACTCTCCCTGTCCGAGGTGTGCTGGGCATGGCCTTGTTCACCAGAGGAAGCTCTGTGTTCTTAGCCATTTCCCAGGCTCATGCCAGGCTCAATTCCCTTTTACTCAGATGGTCTGGCAATGAGTTTATCAACTTTCAAGAAGTGCGGATCAGCGGGACCACACAAGTTGAGGCCTTGATTTCAGGCGATGATATTTACTTACTTTTTGCCAAAACTGTCTCTCTAGGTAAGAAGATTTAGTGTTTATAATGCATACATAGTTATTACCAAAATTATCTGGCATTCATATAGTATGTTCATATGAGAATACCCTTCTAATAATTCTTTAGCTAATGCATAGAATGTCTCTTGATGGGTAGGTATTGGCGGTCAGCTACAAATAGATTTTTGAAAAAAGTTGTGTTACATCCATAATCTTTAGGTGTTTTGAACCACTACTTTAAGATAGTAAAATACAACTGGGGTTGGGTGGGTAACATGGAAAGATCTCTGAAGAGCTCTATGAAGATTTTACACCCAAAGCATAAACTGGTAACTTTTTATATGACTGTACTGGGGGTGGCATGGATAATTTATGGTAGTAATAAATAGTGCTTAACAGATTTTGATAGCACTTTTAAAATACTCATTGTATGTGGATATGCTTTATTCTGTTTAGTGGAACATTCATAAATAAAATCCCAACATTCCTAAAAAATAATACATTTGTTGCTATTCTTTTTTTGGTATCAGATCATGATTAGTGGCTAACTATGTGTATACTTCATGCGGTAATCGCACAAAGCCTCGAAGTGTTTCCTACTAAGTTATGTTTTTGTTAAACTAAATGAGTTATGAGAAATGTCCTGTTAAATTTGTTTTTTCAATTAAATTTAATGTTTTGATTATAGTTTTACTAGGTAATTGTCATTTTTTCTGTAACTTTGGCCCTCACTTTCACTTCTATTCCATTATTGTAGGGGATCAGAATTCAATTGATATTTTCATCTGGGAGCCAGGACAGTCTTCTTTTAGATATTTTCAATCTCTGGATTTTCCTGCTGTCAATAGGATTCACTCCTTCACGCCAGCCTCAGGAATAGGTAAGTGCTTCTGAGCTGCAGACTAATCCTGAGGGCAGTGAGGAAAGCTAGAATGATTTTAATCTCACTGAATTAGAGGTAGTGTTACATTGCCAGACACTGGGTATTTTAATAAGGTTTTAAAGTCAAGATCTTGACAATAATATTTCCAGAAGTCATAGAATTTCCAAGTGAATAATATTCTTAAAGTGGAGACTGTGCTTGAAAGGAATTAGAATGACTAAAATATGGGGAGAAATATTAATGAAGAATAAGGAAAGGTAATACTTTTGTCTAGAGAAAAATGAAGAGTGACATTACACACATACATATATATTTTTAACTAGGAAAGTATTTATAAGGAGATAGCAAGTATGTGCAATGAAGAATTTTTAAAAAGTCAGAAAATGGTTGTGAGAACTTTGCCATCCTCATTCACTCCCACAACATTCTTCTACAGTCTGAACTCTTTTCTGGATATCTGTACTATAATCTACATAGCAGAAGTATAAGCAATATTTTTTACCTCAATTGTTTCTGGAACAGAGTCTTTTTGTGAGAACCCAAGGGCTTAATGCTCCCTGGAGGCTATAGGATTATTTCGGGGTGGTAAGGAGCCCCTTGGGTGGGCCAGTGACAACAAGGGAAAGAAGCCAAGGGCATTTGCATGGTGAACTTGTGGGGTTGCCTCCCACAGCAGGGGGACAGTGCAGGGGGCACACTCAGCGAGTCAGCGTGTCTCTTGTCAAGGTGCCCAGAGGAACGTGGAAGCCAAACCTGAGTGTCTCAGCAGGCAAGTCTGGATGAGTCAAAGTACCACTTTTAAACTGAGATGGAAATTCTGTATAAATTAAACAGTATGCATTTGTTAATTAGATATTACATGTAAGTCATTGTTTAAAGTTATGAAGCACTTCTCACCTTCATAGGTTTCATGTTTGGTTGGAGAAGCAAGAAAAACATTAAGATAATAATTCAAGGTAGAATCCCGTTTGCTCTGTGAGTGGTAGAATTGGAGAGGTTAAGGGGTCTCAGAGGAGAACTTGAGCTATGCCTGGGTGGATTGATAGGAAATATTGTGGGCAGGGGAAAAGGTATGAGCAGAAGTGAAAGGCAGGGGTGTCTGTGGCATGGAGGGGACCGCGGGCAGACTAGCGTGGTGGGGACAGAGGATTTGATTCAGAGTGTAGTGGTGGTTAGGTGGAGACAAATTAGATTCTATACAAGTGGGCCTGGAATGTCAGCCCGGGTTTGCACTGTATTTCAGGGGGTTCAGTGGTTCCCAAAAATTTTGGTTTTAGGAATTTTCACCCTCTTAAAAATTTGAGCACCGCAAAGAGTTTTTGTTGATGTGTATTTCTACTAATATTTATTGTATTAGAAATTAAATGGAAAAATTTCAGACATTTATTTATTAATTCATTTAAGAATGATAGCAATAAACTCATTACACATGAACACTGTATTTAAAAAAAAACCTGTATATTCCAAAACAAAAATTTTTGTAAGAGGTGTGACATTTCTTTTTGCAAATCTCACATCTGGTTTAATAGATGATACCTGGATTTTCATGTCTTCATTGTCTTTAGTCTGTTGCAATAATATCAGTTATATGGCTTCTGGAAAATCCCACCATGCACTTAATGAAAGAATGAGAGTGAAGTAGACAAACAAAAATCTTAGTAGCATTATGAAAATAGTTTTGACCTCATAGCCCACTTTAAGGGTCTCAAGGACTCTGAAGGGTCCTACGCAACATCCCGATCATTGTTGAGGTAGAGAAACCCTTGCAGGCACTTCTAAAGACAAGCGATAATCAAAGGTACATTTCACAACTCCACCTACCTTTGGCGCACAGAATATGCTGGGTGTGGTCGTTTGTAACAACGCAGGCCAGAGCTGATGCAGGAGCCTCCGTGGGTGGCTAGAGATGTGGAACTGAAATCAGGAGGAACGCAATGACGGGTTTCGATTTTGGAGACATTAATGCATGGGGGTAGTTGGACTCACAAAAGTTAAAATTTGCCAAGTGAATAATATTGAAAAGAATAGAGGATTTAGCACAAATTCAGGAGTTTATCCTTGCAGCGTTTCTTTTAGGTGCCTAACTGTTGCTCTCTATCAGGCACTGTAACCTTTAGGTATTATTATCTTTAGTCACCTCAACTGTAGGCCAGGAATCAGAGGTTATTTACATGTCAATTTTTAAATTAAATTTATTGGGGTGACAGTGGTTAATTAAATTATATAGGGTTGAAGTGTATGATTCTATAATACATCATCTGTATATTGTACTGTGTGTTGACTACCCAAAGCAAAATCTCTTTCCATCACCGAATACTTGACCCCTTTACCCTTCGTTACTTTTTTGTAGATTGTTTATCTCATTTTACTTGCTTTTCATGGGTCCCACTCCTCCCTCTTCAGCTCTGTGTCCTCAGGTTCCCCGGGACCCTGGCCACCTCCCTATCTGGACTGTTACTTTGTTGCCCGGCCTCCACACCAGGTTTGCCCGGGACACAAGTCAGCGTCCAGTGTCCGTCTCTGTTCTGCTCATCCTCTCCTTAAATAACTTCTCTTTACATCATCAACTTCTGACAGGCCTTAGCTCTGTGATGTTATGCTGTATAAACAACTGGAGTGATATACTTATCATGCACTCAACAACCAATTCACAGACTAAACGATGTCTCTTTCATCATGTATTTGTGGAGTTTTTGTCTACCTGCCCTTTAATTTTGTACCTTTATCATTTTTGCTTCAAGTTTTCAAGTAGACTAACTTCATCTTCTTGATGATGAAGTTATTAGAATTCAAAATAGTTGCCTAATGACTGTTTCTTTAAGGGTGAGGAGTGCTGCTGCCTGAATGGGCTGTTAGTTGAAATTATAGAATTCTTTTAAAGTACTTTTTAAAAATAGAATAGGGACATTTTCTAAAAGAATTTGTGAAAAACTGTGCCAGAGGCTTGGTAAGCGACACGTTTCTGTGACTTGAGGTTGTAAAGGTATGAAAAGATTATAGGTAATTATTTAAGATGGCTTATTATAGATCCCTGGAAAGCTGAAATTATGCATTAAATAATATTCAAGGATTTTCTTATTTCAAATATATCAAATACTTTATTAAAAAGCATTAGATTAGAACCATGACTTGACAGAGATTATTGGGTGGTGACTGAATTCTTTAAAAGGAAGAAGAATGAATATGACGAGGGCTACAAGGACAAATAAGTGAATCTCCCCTTCTCTCTTCTCTCTTTTATTATTTAATAGATTTTTTTAGTACCAATTGTGTGTAAAGCACAGTGGTAGACCCTGAGGAAACACAGGTAAGCTAAGTCAGACATCATCTCTGCCTTAAGAAGTTTAACATATAGGGAAGAGAGATATTTTGTAAAATCACAGAAATACATTTCTAGCTACAAACAGGTAAGTGCTATGAAAGAATAAAGTACTGTCATAACACAAAATGGAGAGGGCTTGTCCTGGTATAAGGGATGACCAGAAAACTTCCTTACTTAAGAAACTTTTAATATTAATGTGTTAATGAGGCAGAGTTGAGCACGGAGCAGGCTCCAGGTGAGGGAACAGCATCTACAGTGGTCAGATGGTCACAGGGAACATGAGCTTTTAAAGCACCAGGGCGCCCAGGCCGGGTAGCTCAGTTGGTCAGGGCATTGTCCTGTTACGCCAAGGTTGCGTCTTCAGCCCTTGGTCAGGGCACATATAAGAAGCAACCAGTGAAAGTATAAGTAAGTGGAACAACAAATCCATGCTTCTCTTTCTCTCTCTTTCAAAGCAATTGAAGTATTTTTTAAAGGACCAGGGAGAGGTCAATGTGGCAGTGAGTGGAGAGTGTGCAGGGTGTAACTGAAGATGTAATCAGACAGGTCAGAAAGGGACTTAGAGGATTATTACCTTTATCCTGAAAGTATTGGTGTGTCTTTTATGAGAGGGTGATGAGGAGATGGAAGAGGGGGGCAGGGAGAGAAAACAGAGACTGTGTGTGTGTGTGTGTGTGTGTGTGTGTGTGTGTGTGTGTGTGTGTGTCAAAAAGGGAACTTTGACTGCCATGGGGAAAAAAGCTGGTAAGAGATTTCTTGAAGATAGGCTGGAAGTTCACGGCACATTTCAGACTAAAGATATTGGGTGTTGGAGTTTTGAAAACAGTAGGTAATCCAGGTAGGAAATCAGAGAAGTAGAGAAGTAGGTTCATTCAGAAAATGCCTCAAGTAAAAGCCATAGGAATTGATGATACAGAGGTGTGTGATAGAGAGGATGTCAAGAATGATCCTAATTTCCACGTAGGTGGTAGTTCTGTAGCTATTATGGAGATCACTGGGAGGAAGGACAGACTTTTAGGAGCAGAGATAGTTTCACTAGAATAATTTGAGATACGTTTGAGTCATTCACGTACTGATATTGAATACATGTTATTAGTCAGAGCTTAGAAGGGAGTCCTAGACTGCAGATATGCACAGTGGATGTTCTACTGTCAGAGGCGGAATTGTTTAGAAAGAAACTATTTAGTGTGAGAAGAGGGGTTCTCGAACCAAACCTTGCCAAATTCCACTTTTTAATGGGAAGGTGAAGGAGACCATCAGGATGAAAATTTCAGGAAATATGGAAATCTATAGCTAACACTTACTGAATGTTATGTCCCAGGTCTTGGTCTGGTCCTTTATTATATCATACAATCCTCAGAGCTCTGTGTGCTGCCGGAAGGACACTTACCTCCTTCTCCCCAGTCCCCCCAGTGCCCTCCGCTTCATCAAAAATATTACCTTTGAAAATCATTTGGATTAGCTCAGTACTCCCTTCATCCCTGTTTAGTCACCATGAGAAGCTCACGCACCCTGGGAATGAGAGTCTCGTTCCCATGTGGCCTACTCATGCTCTAAACCATATGAACCCCAATTTCCAGTCCAGATGCTCCACTCTCACTGCCCCAACTCCCCAAATCCTTCCATGATGCCCTGTGGAGCAGATAGACTGTATTCACGCACTCCTCAGAATATTCTCATCTCTTTGCTCTGGAACTTGGCTCCCTCCTGAGGACACAGCTTCTCACGAAGCCCTTCCTGGCTGCTCCATCTCTTACTGGTTTCTTCTTCTGTTCCCAGGCCTCTGAATGTTAGGAATGCCTGCCCCCGGGCTTAGTTCTGGAGCTTCTTTTTATATACAGTCATTGCTTAAATGATCTCATCCATCAGCTTTCTTTTGGGATACTAAAAATTTTTTTTTATAGTTTTGCTCAATGGAAGAGAATTCTATAATCAGTGCTAGTTAGAATCCTCTTCTCAAACAGACTCGTAGACACAGAGAACGCACTGATGGTAGCCAGAGGGGAAGGGAATTGGGCGACTGGGTGGAAGAGGTGAAGGAATTAAGAAGCACAAATTGGTAGTTACAAAATAGTCATGGGGATGTACTGTACAGCATAGGGAATATAGTTAATAACATTGCAATGACTGTGTATTGGTGCCAGGAGGGTGCTAGAAATATTGGGGAACACTATAAAGTATATGACTGTCTAACCACTATGCTGTACACCTGAAGCCAATACAAAGTAAACTGTAATTGAGAAAAAAGTATAAAAAATACTCTTCCTTAAGTATAGATTTGTTTTTCTCCTCCTCATACATTTCCTGGCCCAGTTTTATGATCTTGAATAGTACAAATGCCTATTTTTCTGAGAAAACATTCTCTGCATACATATATGCTGATATAAGCCCCCTGTACCTCCTACTCTGAATGTCTGATTACCTGTTTGCTGCCCTGTCATACTAATCAGGTTGTAAGGAAATGAAAAGAGTTTGTCTCCAAGAGTTAAGATTCATTATCAGTGATGTTCAGAAACTGTAGTTTATGGTTTTACTTGAGACTGTAGAATCAGTTAAACTTTTGAGTTGTTGAGATCCATCAGAGGAGCTTGGTTTTTACCGAATACCTCCAGTTTTACAAAGCTTTGTGAAAAATATATGATCATTTTGAAAATATAAATTTATTAGTAACTGCTTTTCTGTCTTACCCTTTTATGCAACATTTACTAAATTGCAATAGTAGTTAAATTAATTCCCATAAATAAACATAACCAGTAGTTCTTGATATGTAAGTGTAAGGATATGAGACTTCCCATTTTATCATATGGGACATTTTAGAAGGGACTCATGGTTTCTGGTTCTAAGTGCTACTTTAATACCCAGTCTTATTAGGTAACTTTATGTTCTAGTGTGTTTCAACAGGTACTGGAATTTGTGCTCATTTCTCTGTGGCTTCTCACGTTTCTTCCTAGTTTTAAGTCTGAAGATTTTTTAGTGTTGTATACAATGTAGTACCCCACTCATCTAACTTCTGTAAATACAAATATATGCCATTGCTTTGAATTATGAAGAGCATGGTTTCATAATATCATTTCAAAAAGCATTAGCAGAACATATTCTAAGATGATAAATTTGTTTGTATTCTTTGGCTTCATTAACTACCTTTAAGAATTTAGCGAAGCCCTGACTGATGGGACTTGGTTGGCTGGGTGTTGTCCCGCAAAGCAAATGGTCTCTGGTTTGATTCCCCATCAGGGCACATACCTGGGTTGTGGGTTTGGTCCCTGTTTGGGGTGCATACGAGAGGCAACTGATTGATGTTGCTTTCCCACATAGACGTTTCTCTCCCCCTCTTTCTCCTTCCCTTCCCTTCTCTCTCAATATAAAACAAAAATAAATAAGCATTAAAAAAATTTATCAAGTGACAATAATGAAAATAATTAATCGTGAAAAACTATATAGAAAACAATATTATTATATATATTTTAAGATTAGCCCTATAGATTATTCATTAAAATAATAAATTTGAATGCTGTGTTGCAACATATAAAACTATACATGGTATATGAATACTATCAATATAGTATTAAGCTTTTTAATTAAGAGTTTTTGTATTTAGACTTTTATTACTATGCCAGTTATGAATTCACATAGATAGTGACTGGAAAGAAATGCAAAAATGAGACATTTAGTGATAGGATTATGGATAATTTTTACTTTCAAAAATATCCTAGCATGCTATTCAATAAATAAATACTGAGATGCATACACATGAGTCCAAGACCCAATTGGCTTTTACCATCCAAGGATCACTTTTTATGTGGATTGTGGGTACCTCGTCAGGCTGTCTCCATCACTCCACAGCTTTTAAAAATCATATTTACATCCAGTTATTCTGGAAGTTGAATCGTGTATTGCTTCAGAAATCAAAGTGCCTCTCCGAGAGCCAGAGAGATTTTGCCGTGGCCCTGGCGTAGGCAGCACGTGAGGTTACAAGTTGTGTTTCAGCCTAGTTGCCTTTTCCTTCCTTCCTGCAGTCCACATACTTCTTATTGGCCAAGAGGCGTCTGCTCTTTACTGCTGGAATTCAGAGCTGAATCAGTTCTCTTTTATTCTGGAAGCACCTTCTGCTCACGATGCAGCTTCTGTTACAGTAAAGTCCCTTACTTCAAGCAAGGATTTGATTGCCCTGGTGGGACCCACCCACTCACACATATATGAGCTGGCCTATGTCTCGAGTCAGTCCGACTTTATTCCGAGGTAGGTTCAACATTTTATGCTGTCTTTATACTCACCATAATTTTATATAGCACCTAAATTCTGTCTTTTTTTTTTAGTGACTGAAAAATGTATATAAAAACTATTTTTAAATCAGAAATTTGACTGTTATCCATTTCTAATGTTTTTTCTGCCAAGTTAGTATTATATGAACATGTCAGATTAACATTTTATTTATGCAATGTGCTTTTTCCAAACTTTAAATGTCAATCAATGTTATAAGAGTTTTATGAGTAATATACTCTGTATGTGTCTTTAATTTGTTTGTAGTTGACTTATTTTATACATTCTTCTTATGCTAGTTCAGGTGAACTGATATTTGAACCTGGTGACAGAGAAGCTATAATCGCAGTAACTATTCTTGATGATACAGTTCCAGAGGAGGAAGAATCCTTCCGAGTTCAACTTAAAAATCCCAAAGGAGGAGCAGAGATTGGTATTAATAGTTATGTAAAAATAACTATTCTGTCTAATGATGATGCCTATGGAGTTGTTGGATTTGCTCAGGTAATGATACCAAAGATCTCACACTTAGAAGTGAGAACGACTTATTCACTGTGTTTTTATATGAGCTGTTATCAGCACTCAGTGAGTCGTACTTGGAGTATCTTAAGCCTCCCTTCCTTCCCTCTTCCTGCTTCACCCCCTACTGTGCATTCTAAGCTGAATTCTACTGATGCCTTACAATTTACAGCCTTACACACTGTAAGGGTCAGGGTCCGCTTCTCCTAAACTTTATTTTTTTGTACCAATTCCTTTTATAAAATTGAATTTGAAATGTTACCCATTGGCCTTGACCCAGGAGTTTGAATTTGCTGTTAGCCCTGTTTCCAGAGGATAATTGATGAAACATTTCAGACACTGTGTCTGGTCACACATATTATCTGCAAATATACACTGTCCTATTATGCCTTTGTTATTTCTGTGGGGGGAGATAGAGAGAGAGAGAGAAAGAGAGAGAAAATGAATGATCGATTGATTGATTTGTAACTGTATGTGCATGGTGCACATGGAGACACTTTCTCCTGAGGAAAGAGAACTATGCAAATCATTCAGGTCAAGTTCTATGCCCCGACTTCCTATTCCTTTACCAAATAGTAAAAGGACACCCATTCATATTGCATAATTTAGTCCCATTTTCAAGGTGTCCTGATTTCTTTTTTTTTTTTTAATAAAATGATTTTATTTTTAGAGAGAAGGAAAGAGAGGGAGAGAAACATCAATGTGTGGTTGCCTCTTGCACATCCCCTACTGGGGACCTGGCCTGCACCCCAGGCATGTGCCCTGACTGGCAATCGAACCAGCAACCCTTTGGTCCGCAGGCCGGCACTCAACCCACTGAGCCATGCCAGCCAGGGCAGGTATCCTGATTTCTTAATCAGACTTATAGATGCAGCTGTGATGTATCTTTCTTTGAAATATTCTGCAAGTAAGGAAAAGCTAACTCAAACTGGCTTACACACTAAGGGCATACCCACAGAGAAGGTGGGCTTCGAGGCTGATTTAATACGGCATCACCGTGGCCCAGATTCTTTTTATATCATCCCTTTGCTAACACAAAGGTGATATTTTGTTGAGCTGTTTGAAAGCTCATGTTATTGTTAGGGCTACTGCTTTCTTGTGTAGGTCCAGCCAGGGAGAGTGAGATTCTTTATGTGGCTTTTGGTGTATAAGGAATAAGGTTCTCAAAAGCCTCTAGAAACTTCTTATGTCTCATTCGCCAGAACTGGATAATTAGTGTTCATTGGTTTGTTCATTTATTCATTCAGCATATATTTAACAAACACGTATGTACCAGATACTGTTTCAGATGCTAGAGGTATGTCAGAAAATGAAAAAATAAAAATCCCTGTCCTCATGGTCTTTAAATTTTGGAGACAGGGGTCAGGGGAGAAAGACAGTAAACAAGGACATAAGAAACATCTGTAACTATATCTGTTGGTAGTAAGTGCCATCGGCAATCATTAGGCAGGGAAGGCAGACGGAGAGAGCGAGGGAGGAGGTGGAGGTTGTGTGCGGGGAAGTAGAAAATGGGATGTCAGGGAGAGCTGCGCTGAGGAGAGGCTGGAGGACAAAGGCCTGGAGGAGATGAGGAAGTGAGTTACACACATCGCTGGGGTAAGAGCAATCGAGGCAGGGAGACACCATCAGCAAGTGGAGCAGCCGTGAAGGGAGGCCCTGCCCATCAGCACTCAGCCAGAGCAGGTGAGGCCCAGTAGGTGAATGGCCAGGGCCCCCCACCAGTCCCCACAGATTCAAGGCCTTGCAGGGAGGACTCTCAGGACTCAGCAGGTCATTATTTTGATGAGTGATTTATTATACCGAAAGGCTACAAAACAAAATCAGTTCAGGGAAGAGGCTCACAGGATGAAATCCAGAAGAAGCTCAGTACCAATGTCCAAGAGTGTCATCCTCGTCGGAGTCACACAGAACACGCCCCAGCATCGAGTTACATTGTGACGACACGTGAGAAGCATTGCCAACTAGGAAAGCTCATTGGAGACTCACTGATCAGGGTCTGAATTGGGGACTGATCATGTAGGCACCCTCTACCTGGCACATAGCAAAATTCCAGGCTCCAGAAAGAAAACAGGGGTTCAGCATAAACCACATTGTATATTCAGACAGTTTGGGCAAAGGGAGATTGTTATCGGTTCTGGAAATGGCGGGAACCGTCCTGAAATTCAGGTTCCCAGACACCAGCCAAGGGCCAGTCTCGTAAGCAGGACTTTGGAAGGATAGCTGTAAGGCCTGCTCTGTTAACTCTCCTGCACCAGCCCCTTAAAATCATGATGCATTTGGCCTCGGAGGGCAATGGGGAGATTTTGGAGGGTCAGAGTAGAAGAGCAACATGATCTGACTTTTTTAAAGGACTGTCTCGCTATATAATTGAAACTAGATTGTAAGTGGGCAAGGACCGAAATAGACCAGTTAGGAGACTGTTGAAGTAATCCAGCAACAAATGGTAGAGCTGCAGGAAGCAAGAATTTGCCTTTCACCAAGATACACGCCACTGTAGGAGGAGCAGGTTTGGGGGATAATATGAGGAGTTTTTGACCTACTAATGCCCTGAGTCAATTGTTTACAAGAGCTGTAGGATCACCCTGTTACCCAGCCTGGCCCTGAACTCAGTGCAGGTCAGCTTCCTCTGAGGCACCTCTGCCCCACAGAAATATAATGTGAGCCAGCCAGATACGTAATTTTAAGTTTACTAGTAGTCACATAAAACAGAAAAGGAAACAGGTGAAGTTAGTTTTAATGTTTTATTTAACCCAGTATATTTGTAACATCATTTCAACATGTAATTAATAGAAAATTACTGCTGAAATATTTCACATTCTTTTTTCACACTTAATCTTCAAATTCAGTATACATTTTACACTTACAGACTAGTCACATTTCTAATGCTCAGTAGTCACATGTGGCCAGTGGCTACTGTGCTATGACAGTACAGCTCTAAGACATGAGCTATAGGGGCCAAGGCCAAGTGGGGGGTCGGAAAGAAATAAGATGACCTCTGTACATGACTTTTTCCCTTTATTCAGGTCTCCGCTAAAATGTCACCTTACCAGAAAGCCCTTCCCTGATTGGAAATTTCAACTCCTCACCATTGATCAATACCTTTTTATTCTACCTTATTCTTCCTTACGACACTTACAATAGACTCCATTGTCTATTGCCAGTTTCTCTTTTTTTTTGTATATTTTATCGAGTTTGATATTACAGTTGTCCCATTTTCCACCCTTTATCCCCTCTGCCCTGCACCCCATCCCATCATCCCCACACCTCTTAGTCCAAGTCCATGGGATGCACACACCAGTTCTTTGGTTTCTTAATTTCCCACACTACTCCCAGCCTCCCCCGTCCACTTTTTTTTTTTTTTGGTCACCATTGTCCTGCCACCACTTTCCCCAGCCCCATCCACCCCCCACCTGCCACCCTCAATCCTTCCCCCATTTGACTTTGTCAATGGGTCCTTTCTGCATGTTCCTTGATGACCCTTCCCCTCCCTTTCCCCTGTCATCACCCTCCCTCCTCCCCTCTGGTTACTGTCAGTTTGTTTTTTATTTCAGTGTTGCTGGCTATATTTTGCTTGCTTG